>CM075814.1:48400896-49000896 GCA_037975025.1 Excoecaria agallocha | reverse complement strand
ATAGCCGTTGTGCTGACAATTTTTTAATGAAATGAATAGTATTTCAGACAGTTATAAGTTACCAAGTTAAATGTATGATTATGAATAGTGATTAAGTATTGATAGTTAATAAATTATTTGGTTAAGCAATTGATGTAAAAAAAATTCCCAAATTACCGCTTAATTTTGTATCGAAAAAGACTATTCAGATTAGGATGTTAACAAATTACTCTTGTTGGGGCCTTCTTACTACTGCTGCTCCCTCCTCTGTCGGACTACCTTGGGGGAGACTGCCTGTCCTTGCTTTTGCTCCCTCTGACGAATTGCCTAAGTCCACCTTTCTTGATTTGATATTCAATCTCTCGCTTGAGATATCTACATTCATTGGTTTCATGATCTTTGTCTTTGTGGAAAGTGCAATATAGAGTTTGGTCTCTGCTCGAGCCCTCCCTCATGGGCTTCGACAATTGTACTTCTTGATTTTTTTCATCCGCGATAGAATTTGTGCTGGGGAGGTGTTTATCCTAGGTCCGTCATCGTTTTTCTAGGATGCAGAGTTCAAATTTTTAGATTCAGGGGTAGTGTTGGTCTTGGTGATCTGTGGTGTTGATTGGGGCACCAACTGGGCCACTAGCTGTGAGAGAGTCGCCAAGAGGGCTTGAGCAAGCTGAGGAGTGAGGCCGAGTATGGGGGTCACTGATATTTCGGTGGGTAGGCTGGGGAAATTGGTGGAAGCACCTCGGGGGATAGGCTCCAGGCCAATCCGGTTATCATGTTAATTTTTATTATATAATTTACATGAAGTCAGAACATGAATCTTCCATAAGTGTGAAAACGAAATTGATTTTTTTTGTTACACTTTGAAATTGATTTATTATAAATGGTGGCACAAATTATACATTTAAATAAATTACAAAAATATATATAAATAGCAAATGCTATATCATATAGGCCTTAATTTTTAATTTATTGTAATAAAATAAAATACAATATTTTTATTTGTCAACGAGTAGTGGGTACAAAAGAATTTCTTACTGAATTAGAATAATAAAAAAAAAAAAACAAATTTATTGAACGAAAATAATTGGACCTAACCGAATCTTGATGCCTTCTTCACCACAATAGGACTCCTAACGTTGTGCACACCGTCTGACCATACCATTGATCCAAATACATAGCTGATGCGAGCATTATCCAAAGCCTTGAGTGTTACGTTGAAACTTTTCTCTTCGTTCTTCTTGTTGAAATTCAACCTCGATGGTTCAACCACAACCGATATTCCCTCAGGTGAATCGACCCGAACCGTGTATAAACTAGGAGTTCCTACATTCTTTAAGGTTCTAGTCAATGTGACACTGAGATTGTGTGAGAGATTAGGGACAGTGATGGTTGGATAGTTGAAGTCCAATAAACTTGTATTTTTTGAGGGGCAGTTGAATGGGTTGTCATCAAGAAATGGTGACATTTGGGTGTCATTATAGCCAATGGAGCATAGAAAGTTCAAGTAATCAGTAGTGGTTAAATCATAAACCAAGCCAGGATCCACAGCACGGTTTGGCCAGATATGCCCTGAGCCATAGTTGAACGGACTTGCCTTGCTAAGAGAATTTGTTGCTATCGGTTGTCTGATGTTACTTCTCGTTCTTGCTACAGAAAGATTTTTGAGTTCAAAAAATCAAGATTAACAGATTATGTATGAAAGAACATGGAAAATAATTAGGAGGATATTTAGGTACCTGTGGTCATGATTGCAGACTTAATTGCAGCAGGACTCCAATCAGGATGAATAGATTTGAGAAGAGCAGCAATGCCAGAAACATGAGGACAGGACATGGAAGTCCCTGACTTAATATTGAATTCAACCACTCGCTTGTCAAAGGATAGAGAAGAAGGCCCCCTTGCTTGGGTGTCGGCAGCTAAGATTAGAACTCCAGGTGCAGTGATATCAGGCTGAAATTATTACTCTAAAATGTTAGGTATCACATTTTAATTTCTTCAGAAATAAATAATTACAACCACTTATTGTATGTAAATACCTTGAGGATCTCTGGCGTAATTGCATTAGGTCCAGGAGATGAAAATGAAGCCATGATTGGTGCAGCAAAATCTCCAACTTCTGTTCCACCACTTATATAAGCCACTGGTGACCTGAATGGAATATATTAAAAAAATGAAATGTTAATGCATGAAAAGACTGATATATAAGAGCTTAATTAATTAATTAATTAATTACCTTGTGTTATACATATAAGCTAAAATGGAGAGACCATCCTCGGCAGAAACAAAAGAAGTAGGAAGAAAATGGGGTTGGGGTCTAATAGGTGCTGTTCTAAACTCAAAAGCAAGGATCATTCCAATCCCACCAGCTTCAGCAACTGCCCAGCTCCTCTCCACATCAGTCACTCTACCCCCAACACAGTACACAATTTTCCCATTTACTTTGGTTGGGTCCAATGATCCAGGAGAGCAAAATTTTCTGCCAATATTATATTTAACTTCAATGAAACGTACTATTAAGAGATAAAAAAACTCGAATAACAACAAGAATTAAGTTGTCTGCTTACGCATCGCTAGCAGAGGCATTGGCAGCTTTGACATCTTCTGAGTAAACCAACGGATAATACTTTCTAGCTGGTAAGGTATTGGTATTGTAACTGAGTCCCTGAGATTTAAAACAAACCACTGAACTTAATATTTTTTTTAGATGATATGATCTGTATATATGTGTATAATGAGTAAACTAACCCTGAATTTCTTCATATTTCCGAGGATGACATAAGATGGAAATTCGCGATCGATTGTGCTGGCTGCAACTGTAAATATCCATGGAGCTACATTTGAAGCAGAGGCAGAAGAAGGGCCACTGTTTCCAGCAGAACAAACAACAAGAATCCCGTTCTTAACAGCATGAAAAGATCCAATGGAAATCCCATGACTAAAGTATTGGCGACGACGACGACTTCCAAGCGAAACAGACAATATATCAACTCCATCTTGAATAGCAGCATCAAAAGCAGCCAATATATCAGCATCATAACAAGATTCCCAGCAGGCCTTGTACGAAGCCACTCGAGCACTGGGTGCACCTCCTTTTGCAGTTCCATTGGCTGATCCTAAAAGGTTTGCACCTTTCACAAAACGCCCTCCTGCTGTAGATAAAGTGTGGGTGCCATGACCATCTGTATCTCTTGCTGTATTCATAGATGAATTAAATTGCTCCCCTATAGCTGCTTGGTACCCTTTGTTAAAGTATCTTGCTCCTATTAGCTTCTTGTTGCATTTAACTCCATCATTTGTTTCGCAATATCCTTTCCACCTTGATGGAATTGGTCCGATCTGTTCATCATTGAAGCTCTCCGATTCCGGCCATACGCCTACATATATATATACACATCAATCAATTGAGAGGAACGTGTAAAATCTGCTATATGGATCTGGAAAGTGGAGCTTGAAAACCGTAGGTCAGCATTGCTTCAAAATGATATATGCAACTTTGAAGTTAGTTCCACCACAATTACAAGCTTCAGAGATGGTGAAGTTAATTACCAGTATCAATGTTGCCAATAATGACATCTTCACCAAATCTTGCCTTATGCCACAATGAATCAGTTGGAATTTGTCCATTTCTTTCCATTCCAAGAAACTCCCATGACCTTGTCGTATGTAGTTCATTTGGTTCATTAGGAAACACAGCTACAACTTCCGGGCGCCCTACATGTCACAAATTGAAAATATAAATATAATAAACTATTAATGTTTTGGTTGAAAAAATAAAATAAAATATCGGTTGATTATTATGTGTCATCTTACTTGAGATTTCGTCAACTTCTTCATCTTCAAGTGTTGCAGCAAAACCATTGATATAGCTTGTGTAAGAATAAAATATTGATTGTCTTGCCTTTTCCTTGCTGCATTATTTATTTTCCATTGGTTTTAGCATCACAAGTAGAATTAAATAGTACTACAATATAATTGTATGTATATTATCATTACCTTTTCATGCAAGAACCCAATAATTCGTAGTAAGATTCAGACATATCCATCGCAGAAGAAGGTTTAGATCCATGAGGATGCTTTCCTAAGCAAACCACATAGGACTGAAGAACACAGATATATTAGCTACAGTACTATATATCAGACAATGACACACTTATTTAAAATAATAACAATAATAAAGAAGGTTATGTAATTGCTTGCCTTTTTGGCAGCTCGCACTGGATTCTGCAAGCAAGAGAAAACGAAGAAGAGAAACAGAAGAGATAGAGCAGATTTCATGGTGTTCATATCTTTTGCTGAGTTACTGCGTACTTGAGATTTAATGTTAATTCCTTTATATATGATTTGGGTGGCACATCTTTGTCTATGAATGAGTCAAGTTTAATTTGGAACAGATCTTGAGGCTGCTTTATAATATTAATTACTTAAATGGTCAAAATTATGCTTAGATTTTTTTAATAAATAAAAAGATTATCTAATATTTTTAGAAACGAGTGCTATTAAAAATTCTGACCTGACCTCGTCATGTTTAAAAGTATACAAGAACAATTCTCCTTTTTTATTATTGAAGTTAAGCAATTGAAAGCTTAAACAAGAACGGGTAACTAAACAAGCTTAAGGATCATTATCAAAAAATTAAAAAAAAAAAAAAAAGAAGCTGAAGAACCATGTAAATAATATTGAAGGCAACAGCAGATCTAGAAGCTACATACAACGCATTAAAATAAATAAATGAAAGGTAATTATACATTGACCGGCAAACCGATGGAATTGGATAAAAATGAATTAATGT
The DNA here is from genome assembly GCA_037975025.1 of Excoecaria agallocha. Classification (NCBI taxonomy): domain Eukaryota; kingdom Viridiplantae; phylum Streptophyta; class Magnoliopsida; order Malpighiales; family Euphorbiaceae; genus Excoecaria; species Excoecaria agallocha. The sequence goes on along the minus strand of CM075814.1, from coordinate 48,996,128 downwards.
ATACAAATTGTGAATGGATTCGATTACAAATGTATTATGGACCCAGATCGATGGAGTCACAAATCCATGCATTTGATCTGTTTTTTCTTTTTTGAAAAAAAAAAGGCTTAATTACATTGTAAGTATGACCTTTAATTGAGAAAATACCTACAAAAATGAGGAGCAGAAGTGAATTCTTTTTTTTGATGAATCAAATAAATGTTAATCCAAAATGAACATTTCAACTTACTTTCATTACCTACCTTTCTCTCTATTTTGTATTTTCAACATCTATTGTTGATTTGGTGATAACATCTAGCTCCTTGAAGTGCATACATAAATAAAAATTTTAACAAAAGGATGCATGAAATAATAGGGGTGAGCATAAACTCGTTAACTAATACATTAATAATTTTATTAATTAGTACACTAATTTCAATCAATTATTATATCGATTTTGATTTTTAACCAACTTTTTTGGAGCGGTTTATTAGTTATCTATTAAAAATTTTTAATATATAAATTTAATAAATTATAAAATTTGTAATACTGTTTTTAATAGTTAAAAATACTTTAAAAATGAAAAATATAAATTAAATATAATATCCATTAAAAGAATCAAAAGACAAATAAAATTTTCATAATTAAAATCATATATATTCAATATGAAACTAGTAATAGAATGCTAATGCACATGCAATGAATAATTAATAGTAATAAAAAGATATTTTCAATATTTATTTATTAAAAATATGTATTATAATAATATTTTAAAAAGTTATATATATATATATATATATATATATATATATATATATATATATATATATATATATATATATATATATATATGTGTGTGTGTGTGTGTGTGTGTGTGTGTGTGTGTATATTTATAAAATTCAAAAATATTAAAAATTTTAATTATAAAAATTAAAATATAATATATAAAATTTATATAAATCGATCAATGGTTAATCGCTGATTTTTAAAAATAAAAATAATAAATTTAAAATTTTGATTTAATTAAGTAAAATTGATTCATTTTTTAATTGATTTTTTTATTAACAAAAATTTGGGCATTTTTTCCTCATCCTACGCATAGAATATTTTACTGTAATTGTAGTGTTGAATATAATATTTAATAAAAAAAATTAAAGATAAAGATATGTTATGTAGCAATAAGTGGCTTTATGGAAATTATCCACTAAATAATATTTTGGTCAATCAGTGGCTTTATGGAGATTATCCACTAAAGGATATTTTGGACAATCAATGGTTTTTTTTGCATTTATTTGCAGAGTTTCGCATTTTTGGTTCGGAATAGACATCGAACCTAGCAAAAATATTGGTGGAGATCAAATGAAAAATATCTTGCATTTTTGGTTTGGAGAAATATTGAACCAAATAAAGGAATTCGAATTGGAGTAAAGCTTTCCGCGTTTTTGACTATGTCGGGCCTAGTAACAGGGACCGATCGGCCAACATCCGTTGATTGGAGTAAGACAAACTACCTGCAAACGGCAAAAAAAAAATCTAAAAACAAATAAATGAAAACGTACCTTTTTTTTTCAAAGATGGAGAAGAAACAGGGAATACTCTCTTTGTTGAGTGTCAATTCCTACGTGATTATACTCAGTATTCAACATTCCTTCTTCTAGGAAAATCCAACCCTTCAAGGTTTCTGAGTTTATAAGTATTCTGGAGGTTTCATAGGGGGCCTTTCTAGTTTGGCATGAGCTTTCCTTTTTCGGTATTTCCCGTGCCTATACCTGTCTTTTTGAGCATCAGATTAAATCAGACTAACCACGTCGAGGGATCTCTTTTTTTTTTTTAGCGGGAGCTTTCAAATTGACTTGAATACGATAATCCATGTCTGTTCATTTCAACCGTTATCTCTGAAAGGTTTGAAAAATCGAATAGCCGGTCGGTCTTTTGGGCAATCCGGTCGGGGACCTGAACCCCAATGTTGCCACTGACGTTTTATTTTCGCGACACAGCTGCGGACGTGATGGCTAAGAGGGGCTAACTTATGAGGCCGACAGGTATTTTTTTGAGACTGATCTCAGTCGGATGAATGACTCGGGTATTTTACTCGATCCTCCTTATAGCAACGACGATCACGGAGGACCTCAAAACCCTGCATCATCGACCAAACGCCGGTGCGGAGATCAATATTGAGGCTGTAACTTTCTTGCTGACAGAGAATGCTCCCAGAGAAACAGCGAAATCTCCCGAGTCTCCTATTAAAGCTACTGTGGGGCCTTCTTCTAATGTGGAGATAGCAAATATAGGAGCGTAGCTTTTTGCTGTAATGATTTTGCCCCTGCTTTGTAAGAATTATTCATATATAATATTGGATCTTCCCGTCAATTTCATCCATGGAAAATGTATGAAATCTACTAAGGAAAAATACTCCCTAAACTTCAATATGCTTTTCAAGCATTGTAACTCAGATTTATTACATCAGGTGCAGCGGATGACATTTCAATCTTTAGCATTGTTCTGATCAGATATTTGTTCGAGAGAGCTAGTTAACTCAGCTGTCAATTTTCGTATCTTGGACTCAGGATAGGCGTTGAGTCTAGTGAATTAATTGATAGAAATTAAATGGATGCGAACGCACTTCGCATCCCGGGCTCGAGATAAGCATTAGACCTAACAGATAAGTTATGCCAGCAGAAATTTTTGACCCTAAAAGGTCAAGGGAGTAGTCCGCTTGCAGGGAGTTACCTATTTGAATCGGGATATTCTTTGTCCGGCCGGAAATAAGATGGCGATGCCGATCATAATTGTAGATTTCGCATTTTAAGTTCAGGATAGACGTTAAACCTGACGAATAAGTCAATGGAGATCGAATGGAGGCGTCTTGCACTCTTGGTTCAAAAATGATATCGAACCTAGCTGACGAACTTACGATAAAGGGGAGTTTTCATATTTTGCGCTCGTGATGCACATCGAGCCTAGTGATGGAGTTATGCCATTCAAGCATTTATATGAAATTTTGAACTTTCAGAATGATTTCTGATAAGTATCGTCTTCAACTAAGAGTGATTACTTGTTTATCAACCGATCGGGGTGAGGTCTGTGGGTCTATGAGGCCTTCATCTCGAGCTCACGATGGCAAAATGACCCGATCCAAAAACTCTTGATAGTGTTTTTTTTTTTACTTCATGGAGACACTTATGGTATTCGTCAAGGTGCTGGAATTTTCAACATCTTTTTGCATGTCACAGCCCTTTTTTAATGTTGTCTCTCAAAAATAGATTTTTAAATAGCAAAACAAATAATATTAAGACAAACTGGTATTCCAGCACTTATTACAGGGGAATAAGAGAACATTTAAATTCAGTATAGATGCCCTTTTAAGAACTTAAATTGTAACAATTGCACCTGATTTCGCCGCTATTTGAACCAATCACCTCCTTTCCATCGTTGGACAACTTACAGGAGCTTTCTCATTCAATGGCTCGAGCACCCGGCTTTATGACATAGCTCACGACTTTTATCGCGGCCTCCATTGTTTCTCCTCCTGTTTGGCCATTTTGGGTCGATTAGTTTTCCCATATTTTCTCTTGGCATGCATTGGCATTTAGGAGGAACCGGCACTGAGGGGAGTAGAGGTCCCAGCCAACCAATCATTGCGGCGATAAAGTTTGCTCCGTTCGTCCTTATTTCCCCTCTCCGTGATCCTCGAGAAGACTGACCGCTAAAGCTTTCCTTCTGCTCGATCGAATGTGGTGAATGGCCAACCATCTGGATATCGAAGTCTATCCATTACATTAGTTTTCCCAATCCTATTGGATCCGAGAGTGTCATCTAACTGGACGTGCCACCTGACTCTATCCATTAGGTCGGGAAAACTACCTGGTGGCCTAGTTGTCAGTGATTCGGCGAATGGACGATCCGTGATGCCTTTTGCCAGGGCATTTGATGCCAGTTCCACGCTTAAGTCCCCTATTTTTGACATTGCTGCTTGGAAGCGAACGATGTAATCTCTGAGACTTTCATCGGTTCTTTGGTAAAGGTTGCACAAGCCGCTGACCGACTTTGATGCACATGTTTGCACATGGAATCATGTCGCGAAAAATTCTTTGAGTTGCCTGAAGGAGGTAATTGATGCATGAGGGAGTCTGAGGAACCATTTCAAGGCATCTCCTCCTAAGGTAGTTGGGAAAACTCTACATGTATACTTTTCATCGAAGGTGTAGACCTGCACTTTAGTCAAAAATTTTGCAAAGTGAATGGCAGGATCAGTTTTACCTGTATATTTGTCCATTATCATATCTCTCCATCGGGGAGGCGGCTCAGACTCCGTGATTTTCCTGCAGAAAGGGGAGGTACAATTGCAAGCATTTTTCTCAGACTTCCCTTTCACTAGCTCTGTCAATCCAAACTTTTCCAATTTTCGTTTAAACCATTCATCCTCCCTGCTCATTGTCGCAAGAATGAACTCTTCTTTTGTCCTTTGGAAGCAATTATGACTGGGTGCACGCCCTCCTTGCTCACCAAAGGACGAGGCGCATGATCTATTGGGGATATGAGGGGCATCTATGCTCGAGAATATTATTTCCTTCCCCTTATCATATCTGTTCGTGATTCTGGCGCCTGCGCTCCTTCCATCATGAACACTTGGCTCTCTGAAGGAAATCCCCCTATTCCTCCTTCTTTCGAAGTTTTCGGCCATTAAAATCGTTTCCTGACCACTTTCAAAAGTTCTGGGCATTCTTTCCATTTTCAAGGCTTGGACCACGCTCTCAGTGAGGTGACCAAGTACAGCACGCATGTCTCATACAGTAATAGGGGCATTCTCCTGCTGTTGTGCAACCACATTATCGAGATTTAGGAGGAGGTCGTCTTCGACCGGTGATCTGAGAGGTCTCTCTCTTAGCTTTGAGGGTTCGGATCTATCCTGGTTGTTGCGATTATACTCTTCATGAGCTAAACGTTCGTAGGAGCTTGAATCTGTCATGCCTCTCAACGAAAACACCAAATGATAAAACACAAAATGGATTATCTGTAAAGGGGAGAGATGGCAGTTGAAGGGCCGATCGGATGGCTGGACCTGCAAAATGAGTGTCCGATCGGATCCGGGCATCAGCACTCCGAAGTTTAAGTTAGTAGCTTTTGAGAGGGAATATTTAGAGAGAGAGAGTCTCAGATGTTCAATAGCTGGAGCCATTGTGTTTTAGGCTATTTATAGGAGTTCTTTAAAGGGGTACTTGAGTACTTTGGGGAGTGATAACCGGCAGTCAGAGTAGTGAACAGTGACCTGATAGGAAGTAGGTAGAGAGTATGGGCGTTGGCTTGTATCAGTGGACAGACAGGACGTGCTGTCCCATCAGTCCGATCGGACATAATAGTTATCTGAGCTGTCTTCCAGATCATGCTTTGCCTTTTTTGCTATCTGGCTTGGGCCCTGCCGAACATTGTTGGGCCACCTTAGTTGGGCCTATAGGAATGTATTTGCCATAATTATCAGTTTGGAATTATATTACTAGGCAAGAACGGTGTTTCTCATTTCTCATTTTCAAATCATTTAGTTAAGCAAGTTGGAGCTTTAAGTTTATTTCTAATACTCTTACAAAATAAACATAAACACAGGGATGCATGTGTTACAATTAAAGAATTTATATGCCAATCTATTAATTAAAACACAAGCCATACTATAATATTCAATTGAATGTATTTGAATTGTCTCAAGTTCATCTAAAGCTAGGCCAACCTAAAATAAAAGAAAATCCAAGGAGCTACAAGAACAATTCCATTTCCAAATAACTTCTGACTATTGCCAAACTCACATAAATCAAGCCAATTTTATCAACCCTCACCTCGCATTCATCTCACTCTTACGGCGTGTTTGGTAACATTTTTTGTTTTTTATTTTTTAAAATCCATAAACTGTTTTTTAGTTTTTGTTATTTGTTTTTTAAAAACTGTTTAAAAATTATTTATTTATTTATTTTTTAAAAAATATTATAATATCCATTAATATATATTATACATATATATAATCTAATTATTAATATTAAATAATAAATATTTAATAAAATTCAAAATTTAAAATATATTACATTAAAAAAATCATAATATAGGGATAGTGGTGGTAGCGACGGTAGAGGCGGCAGTGGCGACGGCAGTAGCAGTATAGTGGTGGCAGCGACGATGATAGCAGCAACGATAGTCTGGTGGTGGTGGCGACAACAGTAATAGAGATGGCAGTGCAGTGGTGGCAGTAGTGATGATAGCGACGGCAGTAGCAGTGGCGGTAGCGATGGTAGTGGTGGTGGCGACGGTGTGGTTGTGGTGGTAGTGCTAATAGCATTATGGTGGTGGTAGTGGTGGCAAAAATGGCAGCGGCAATGGTGGTGGCGGCAGTGGTGTCAACGATAGTGATGGTGTGGTGGTGGTGGTGACAGTAGTAGTGTGGTGGCGATGGTGATGGCAAAGATGGTAGCTGTAGTGGCGGCGGCGGTGTGATGGTGGCGGCGACGATGCGGCGGCGGTAGCAGCGGTGGGGTGATGGTAGCGGCGGCGGCGGCGGCGGTATGACGGTGATGGCGACAGTAATAGTGGTGGTGATGTGGTAGCGGCGATGGTAGCGGTGGTGATAATAAGGATGAAGTAATTAAATTATTGATAAAAACAAAATCATAAAAACCACATTTTAAAGATTTTTAATTTTTGTTTTTGTTACCAAAATCACTTCTTAAATTTTTCTATAAATGAAAACGAAAATAAATTTGTCGAACATATTTTTATTTTATTTTTAAGAAAAAAAATCAAAAACCAAAAATAAAATCATCCCTGAACGCATCCTTAACATGCAACTACACGTTTCAATCATCAATTGCTACATAACATATTTATATCATAAACCCTTAAGCATATATACATAATTTGTAGAGTACTCACCAAAATGATGTCTGTGATCTCCAATTAAGCTTCCAAAATAAACAATTCTGATCCATATCATCATAACTTCTCCTTTCCCTTTTTCATCAAGCATTTATGACCAATGGAACATCTAACCACGCTAATTTAATGCATTAATGACATGGAAAACTCCCTTACTAAATTCGGCCACCATTCATCTCTCGCAGCATTTCACTTCTCGCTCATTTTCTAAGCCCTGAAATATCCCTCCCTAACCTCTAAATCCATCTTTGAACACTGAATCATCATTTTAAAAAGCCTCCAAAATCATCATAATGCGTGGGCTTACATCATATTTATCCATATTTTTCATTTAATTATTTAGTATAAACTGCACTTTTAATTTACAAATTCTCATATCGCGCCAGTACGTTTTGAATATGCACTTTTGTTGACGAGTATTTGTTGTTTAATTTATCTTGCACTAAATAAGTTTTTATAATAAAGACTCGGTGGCTAAAGATTCATTGTAGTTTCCGATTCTTGCAAATATACCCAGCAAATAACACAGATGAAAACAGATGGAATAATAAAATGGATTAGTGAGTTATATACATATTAAAATAGTGATTGATATTATATCATAATTTTATAAAAAAAATGGGATTTTTTTTTATTTTTGATATTAATTTTGTAAGTATTTGGAATTTGGGTATAACATTAAAAGATTTTGAAAAATTGGGATGATAAAAAAAGGCAAGCAATTTGCCATTTTCTGTTAGTGTAGGTTCCACTAACAGAGAAGTCATTTCATGATTGAAAATGGCAATCCATATGCAGTTTTTTATACAAATTTGAAATGACATCGTTTTTATAGCTTTATGTAACCGTAAAAAAAATGGCACATGCACTTCTCATTTTTCATAAGAAAAATGGCATCGTTTCACGTAATTGCAGAGAATCTATCATGAGATCCGTACTGAAGTAAAATACTTTGCCCTTTTTTGAATTTTTTTAAAGGAATTTTTTAAAGAAATAATTATTGGGACCCAAATATATTTATATGAATTCCAACTATCACAAAATATACGAAATTCAAGTGTCGCAAAATGTATTCTATCTTCCAGAAATTAGTAACCATGGATGTTATTTTTCTTTCACATTTTCCATTAGTTACTGAAAAATTGCAACGCCACGGTTATTTTTTCAAAAAAAAAAATATTCAATTTTTTTTAAAAAAAATCCAATAAGTTGCTCCAGAGAGAGTCAAACTCGAAATATTTTACTGTTGCATGCGTCTTTTAAAAAAAAAAAGGGAAATTATCGACATGTGTCGTAGTTACCAAGTTGCTATTTTTACAAACGGCTTTAATTAAGCATGGAATAGGTCTATTAAAAATTTGTTTTACTGGTCAATTAGTCATGTATAATTTAATTGGAAAAATTTTACAGTTAATAATTAAAATAATAAAAATAAATTCAGTTCAATTCGTTGGTTCTTCCATCATTTAAGCTGAAGGGTTTATTAAATTAAAATTTATTTGACCTAATTTTAATTTTTTAAAAATAAAATTAATTTAGGGTTTTAACAAGCTGAAATATAAGTTCATAGACTGCTACTAATTACAATGATTATATATGTACAATTTTCATATATGAAATTGACATTGAGACGAATCCTTTTGAATAAGGTTGATTGATAGAATATATTTACTTTTTTAACTTGAGTTATTCTTGCCTAAATTTAATTTATATTTTTTTTATAGTTTTTAAATTTTAAACTAGCTTCTGTAAAGTGATATTTAGATCCATTAAAATTCAACTCGATTCATATAATCCGTATCCAAATTCGATTTATATAACCCCAAAAAATTTAGGATCAAATTTATGATTTAACCTGATCTTTTAAAAAAAATTCAAAAAGGGTAAAATTTATACTGTTTTACATCAGTGTGGGCTCCACTGATAGATTTTCTGCAAATACGTGAAATGATGTCGTTTTCTCGATGAAAAATGGCAAGTGCATGTGCCATTTTTTGGCAGCCATGAAACGTTATAAAAACGATGTCGTTTTAAATTTGTATAGGAAACGGCATGTGAATTGTTGTTTTTCATGGATTAGTTTTACCCGTGGTCACTGAACTTGTGGTCAAATTACACAAAAGTAATAAAAGAATTTATTTTTACAACTTTGTAAATTTCTACAACAAAATCACTTTGACTGGTTTCCGGCGAGGGACAGACAGAAAAATCTAGCTGGCATGTCCAGTCAGCATATACTGCATACGTGGCATCCAGATGGCAGATCCATTTCAGCATGACATGTGGCAACATGCCACGTCATCATGACATGTGGTATTTTTTCACGTCAGCATGCCACATGGACAGAAGGATTGGTTGTTATGCCACGTCAGCTTGCCACGTGGCAGTTTCTAATTGGACATAAAATTGATGGAAAATTCTATCACTGACACATACTGACTAATAAAACGGAAACACCTGTCATATAAAAAATAAAATTGCAAATTTTTAAAATTAAAACCACATTTTAACTTGTACAAAAAAAAACAGCAAGATGATACATTTTATACATCCATCAAGACTATAAATTCAAATCATAATTTAAAAAACAAAGTTAATTATGCATTATCAACATGTCTTAAAAAAAGGCACCCAAAGGCACCGCTATTCCAATTATCCCAAGCACCAAAAATAGGAAATTATACCCATAAAAAGTATCAGATACATGCAATTATTATAGGCACCTAATAAACCACAGAAGCATTGTTCACCAAGCAACATAATACATAAATCCAGGAATACAATTTCAACAACAAAAAAACATTTGATCTTTAGTGCAACTCCTCGGTTAGGAGCCGGCTGTAACCTTTGGTCCTCTAGATCTCTTCTTGAATGAATGTGTTACATAATCTTGTTGCAAGTATCTAGACTTCACTTGTCTTCCTTTCCTGGTTACTTTGGTAACTGCTGCACCTCCTTCAACTAGAACTTGTTTTCTCTTCCTTTACTTTGGCGGGATTTGAGTTGGGTTATCTTGAATTTCATTGATGACAATACTTTCTTGTGTTGGTTGATTATCCTATAATATAGCAAAAATAACCAGAAAATAAATAAAAACAATTGAAGTGAAGTAGTCAGCAAGTAAAATAATGTATTGATAACTTAAATTGAAGAGCATAAGGCCATAAGTGAAAAATTTCCAGCATAACCTGGCATGCTGCTATTCCACTGACATTGTCTCCAAAAATATCATTATAAACTTGATTAATTTCCTATGCATTACAATACAAATAAGATATATGTTTATAAAACCAATAAAGAAGTTTAAATTGCATAATTATATTGAATTTTTATTACTTACCTCCTGATCTTGATTTTCAAGTACTGGATTAATATTGAAATTGGTGTCTAAATTGTCATGTCCCTCATTGTTAACAGAATGTTGTTTTGAAATCCACTTAGAATATCCTCTTAAATTGTGTCCAGTTGCATGACATATTGAACAAGTCATTTGAACATTTCCCTTTCTGGTAAGTTTTTGGCTTCCATTTGCTTTTATATTTTCTCTAGCATGCTTAATTTCTTCAGGTTCCAATCGCCTATTTTTTACTTTCCTCCCTCTCTTCTTCTTGACAGGTTTAGGAGGTATAATATCACCACCATCTTTAACTCTTGGCCATAACTCTATCAGGAATCACGCTTGGTTCGCCAAGCTCTATATATTCTCTATGCCACATCTTTACCATTTTTGAAATTTTTTCATTTGTCATCTTGGTTGCTTCTTTCCTTCCAGCTAACCTTGCCGCGTCTAAATCTTTAGCTAGCAAAACTTCAGTGGGAACTCTTTCAAAAGCTCTTTTCAGATTCTTGAAATACTTATCTTTTTCCTCTTTGGTTCCCTTTTCAAAACAATCTCTACTTGGCTGATTTAACCATGCATCCGGATCATCTTCATCATTGAAATGGTCAACAAAAATGTCAACCTCCTTGTCTTTGTCAACTTTAAAGCACATTTCAAAAACATCAACTTCACTATCTAGAGGTTTTAAAGCACCATTAAGTGGTTGCTTGTAGAAAAACCTAACAAAAGCTTCCCTATTAACCCTTTGAAATAACCTTTCTAGCATTTTCATATTCATTTCGTCACTATTGCACCAGTCAAATTTTGATACATCTCCATGTCTATAACAGTTTCTTGATATAAACCCTCTATGATGCATGTTAATTGTGAAGAATTTTGATCGTTCTCCTATATAAATTCATTATAAAAATACTATTCAGTATTGACATATATTCAAGGCCTAAACATAATATAAATTTAAATATTAAACCCACTTACGAATAACATTCATATAAACATGCCAAAAACTGAAACCAAATTCTAAAATAATCTGTCAGGTGGACCGACATAATAACAATTATAAAATGCCCACATAAAGACACCAACATAATAACAACTTCCAAATGATAGTGAAAGTGACGTTAACAGTTAAAACTTAAAAATACTACTACTATAACAACTAAAACTCTTATAATATCTTATTAAGACCCACACCGAACAATTTTGCTATTGAAAGTAAATCCAAACAAATTAACGGCGTACAACCTTTTCCTATCCAACTCGAACCAAACACGTATAAATATAAATCACACCATACAAATTTACCATGGAAAGTATAAGACCCATACCGAACTAATTTTTAAAAACATGCATAATTGAATTTCAAATCCATATAAAACTTCCATTTTAATATATTTTTTAAGAATGTCCCTATAAAGTAAAGCACGACACCTCCATTTCAGATCCATATGAAGCCCACCTTTTAATATATATACTTTTACAAATTTTCAACATCAGACAAAAATTGAGCAAAATCATCATAATATTTAAATAGATATGGCCTACAAATGGAACCCACTTAGAAAAATTTACTCACCGTATCGTGGAGGACTCTCGTACGCCCACCTGATACAGAGTGGTCCATTGTTGCCTCCTTTTAAGCAAGGTAGCCCCACCTCTCACTTTCACTTCAACTACTTTAGTAAATAACACAAACTTCCTTTAGATATACACTATACGACACTCTTAAAGTTAAAAATGTATGAAGAAAGATGGAAGTTTTGTTAAGAGCTCAAGCATGCGCCACACCCACCTTCAAGGAAAAGCAGAAATCTTTTTCTTTTTGAAAATATGAGTTAGGGTTGAAACTTTGAAAAAAAAACACAAGTCATTTTCATCCATATCTAAGAGATATTTTATATCTTTTTTCAATTATATTTTTTTAAATTTTTGGTCACTTTTTCAATTATCAGCCGTGGTTTTCATTGATTAGTCTTTTCAAGCATTTTACTTTTTTGGCTTTGCACACTTTACACGTGCCCCACTTTCATTTGCTCTTATGTATTATTTGGTCCAATTAGAAACTGCCACGTGGCAAGCTGATGTGGCATAACAACCAATCCTTTTGTCCACGTGGCATGCTGACGTGGAAAAAATACCATGTGTTATGCTGACGTGGCATGTTGTCACGTGTCATGCTGAATGGATCTGCCATCTGGATGCCACATATGTAGTACATGCTGACTGGACATGCCAGCTAGACTTTTCGTTCTGTCCTTCGTCGGAAATCGGTCAAAGTGATTTTGTTGTAGAAATTTACAAAGTTCAGTGATTTTTATGAAAAAATTTTTTTATTACTTTTGTGTAATTTGGCCACAAGTTCAGTGACCACGGGTGAAACTAACCCTGTTTTTCATTATGAAATAACTTCTCTACCAGTGGAACCCACACAGACAGAAATGACAAATCCCTTGCCATTTTTTAATACCTTAATTTTCCAATATCTTTTACTAATACACCAAAATTTCAAATACTTATAAAATTTACAACAAAAATAAAAAAACCCCTAAAAATTACTAAGTGGATATATAATTTCTTTTATATTCTTTTTTCCAATGCCATTATTGAGATCTGTAATAATTTTTTGCCATCCCACTTCGTTAATAATATGGAAAAATTAAGAAAAAAATAAAACTAGTTAATTATTTTTCAATTTTAAAAAAGTGATAATCTAGATGAGCCAAATATTTTCTTAAGGAATGACTCTTAGTGTGAAATTAAGAGAAAACATAATTATATTGTTTGTGTATTAATTTATGAAAGTTGTTCTTTTTTTTTTTTGCTTAATACATTCTACAATTGGTAACCTAAATTAGGGAATTTTTTTAAATAATATAAAAAAAATATTAAGTTTATGGAGTTTGTCAAAAAAATTTTAAAGGATTAGGGTTTTTTACGAAAATATAATGGCTAATTGCACTATCTATTGTTCGGCTTCCCGCCCTGCAACACCTAAACACGCAGTAGAAGGTTGCATTCTTTGTGGCCCACTGATGAAGATGTAATGTGGGGCTACGTTGTTAGTTGTCTCCCTCCAATGATGAAAGACACAGTGTGTGGCTACATTATTAGCCTGTCCCACCTGCACAATGACGCAACTCAGTGTTGTGTTTTTCAACAAATCAAATATTTCCATCATGACCTTGTTGAAAAATTGAAAGTTGAGCGTCTATATAACCTTCAGAAATTAAAATTCATTTGCATCCGAAGCAATTCACCAATTGTTGAGCGTCCTACAAATATATTCACTCGCAATAAAAAAATTATGACAATAATATTTTCAGTATTAACGGTTGAAATAGGTAAAATTTAGATTCGATTATTTGTAATGTAATGTATAAATTATATTTGTTCTATAATGACATTAATTTATTTTTTTATTGTATTTATTTAAAAGTACGTAGAAGTAAGTTGTGAAGATAGGTATTTTATTAATTTTAATATATTTTTTATTGTCATATATATATATATATATATATATATATATATATATATATATATATATACATAACAATTGATAAATTTGAATGAATATTTATTATTGCTATAAAATATCAATAATATAGTTATTATTAATTTTGATGTGACAATAAAATTAATATTGGTTTATTATTAAAGATTAAATGTGAATATATTTTTTAAATATATTTTTTATGGTATAATTTTTGTAATATTTATATTAAATTTTTAAAAAAATGTTTTTTAGTTTTATTTGAAAAAAATAAATTAAAAAATATACGAATTGAATTATAATATAACATTTAATTTTATTATTTTCATATGATAAATGGTGCACACATACTTAGCTTTAAAAGCTATAATGGGTGATATTGCAAGAAAAATCATATCCCAAAAATGGAAAGAAATGTACAACTGTAGAATCGAAAATGACATGACAATGTTTGAACATATTATTATAATAAATAAAAAGTTATAAGATATTATAATGAGGGGACATCCGATGATAGAAGCAAAAATGGTAGAAGCTATTTGCATGACATTACCAATTATTTATTTAAAGTTTATAATAGACAATTGGAATAGGAAGCATGTAAAAAAGTATGAGAAATTGGTAATAATATTTGTGAAAGAAATAATTGAAGTTGATGACAATTTTTTTTTTTAAATTAGAGATACTATACTAGTAGATCAAAAAACTTATTATAAGTGATATAATTACAATAAATGGCCTAAACATTATGCTCATTAGAACATAATAAAACAAATATTTTGCAAAAATATTATCTTATAATATTATGTAATTTATGCTTGTGTAATAGTGAAGTATGACAAAATATTGTAAATTAAACATATGTTACTATAATAGTAATATTAGTATTTTATTACATCTAATTGCAAAAAAATAATTTTATGTATGAAATATATAATTCAGAACATCATGGTTTAGGAAAATTATGATAATATTATTTTGACTTATAAGTAGTTGGAAGATGTCAATATATACCGAATTTTATTTGCACATAGGAGAGAAAATAAGTTATGGAGCTGCAGGCTTTGAATATGATATATTTGCCTCAAATGTCATCACAAGAAGATTAAGACTAAAAAATAAGCCAACTCTTCTTGAATTGCTTCATAAAATCCATGTTAAAATGAGCTTAGGTATCAATGATGTGATTTCTAGAATTATATACAAGAGCCCATTATACAACGAAGGATTGTTATATTGGATGGTTGTAGATTTAGCAGATAATGATGACATAGATGCAATATATGACAATTTAAAGAGATATGAAAATTAAAACTTGGTGAAATTAATTATTGTAGTTGCAAATGGTGTTACAGGATCCAATCCATCTACTTATCCTCATGATTATCAGTTTACAAATGAAGGGTTGCAAATGAAAAATATCGGGGCATCTAAACAATTTTGCGTAAATAACATTGGTCCTAGTCAGTCGAGGCAGTTCGTAAATTGACAAGATATTGAAATATTTTTCTAATTTGGATGATATATCGGTTTCAGTCAGCCAAGACAATGTGTTAGTGTTGATTCAAGGTACTATCATCTATGCACACTAGTAAGTCAGATTTCTGCTGCTTGTATGAGTCAACCTAGGAGGTCATTGAGTCAAATGGTTGGTAATTTTGTTAGTAAATCCATCTATGGAACTAGATCAGGAATTCGTTTAACGGGTAGAAATTTTGCAATGGGTACACCAGCTGAGCGAAGTCAAAGTATTGAACACACCAAACAACGATATTTTGTATCTCATGTCCCAAAAGTCAGACAGAGAAATTATATTTTCCATATCCCAGATGTCAGATATAGAAGCTTAGTTTTGCATATCCAAAATGTCAATCAACGTCATTTTGTATCCTCTCAAGTCAATAGAATGCACTAAATCATTATTCTACGGAGGGAATGGAATCAGTCGGTCCATACCAAATTGTCTTAGATATTTATCGGGGTGGTGCCACTCAATAATATGAAAACATATTAATGACATGACAGATCTCCAACTCCCATGTCCACTAGTACAAAAACGTAGCAACAAATGTGATACATTCTTGTACGGCTCCTAGTCCATCTACAAAAAAATGTAATAATCACTAAAGTCTATTTAGAAAATAATTATTTTTATTATCGATATTAATAATTTACCGCAACTTTAAAAATAAATATAAATTCAATTGTAGCGCTGCAAGTCTAATTTCTCTTGGTACTTGTAAACATCTTTGTTATTATTATTATTATTATTTCTTAAATTCAAAGAAAATCGCCACCTGTTACACAACAAACAATCAACTTGTCAGTATGTTTGCTTAACAAATAAAACTAAAATATCCCAACATGAAATATAATAAATAAAATTTACCTATAATTATACGGCCTGACCTAATCTAGAACAAATCTGTGGATAAAGGTATTTGTATTACCTGATGATATCCACCAAGTCTATTTACACTTAATCGGGTCGCAACACATAACTCCCTAGATAGTCATGCCAAAACTGTTGATCCCCAGCTATACTCATCGATTTTAACTAAATTCTCCAATAGTGAAAGCCACATCAAATGTATATAATTATTAACTTATCCAGAATATAGTAGTCCACCAATACAACAAAGGATCCATACATTGATAAAACATTATATATGGTAGTCCGTCGCATCGACTGGTAAGTGACTAAAATGTTGGCTCAACCACGTCATTTTTATTTTAAATCCTCTAATGACATCTTGTGGCAAAACAATTTCCAAAAGCAGAGCACAAAGATCAGGCCAATCATGCTAAAAATGTCATGTAACAGTACGTCTTTCTATAGGCAATCCGATAAGTATTTGTATGTTTTTTAGAGTAATTGTAGTTTCACCAATAGTAAGGTGAAAAATATGTGTCTCTAGCCTCCACCTCTCGACAAAAGCAATTATCAAGTCAATATTAACATTCATTATACCAATACGGGATACCCCATAAAATCCTGATAAATGGAGGTAAGGCATGATTCCTTCGTCGATGTTCCTATAGTAACTCTTAACACTAGCTTTTCGTGCAAACGGAACATGATGTTCAACCTAAAATAAATAAAATTATAAGATAAAAATATATAATATATAATTTAAAATTATTTAACATTTAATAATAGAGTGAAAATATAATTACAGTTTCGTGCTCCAAACCTCATCGACTCGGTGCTTGCCATTCAAAGTTAGAAGTTCATCAATGTAAGGTTTCGAATTAATAAATTCTTCTTTTCTATAAGGTTCCATTTTATTAATAAACTATGTACAAAAATACCAACATGTGTTACATGTGCACATAAAAGAAAATCGTTACTAATTAACTGTAAATTTAAAACAAACTAATTTCGCATAATTATAATTTATTTATCACATAATACAGAAATGAAATAAATATATCAAATATTTTTCACGACAAAACTAACATTATTTTAAAACATACTATTATACTTTTCCGAATTTCATATTTTTATTTTAAAATATTCACTTTTTTTTACTTTAATTTTTTGCAAATAATATGAAAAATTTCAAACAAATAAAAAACGTGTTTATATTTTTGTAATGCATTAATTTTTGTTAGTACGTGAATTGTAATGATATTTAAAACAAATATGATTTCAATTTATATTAGTAAAATATATATTATTTTATTACATAATAATTTACATTAATTGATGTCATTTTCAACTGAAAATAAATCAAATAATGGGCCTCTTTTCCGTGTCAAAATTATACTTTACATAAAATAAACTAATAAATTACATAATAAAGCAATTAAATTTAGCAATAAAATAATATTTTCGTAACTTCTGCACAAATTTAATGGACAATAATGCATTTAGTTTATTGAAATTCAATATTGATGAATGGCTCGTTGTCAACGAGGGGAAACTTCCTAGAAGGGCCTAATACGCAAACAGAGAATATCCGTACAAACTTTCTATTCCCTCTGTTTTTACCGGCCAAAAAAACTCCTCTTTTCAGTTCTTCGCATCTTACTGTTAGCGTTCGTTTCTTCACATATTCCTTTGAGCTGGCTGTGCTGTTTCTAATTTTAATGTCTACCCATTAATCAAATATCTTCTTTCATTTCTTTCCTCTAATTTCAATGGCAGTTTCAGAATCCCAACAACAAGCCTCTTCTTCGTCAAAACTTCCATGTTCTTACCATGTTTTCTTGAGTTTTAGAGGAGCAGACACCCGCAACAACTTCACCGATCACCTCTACAATGCTTTGGTTCAAGAACGAATCCATACATTCCGCGACGACGATGAAATCCAGAGAGGAGAGAACATTGAGCTAGAAATCCAAAAGGCTATAAGAGAGTCTAGGTTATCGATCATTGTTCTTTCCAAAGACTATGCTTCTTCTAGATGGTGCCTAGACGAGCTTATCATGATCATGGAAAGAAGACTTGTTGGCCATGTGGTCATGCCAATTTTCTACTATGTGGATCCGGTTCAAGTCAGAGAGCAGACAGGTAGCTATGCCGATGCTTTTGCTCGCCATGAGAAGGATTTCATGGAGGATATGGGCAGAGTGGAGCAATGGAAGGCAGCTTTAAGGGAAGCTGCAGATCTTGGAGGAATGGTTTTGCAAGATGGGTACGTGTAGTGTTAAAGAAAGTTTTGGCTTTTTGCTTTTTTAACGGTTCTTGAATTCTTTCAAACTCTGTAGGTTGTGAATGTGATTAAACTTAGAATCACTAGACTTTATTAGTAAAGGTTCAGAAAATTTTTCTGCTTCTCTTACTGTCTGTTAATAATTTCAGGTACGAGGCCTAGTTCATTAAAAAACTTGTTAGAGAGGTGGAGAATAAATTGAGTCGAACTGTGCTCAATGTAGATCCTCATTTGGTTGGAATAGATTCTCGTACAGCACAAATCGATCGTTGGTTGCGAGAAGAATCCGATGAAGTTGATATAGTTACAATATATGGGATAGGTGGCATTGGAAAGACTACTATTGCCAAGATAATTTACAATATGAACTTCAAAAAATTTGATGCCAGAAGCTTTCTTGCAAATGTCAGAGAAACTTCAGAACAACCGAATGGTCTAGTTCGCTTGCAGAATCAACTTCTTTCTGACCTTGTAAAGGCGAAGACCAGCAAAATATACAATGTTGATGAAGGGATTATTCGGATCAGAGATGCTTTGCGGGGCAAAAGAGTCCTCCTGATTTTAGATGATGTAGACGAATTAGACCAGTTTGATGCAATAGTTGGAATGCGCAGATGGTTTCATCCAGGAAGCAAAATCATTATAACAGCAAGGCAAGAGCATTTACTTAGATTTCATGAATTTGGTAGGAGATTCGAGGTAAAAGAACTGGATGATAAAGAATCACTTCAGCTCTTCAGTTGGCATGCTTTTGGCCAAAATCACCCTGCAGGTGGCTACGAGAAGCATTCCAAAATTGTGGCAAATCATTGCGGTGGACTTCCCTTGGCTCTGCAAGTGTTGGGTTCCTCTTTATCTGGCAAAAGTTTATCAGTGTGGGAAAATGCATTACAAAAGTTGGAAAAGATTGCTGATAGTAAAATTCAACAGATTCTTAGAATAAGCTTTGATTCTCTTCAGGATGATCATGATAAAAGTTTATTTCTTGACATTGCTTGCTTTTTCACCAGGATGGATATCGGCTATGTTTTCAGGGTACCAGATGGTTCTGGGTACTATGCCATAGATGGAATTCAAAATCTTGTTCACAGATGTCTCATAACTATAGATGAAGAACACAAACTGATGATGCATCAATTAATTAGAGACATGGGGAGGGAAATTGTTCGTCAGGAATCGCCTGATGATCCTGGGAAACGTAGCAGACTATGGGATCCTAAGGATGCAACCAACGTATTGAGAGAATCTAGTGTAAGAAACATACTGAACGTAAATGTGGAGTAATATCTATGTATGCAAACTTACAATAAAAATTCTCCATTCTTCTCTATCAATACAGGGTACAGAATCAATCCGTGGTCTCAGCCTTAACCTGCCAGCGTTGAGAGAACATAAACGGACAAGGATAGAAGGTACTACCGATCACACAAAACAAAGCAGTGACGAATATCATAAAGACAAACCAGTAATGCTTGATCAAGACAATTATTTGAAAAGGCGTCGTCTGAGCATCTTCTACTGGCAACCAGCAAACTCTGAACTAGTACGTTCATTTCCCACAAAAGCATTTGAGAATATGGTGAGACTAAAATTGCTCAACCTTAACTATGTGGAGCTCAGGGAAGGCTACAAGAAATTTCCTCGAAGTTTAGTATGGCTGTGTTGGCGTGAATTTCCTTTGAACTCTGTACCGATTGATCTCTGCTTGGACAAGCTTGTTGCCCTTGACATGCGCAATAGCAAACTAAAATATCTTTGGAAGGGCATGAGGGTATGAAACTTATCTCTCTATTTGTGTGAGTTGTGTGTGTGGACCAATCTTATGGTGAAGGAAACTAACAATATTCTTTTCAACAGTTTCTTGCGGAGTTGAGGATACTTAGCCTTAGTCACTCCCATGGCCTTGTTAGAACCCCCAACTTTCGAGGACTCCCAAACCTTGAGAAACTGGTGCTTAAAGATTGTGTACACTTGGTTGATCTTGATGAATCCATTGGAGCCCTAGAGAGGCTTATAATATTTAATTTGAAGGATTGCAAAAGAATCAAGAAGCTTCCTGAGGAAGTCACAATGTTGAAATCTCTAGAAGAACTTATATTATCTGGTTGCTCAAATCTTATTGGGCTGCCCAAGGAGCTAACAAAGCTGGAGTCTTTGAAGGTGCTACATGCAGATGGAACTGCCATAAACCAAGTAAACCGCAGCAGCAATGAAGATTCGAAAGAAATCAGTTTGCCGCTGTGGCCTTCAACCTCCTGGTCTTGGCTGTTACAGAGAAGATGGGCAAAAGTAACCGAGTTTTCACTAGCCTCTCTGCCTCGCTTTTTAGTAAGCTTAAGTCTTGCAGACTGCAGGCTATCAGATAATGCTATTCCTGGGGATCTTAGCTGCCTACCTTCCTTAGAGTACTTAAATCTAAGCGGAAATCCATTTCATCACTTACCAGAGAGCATCAACAGCCTCGTTACGCTCAATTCTCTTATGTTAGAACATTGCATAAACCTCCAATCACTTCCTGAGCTTCCAACAAATTTAGGCTCCTTGAAGGCGGCAGACTGCACATCATTAGTAAGAATCACAAATCTGCCAAACTTGCTGAAATCATTAGAGTTGGAAATTTTTGGTTGTGACAAGCTGGTTGAGATTCAAGGCCTATTCAAATTAGAAACAGCAGGAAACAGCAACCAAAAAATCCTCAATTATGTGGGATTGACAAATTTGGAATCCTTGAAAGGGATTGAAGTGGAAATGTTCAGTGCTTTGTCATGCACAGAAATGAAGACTGGAATTCAGGTACAATTTCACTACTCTTTTCATTTACTTGGTTCATTACTCTCCAGCCAATGTATCATTAATTACAATTTCACTGCTATAGGTGTTGCGGGAGTGTGGAATATTCAGCATATTCCTCCCTGGAAGTGCAGTTCCAGACTGGTTTAGCCAAAAAAGTGAGAGTCCTTCAATATCATTCGAAGTAGAAGCATTTCCTAGTCACAAAATAGAAGGTCTGAGTTTATGCACGGTATACAAATACGAATATCTAGAAGGTGGTGGGTATATAGATGAGAATTGCATTAAAATCAACAACAAAACAACAGGTGTGAGATGGACATATAGCCCAACTTTCTATGGGATGCCAAAACCGTATGAGAATATGTTATGGTTAAGTTACTGGACATTTGAAGATCAACTGGAAGCTGGGGATGAAATGCATATTGTAATTGAAATGGCATCCGGTTTACAAGTAAAAGAGTGTGGGATCCGCCTCATATATGAGCAGGAAGACAAGGGTGACCAAGAAATAGAGGCAGTCCCAAGTAGCAGCTCTCCTCTGCTCCAAACAATGGCTGATATAGACATGTTAGAATATGAGTTGGGAACAGATGCATATTATCTATGCCATCACAAATTTCAAACGCATCAAGGATCTGGAAGATATGATTGGGATGATTTGAGTGGCTATGAGCACTTGTTTGAAGAGAGAAGGGAAGATCCTGAAACTGAAGATTGGGAGTGGGATGAAACTAGAGGAATCACCAGCTAATAAGAACAGCCTTCAGATTTCCAAAAGGGCTCATAATTTTATCATTTGACAATGCCCTTGCCTGATCCAACCAAATTCCCTTGCATCACAAAAACCACTGATGCCCCAGCATGGCAACAGTTCCAGTCTTCCAGACATGGCGAGTGCCTCAAGATATGGACTTACATGTATTTAAAAAAAAACAGAAGAGAGATCTTTCTCCTTATGGAACTTCAAGCTCATGAATTCCAATGGGGCACAGTTTCTGATCAACATAAATCTTCCCATAATAACCAAAAACTTTGATGTCAGATTCCAACCCAAAACCATCAAGATACATTCCAATTCCCCTCCCCCCCCCCGAAATCCTGAACAAGATTATTCTTGGAAATGAGATACAGCGGAGTTGGAGTTGGCGAACTTCTAAATGGGGATTGGCAGGTTGATAAGAAAGAAGAAAGGAGGTCAAAACGCTGCAGTGTCAAATAAGTCCCGTTTTCCTTTGTTTTTGTGATTCCCTGTTGGAGTTAGAAACCAATAATAAAACCACACGTCTGACATTTTGTAGGAAAACAAACAATGCAGATTTTCTTTTTCTTTTCTTTTGTTTTTTTTTCCTCAGTTTGTAACGTGGGGGCAAAGCTTTACTTTTCATTCACCTGTTAATGAATTCTTTCTTTTACTTATCATTTCTGATATGGCATAAGCAAACTTTAGAAGTGAGCTGCACAATATTGGCACTAATTTACCAATTAATCACAATTACTGAGTTTCATTCATGCAAACGTGAGATATTAGTAAACAGAACTGCACATAAACCAGGGCTAATAAACATTCTGCCCCAACGGCATTTTCCCTTTTGAAGCCACTTGTGCAACTTAATTGACTGCTAATAAGCAAAGTTTATCATCTTAATTTATATTGGAGTGTACAGTCACGTGACAGAACAATTTACATATGATGATGACCACCTAAATCAGCTACCAACTGTTTCCCGCTGCACAAGAGACAGCAAGCACTGAAATATAATAAATCTTTCTGTCAGCAATCACAGCAAACAGGCTTTGAAGCCTTTTTCTATTTCTTGTGCATCCAAGTTCTTCCCAATGAACACAATCTTGTTTACTCTAGGTTCATCTGGACCCCATAACCGATCCGGTGAACCTTGGAATATGTCGTGTACACCCTGCCAAACAACAACATAACATGGTTAATGGAACATGGAAACTGTACAAGGTACAACCAAAAAAACTCCAAACTCTACACACTGATACTTTAACAACTGAAAATTTGATACAAATAGTGGCCTGTGTTTTAAATCTACAGTTGGGAACTTTGGTTACTATCTTCAGTAGCAGTAGCAGATTTTAAGCTTATAATTTCCTTTATTTCCGAGTGCTTGTTAATTACATGCATATGCAAAAGACCTAATGACAAATATACCCTGAACTTTAGCACAATGTAACAAATAACAATATTATCCTAAACTTTTAATTTTCTCAATTCAGGCAGATAGTGCATTTAGGGAATCAATCAAAGCCTTTGTTTTCCATCCAGAACTGCTAATTATTTACTACTATAGATGCTAAGAAAAAGCCGTAGGATCCATATTGTGTCAAAAATAAAAAGACATGTCACCATGTTGTATATGCCCGATGAGCGTGAAGTTTATCATATCAACTCTTTCTTATTGTCATATGGACTCCAGCTTAGTGTCTATCTGAGCAAGCCTATTGCATCATTTTGTAGATGTTACATCACCAAGTGTATTATAATCTCTGGGATTTCATTTTTATCAAGTCAAAACAAACCAAAATATGAATAGAATAGACTTTATTGACCAATAAAGGAAAATAAATAGAATCATAAGTTGTCAAAGATCATGACTTCAACACATCATTAACCTTCTCATAAACTCTAAAATATAAAACAAAACATAGGTTAGGAGGTTGACTTCCATTCAATTTACATCCCTGAGCCCCAATTACAAAGAGGTATATGCAAGAATCCATTTATGCATATTTGTGTGATAATTTAACTCGTACAGGGATGAGCATCACTTTCATTATATTCTAACTAGTATTTAAATTAGTATTGATGTTTACAGTAATAAAGTAGTCCAGCCAAAAAATAAAGCACATGCATCAATAAGGTTGCAGTTTCATTCCTTTATAAGTAAAATAGTAAGCAACCAAACAAAGTCCTTTTTTAAGGGAACCAATTTAAGTATGACTGAACTTCATGCAAAAACTAATCAAATTCTGACACAATTCTATTTTACCTGAAACACAAATCTTTCATCCATGCCTTGAACAGATAAAAGACCTTTCATTCGGTATATGTCCTCGCTATGTTCCAATAACAAGGTACCAAGCCACATGTTAGCCTAAAGAAACAGGTGACTTTTGTCAGCTTATTACATTTGGGAGGAGCAAAACAGAATTAAAAAGGATAAATTCCTGAATACAGCCATGGAAAAACTAGAATGCTTGTCATTTAAGATAATCAACTATAAATCTACATTTTTTTCTGAAAAGATATAGGGGTATCATGAAATTTAGCTACACACTAATAAACCAACCTTCTCCAAATCTAACATCCCTTCACATACTATGCTGACAGAAGAAACACCAGGATCATGAGTATGATCATGGGAATGGTGGCCACCATGATGTTCTGCATAATAGCACCACAGAAAAAATTAGTTCATAGAAGTACCAATGAAGAAAGTAGCAAAACTAAGTAATTACAGTTTCCAAAATTAGAAAGCATGCTACTTTCATAAATCCAATACATGGCAGCAGAAGTATCCAAATAAAAAATCATAGATTTTATATGCATATATTCCTTGGGATGGATGCATATGTTTTAAATTTTCTAGATCTAAGGTTGTCAACTCCTGGCAGTCCTGGGCCGTTACAAGTTCTACCATTAAATTTTTAACTTTAGAATGATGACCTTGTAAAGGGGAGAACAGCTAGCCAGGCATCTGTTTTAAATTTTTACTTTTCCAGATGTCATGCTGCTTAATATGAAAAGATGCACTGTCCAGCTGTCAAAAAACAGCACCTATTGGTATGACTACGGTTCTACTTATCAAGATTTAAGATGGCTCTACCAAGCACAGCTAGCAAACGAATAACTGAACAGATATTATGTGTTGTGAGAATTACCATGACGGTTTGGCTTAAAAAAAAAAAAAAAGAAGGAATTACCATGATGGTGATCATGTTCATCATGATGGAGATGGTGGTGATGGTGATCGTTTTCCTCATGATGGTGATGGTGGTTGTGATCATGATCTTCCTTTCCTTCTGTGTCAACAGCACTCTCAATCCTGAGAAGACATCAACAAAAGCTTAGCCAATAGTTCCATAATTTGTTGATTAACAGAGAATTGCTAATAGCTTCTATGACATTGATATATGCTTTATGAAAACAATAAACATATGAGTAAGGGAATGGAAAAGGATGAATGGAATTTTTTAGCCAACAGATTTTCTATTGTACAATGCTGTATAATCAGAAATTAGGACAATGAACAAGGCCTTAAGAATGTCATTGCATGCATAAAGATCCATGTAGTTTAGCAAAGAACAAGAAAAGCAGCAGTTTGATTTAAAAATATTTTAAAAAATATCTCTCGGAAAAAGATCTTCAAATGTCTAAATGCACAAACAGGAATGGCAGTGAAAAATAACCTTTCCAAATCAAAGCCTCCAATACCCAGGACATAATCCATGTCAACGTGTCCAAACTGTGTCCTTTTCAAGTAAGCCATGCCATTGATGTTCTACGTTCAGGGATAACAAAATAATTTAAAATAGAGCAATTGAAACAATTTATCTATAAAGAACAAATGAAGGCAGCTTGACGGGAAAAGAAGTATACCCACCCTTATTCGCTGCACTAAAGATGCAATTTCTTTCTCGCCAACAAGGTCAGTCTGGCAACAAAAACATATGACTCTATCAGTCAGCAATGAAGAAGTTTATATCAATAACTGCAAAAGAATAAAGAAAATTGCAAACAAAAGTAGCATGGACAATAAGAGGCAACAGGACCATTTCAGTTTTATGGAATTTGCTTTAACTCCATTCTCAATGAGCATGAAATGGAAATTTACCAAAACGCAGCTATAAGCCATGGGGTCAACATGGAATACTCAAGAAGCCATGAGCACTTAAAAAGAAAAAAGTTGCAGATAATATCAAGAGCCCCAATTGGTAGATAAAAACCAGCAACCCACCAAAGTGGCGGAAAAAAAAATATATTAAACTTGTAATTGGTAGTAAAAAACCGATTCATTGATTACTTGTTTGCCGGAACCATAAGTAAAAATTTTGGCAGAGTTTTCACGTGGCCTATTGATTTGATCCAAGGGAAGTATATTTAATGCTATAAATTGCTATTTCCTGTCTTAAAAGTTAATAAAGGTGTCATAAATCAGGAATATGACAATTGTGCTTACCTTATTTACTATAACCCGGTCAGCATATGCAATCTGCTCTACAGCCTCATTGACAACTCCCTTTGGCTTAACCTCATCCAGATGAAAAGCAGCATGTTTAGCATCAACTAATGTCACAACACCATCCAACTTGACATCATTAAAAATCTTATCCTCCGCATAAAAGGTCTGAATGATTGGTGCTGGATTAGCAAGCCCTGCAAAGTTGAAAGTGAAGGCTTTTAGTATATTACTAAAACTTTAAACTTCAGTCTAGAAAAGCTCTACAGGTCAAACAGCAAAAAGATTCAGATAGGCAGTCACCAGCACATAATTACATGCACGAGTAAATCCAATTTATTTCAAACCTGTAGTCTCGATTACAATATGATCAAAATTTCCTTTCTTTTTATCAATCAATTCTGCAATCATCCTTACAAGATCACCCCTCACTGTACAGCATAAACAACCATTGTTCAGCATAATAATGTCTTCCGCTCCTGTAGTTTTTGCAGCAACTAGAGAACCATCAATGTCAATTTCACCATACTGCAACCCAAATTTAGAACAGTAGATTATTCATCTTTGAATTGCAATCCGAATGGCCATCAATTGTGGCCAGTACACACTAAAAAATAGTGAAAAACAGGATATTTTGTATAAATAAGTCGTGCCCATAATGATAAAGTGATTACTTAATACATATTTCCCTCTGGAAGTGAAAAAAAAAAAAAACTTTTGCACACCTAAACTTTGTAACTTTACAAATGACCAACACCACATTTGAACTTGACAAAAATACACCTACTTTACCCCTGATTAATAAAAAAACTAAATATGAGTTTTGAAATACTCATACTAATTCTAATTATTAAATTTATTATTGTTAAGGAAAAGTGAAAGAAAATGAAAAGAGAAATGGCCGATAAAGGGAAAATAAAAAGAAAAAAATAAAAATTCTAAAAAAAAGAGAAAAAATAACCTTTAGTATCTTTTATTTTAATAACGTACAATATGAAAAAAAACGGTATTTGCTTTGTAATTTGCCATCTAAGGGGGGCGATGGAAGCATTTTTATCAAATATAGATGTGATAACCTTTAGTATATTTTATTTTAATTACGTACAATATGAAAAAAAAAATGTATTTGCTTTGTAATTTGCCACCTAAGGGGGGCCGATGGAAGCATTTCTATCAAATATAGATGTGCATACAAGGATGCTTTGTAAAGTTTAGTCGTGTAAAAAGTTTTTTTCTGAAAGGGAAATATGTATTAAACCTAAAGCAATATGTAAAAACGACACGATACACACTTCAATGACATTCATAAAGATGTCAGGTAATTAACAAATTGCCCAGAAAAGCAAAAACAACCTAATACCTCATTCTCAATAACGGCTATGCGCTTCCCGTGATCCGCAGTCAAGATATGGTTAAGTAGTGTTGTCTGTTCATCACCGCAAAGAAGCATATCAGCCCAATTAACCAACCCAGTATCCAGCTCAAAAAATAATCCTAGAAATGGAAGCTTCTCTATCCAAACAACAAAGATTTATCATGGCCAATTATAAAGTTGAGGCCTTTTCATTACGTTTCAAGTATCTGAATAAAAGGTAGAATTAACTATATAAATACCTTTCCAGAGCCCAAAAACCCGGTAATAATGGTAGCAGGAATCCGATTATCGGGAGGAATCTTGGTGGTCAAATCAGAATCCTCGCTCTGAGGAGCAGCGGTGGTGGAAGCGGCGGTGGCGACGGAGAATCTACGAAGGGAATTGAAAGAGGGTTTGGTGAAACCGAGGGCGACGATTCTAGAATGAAAAGACCGTGACCCTTTAATGGATAAGGCGGGTTGTGGTTTCAGCAAAAGAGGGAGGACAGAGGTGCGAATTCTGGAAAGTGGGGTTTGTGGGCGAGAAGTGAAGGAGAGGAATGCGGTGGCTATGTCCACTGATAGCGAAGCCATGACTGAATTTCTGTGCTTTGAATTGAGATAGCAGAAGAAATGGTAGTATGGGTTTTTGAGGGGTTTAGATTTTTTTTTTATTTTTCCTTGCAATAATGGGCTTAAAGGCCGAATAACTCTATGAAGTTTCATGCGGTAATTACATTTTAATAAAATTGAAATTGGAGTAATTACACCAAAGTTTTCAAACCCGGCCTAAAGCATCATTAAAATTTACTGCGGGTTAAGGACTGAAAGTTGGATATGAAATATGAAAATTTTAATTAAATTTAATATAAATTTATCAACATGATGCAAAATAAAAAAATAAAAAATAACATCCATAATAATATTATATTTACTCATTCATATTTAATAAAAAATTCATTTTAAGGTAATTAAATTCAAGTATAATAATTTTTAAAATAATTATATATCTTATATTAGAACAACTAAAAATTATATTTGTTATTATGAGCCATCTCTAAAAATACGAAAAAGTGTACATATTTTCACATAAAAATGATACATTTTTGTTAAATAAAATTCGATTAAACAGTTATCGAATCGGACAGAACGTGATTTAGCCGATTTTATCATATTTATAATATTTATAGATTTTAAACTGTCTAGATCAGTACAGTGACTAATGCCCAATTTTTTCAATTGAACATATTGGTCCAGTCCAATGTCCAATTCAAAACTCTGAATTAGACCCTTTAATGAATTGAAATCAAACTATTTAACTTTGTATATTTTGAAATCCAACCTGGTCAATTGGTTTAGAAGCAATCTTTTATTATTCTACGTATCAACAAGCCAAATTTACTGCCAAACAGAGAAAATGCATATGGGTTTCTAGACTTGAATTAGAATTTTAAAATAAAGGAAAAATGCATTTTGAAATTTGAAAATTTTACATTTTTGTTATTGAACTCTTAAATTTTTATTTTTATGAAAGTTTAAGGATTCAATATATGGCAGCACTATACTATTATTTTATCTAATTTTGTAATTTTCAGATTTAACGTGGATAAAAATAAAAATTTAATGATTTAATGTGGTCGAATAAAAATGTAAATATTCAATAGAAAAAAAACCGTATAAATTCAATAACCTGAAAAAAATATGTTTTGCCTAAATTAAAAGCACAGAATTTAAATATATTTGAATACAGGGCCAACTGCAAAAATTAGAGAAGTATTTGTTAAACCTTTTATAAAGTTTTGCATATATTTTACATGGCTTATAATAAATATCTTATAAAATCAATATCAAATAATAATTTTTTTAATTTCTATAAAAAATTAAAATTATCGCATTTATGGAAACCAAGGAAGTATTTTGAAGCAAATTTGATGTAAATGCATTAATCAAATCGTTTTGAGAACAATATGGATTTCGTGATTACATGAATATTAGAATAATGAAGAAATAATGAAAAAAATACAATTCCGGAACTTCTTTGTCCGAAGTTTGCAACTTGCAAGCAATCCCTACCGTTAATAGTTGGATACAAGGTGTGGGTCCAAATTAAGCAAAATGATTATAGAAATGTTTATTTGGTTGGTGAGTATTGTTTATAGAAATAAATTAAAGGACAATCTAATAAACTTTAGGCTCACGCCCCCTGATTAGTGATTACTAATCAATTACCCTTATCTAATGAACACCTTTGCGTGTGCAAACCCCCACCCCAAATGGGCCCCACATTCTAAGCCAATGGATAAAGCAAACGCCGACGATCATGAAATACAGCATAGAATATCTAAGCCCTGGATTGGGCCCCGCGTTTCTCTTCTTCTTATCTCATCTCTTTTGTTTCAGTGCACCTAACGCCGATCCTACCTTCCGTTTCTCCCTTACTCATTTCCACGTGTCCTTCATCCGCTGATACGGACTTTTGTTCGGTCACAGTCACTTTCTATTTTTCAATTTCTTTTTTTTTTTTCTCTCTCTCTAAAAGTTGAGCTTAGTTGCACAATTCTGTTCGGTTCACACAGTATCTCTCCCTCTCTCTCTCTCTCTCTCTCTGCTCTGTTAATTTTCAGGGCTGTAAAAGTTTGATATATGATCGATTTCCACCATCGATCATCGATCATGGCTAGGTAACTGATGTAGTATCGATTTTACATTTTCAGTTTTCGTTTCTCGTTTTGTTGTTTTTATTTTCTTTTCTGTTCGTTTCCTAGGAAAATAATTTCATCAAAATTATCTGCGGAAATCCTTTTACAGTGAAATATATGAGTTGAGTACATGTCTCTACTGTTAGCTTTGTGAATATAAACCCTCGCTCGCGTCAAAGTTCGATTTTTTGTTTTTTGGTTTTCTGTTCAAGATTTTTAGCTTGCTTTCTTTCTTTCTTTCTTTTTTTTTGAATGTTAACATCTTTGCTTAACTCTTTTCGATAATATCTTTCATATGTTACTGCATAAAGTTTGCCTTTTTTCATAATAATCTTTTTTTAATTGTTTTCCTTTTAGTTCTCTGCCATGTCTCTGTTTGTGCTTTCTAGTTACTGTTTTGTTTGGTCGCCGAATAATTTGTAAATGAAGTTTTGGAATGTTAATCATTATTTTTTATGATATGAAATGGTTGAACTGCACACAGATTGCCAAAATGTATTTATATTGTTGGATGTTGTGCGAGTTATAATTATTATTGTTATTTTTTCATTCGGGATTGAAAAATGCAAAAGTCCTCAAATTTTTTTTTTCTTTTTACTGAACGCCAATATTTTATAAGCGAAGCGGGATTTGTTCCCATAGAACTTTCAGAACGATTGCCTTTTATAATTGCAATGTGGTTTCCTTAACCCTTTTTAGAACTTGTGATAGTCCGTTTCTACTCCTTATATGATTAAACTTGCTTCTATAAATGGGTATGAAGTCTTCTTATCGAATGGGCTAAATTGTTTAGATTAAAAAGTTAGCTGATCAGTTGAAATGTCAACTTCATATAGCGGCTTTGATTTGTAATAAGGCAAAGTGGGTTGGTTAAACAATGTTATTTTTCCTTAATTTGGCAAAAAGGAGTAGACCTTTTATTGTTTTTGACATTTTGTGTCGTTTTGAACTACCTAGAGTCTATGGTAAATGCTTTGTTGGCTTTGCAGATTATTTCAGGGGTTGCGGCCTTGGTGGTTTAATAGGAAATTGTAGCTTATTTACCTCTGATGAAATTTTTATTTCCAGTTCACTATGTTATGCATTGTAAATTTGCAATAACAACATCAATTTTGTTATATTTCCATGTTTCGCCTAGAAGATTGTTTGAGAATGCATCATCAGAAAGCATTTTGGGAGTTCTAGGTTCACAAATTAGTGTTATAAGAGCCAAGGAACTTCCCATGGAGAAGAAAAATTTAATTTCTTTGTTATTTGGGAGGAAG
This sequence comes from Excoecaria agallocha, assembly GCA_037975025.1. Lineage (NCBI taxonomy): Eukaryota > Viridiplantae > Streptophyta > Magnoliopsida > Malpighiales > Euphorbiaceae > Excoecaria > Excoecaria agallocha. Next base: position 48,964,435 of record CM075814.1, on the reverse strand, counting down.
GTGATATCCCAAAAAGGTGATTAAATATAGACACCAAGGTAGATATGGCTCCTGAAATCATCTAAGTTATAGCTACTGGAATTCTTTAGCGCTTAAATTTGTCAGTGGGGCTTATATATGTTTAGTTCTCCAAATAAAGAATTTTCCATACTGCCTCGTTAAAGGGATTTTGAACTAGTTTCCACTGAAAGAAATGGCCTTCGAGAACAAGGAGCTGTTGAAAATTTTTGTCAGGAGGTCAATTATTTTTATTATTATGTGCCCTGAGTACTGACACTGTTGATGTTTTTCTTATTTTTACAGGGTGAAGTAGAGAGTATTTATCTATTTTAGCGAATTGAATCGATTAGGGTAGTGTTCTTCTGCAGTTTTTAAGACATATAACTGAGTCCAAGATATTTCCACGATGGGGGGAGCTTGTTCAAGGAAGAGAGATCAGTTGGACAATGACGATCATTCTCAAAGAGGGGTTTCTGGAAGATACAGCAAAAGTTCAAGCTCAAAGTGGTTGGCAACTTCATTTTCCAGACCTCTTAGTGAACTGCAGCGAGGAAGTCAGAGATGTCCCACCCTTATGGAATTGTGCATCAAAAAAACAAGAGAGGTATATTCTGTTTTAACAATATCAGGTTTTCTGAATCTTTTCTGGACACTCTGATTACTTTAACCATTTTTTTATTTTTTTTTATTTTTATGTAAAACAGGACATTAATAAGTATAGCACATTCTCAATGCTTCCAAGAGATATTACTCAGCAGATTTTCAATGAACTAGTGTATTCTCAACATTTGAATGTTGCATCTCTTGAAGCTTTTTGTGATTGTGCTCTCCAGGTAATTTCTAGTAAGATATTTGACAAATCCTTTCAAGACCCTTTTACTGTTTGCTTATTGCGTGTCTGCTAATGTGTGCGTGGGCTTTTGTAGGATCTTCACTTGGGTCAATGCCCTGGAGTTAATGATTGTTGGATGGATATTATATCTTCTCAAGGCATATCTTTACTCTCTGTGGATCTTTCTGGTTCAGATGTCACTGATTCCGGACTGGTTCATCTACAAGATTGCACAAACTTGCAAGCCTTAAATTTTAATTACTGTGATCAGATTTCAGACCTTGGACTTAATCATATCAGCAGTAATTTTCCTTTTCTGTCCTTTTATTCCTTTCCTTTCAGTCCTTGTTGTGCAGCAAACCGGAACTACAATGATCATTTGCTCTAAGAAACTAACTCGTAGGAAATTGTAGGACAAAATTAGGAGTAATTATTGAACTCTAAAAAAGAGGAAAGGACAAAAAAAAATAAAAGAAAAAAAGTCATTGTAACATGCAGTACTACAATTCTTGACTTAAGAAAATAATCCATTATGCTGATGCTCTACATGCAGGACTAGTTGCCTTTCTTTGACCTCCATATTTTAGAGGAAGGCCAAGTTTAACAGCTGATAAGACTCCATTTTCTATGTTTTTGCACTATGGTGTGTTGTATGTTATTGTGGGTTTATTTTAAAATTTCTTGTCTAATGCAGTCAAGCCTCTCGACAAATAATTTTAGGTTTTTTAGTCACTTTTTCTTCCATGAACCATAATTCAATTTATTTACTGCTGGAACTCTATGTGCTGTTAATATAGCAAAATTAGGCCACTCAGGCATCTGGATGGCTCAACCTCTATTTGAGTCTTTTCAAGGTCAAGCTTGAAGAGATGGAGCAATGAAAGGTCTACAAGCATGAATGCTTGCTATGTGGAATAGGAAACTGTAAAAACTTGTTGCGTGTGTTTATGAGCTTTCTTCCCATGTTCAGTGTTATATTCCACAGCTGATGAGAGTTTGACTTCCAAAGAGAGCTAATGTTGGAAGATGATTTGTTGCGGACTCTTATCGGTCCAGGTCAATGCTTAGTTGACTTCCCCTTCTAACTGTGGTTTGGTGATGTGATAAGGCCTTCAAACTTTATTGGGCCATTTAATAGACACTTAGTTAGCTTGATTTCCTTTCTTAGTTATGAATTGCTTTTTTATCCCTTTTGATGTATGGGTTACAGGAGAATTGTGATCTGTTTATATCTAACTGGCATGTTTGTCTTTTCAAAAAAGTGCTACTTGTTATTTTGAAAAATTTTGAGCTTTACCATCTCATACCTTTATCCAAAGCAATAGCCTAACTAGATAGTTACTCCGTTATAACACAGATTGTAAGTTCTCCTAAATTGGATACTGTTGCCTTGACCCTTTTTCATTCACCTATTTTTTTTTCCCTCTGCAGAACTATCCTCTCTCTCTCTCTCTCATTCTTTTTTTTTTCCTCTTGGTATGGGATTAGCTTTTGTAATATTGTTTTTGTGCAAAAAATACAGGACTCTCAAACTTAACGAGTTTAAGTTTTAGAAGAAACAATTCAATTACTGCACAAGGAATGAGTGCATTTGCTAGCTTAGTGAACTTGGTAAAATTGGATCTGGAGAGATGTCCTGGTATTGGTGGTGGGCTAGTTCATCTCAAAGGTATTTTTAATTTTTAAAGGTGCCCCAACTTGATTAATAATTGCATAGGTTTCTTATTATTGTTACTTGCTGTTTTTCAATGTTAATTTTCTGTAATTTGTTTTTCAATATTTTTTAATCATGGTTCTTACTCATGAGAGAATGACTTGGTTGCCAAAAGCATATATAGTGTCTGAACAGGCCGAGGCAATGATTCTTAGAATTCTGTTCATTTCAAAGATTCTTTCAGTTCATTCATAAGATTTTATGGGTCCACTAGTTTCCATTTTCCCATAGACAGCAGCATTTGAAATTCTTATTATTATTATTTTTTTTTATATCTAGATGTAACAATCTCACCTAGTGCAGGTGAACATACACCTGTGTGCCTATGGCTATGTATTTTATTGTTTGGCTGGTTGCCTGCTACCATCTCTGCATATTCAGGAAGTGTGCTCTTGATAGCTTAAAAGCTGTACTGGACTATATTGTTGGGAATTCGTCTTTGAAATCTTTGAAGCATCTTTTTGCAATTGTTTGTGAAACAAATACTCATTTGTTCTGATACCCTTGCATCTGTAAGTACTTCTGTGGAATTATTGAGTTAAGCTACTATATGTATAAGCATGTTATGCGGTTAAAATTGAAGAATCAACAACAATGAAGCTTGAACTTGGAGCTTCCCATTTGCGACTTACCTAGCAAACAACATGTTAATATTTGAAATTTTGGCTAATCTTTACTACGTTTCTCATTCTTGTAGGTCTGTCAAAGTTGGAGTCTTTAAATATTAAATGGTGTAACTGCATAACAGATGGTGATTTGAAGCATCTCTCAGGTAATATGCCTTCACCCCCATAAGATCAAAATTTGGGCACAAGCATGTCATTTATGAAGTTTAACAACTCTGATAGGATTGTCTTGGTTGGTGTTCATGCACTTCAACTTGCATTGAGGATGCCTCCCATTCATAGCATGGGTGAAGATTTTTGTGAATAAAAATTTCATTAATTCTTTCATCTTAAAAATTTTAAGAATGTACAAGCTATTTGTAGAGAAAACAAAGAGAATTCTAGTGTTATTTTAACAAGGAAAGAAAAAACTAATTAGCAAATATAAAAATAAAGTCTAACTAGGAATAGAAAGGAGAGTTATATTCTAACTAGGAAATATAAAAGATTCCTATCCTAACTAGGAAATCCAATGTTCTCCCTCAAGTTACTGTATAGATATCACACGTGCTGAACTTGTAAATTAATGTGTGATAGTTGTCTAAATGGAATCCTAAGAAATTGTTGTGATCATATAAAATCTTATAATTTCTCTTGAGGTCCTCGTGGTACAAAATTAAATGGCGGAAGCTCTTGAAGTTTTGTAAGGCACCATTAATAGGTTGTTCTTTGGTTGTTTTCCTTCTGTCCCTCATTTTAGAAACATATCACACAAAGGAGATGACCAAAATTAAAGCAGATAAGTAGCAGAATTTGGAAATCAGCAAGCTTAGAAATCGAGAAGTCCAAAAAAGCCAGAGACCTTCTGGTTAGAGTCCGAATGAGTTGGCAAATTGGTCGGAAGAAGAACCAATGTTAAATGGTGGCTGGAGTAGGCTATACATGCTTCACTCTCTGGCATGTGAACGATACTGAGTAGACTTCAATCAGTGCATGTGCATCACTCGTGGTTCCCCTAGTGACCAGATTTGATGGGTAGGGTTATCTACAAGTGGCACATACTTTGGGAGTGGTGGTGCAAGTCACCATCTACTCAAAATAGCAAAGTCCCAACTTTGGTGTTCTAGGGTTCTCAAACCACACCGGAAAAATTAGAGATTTTTTTAACCTAATTGGTGTTCTAGGGTTTTCAAAATAAACTAGGAAAATCAGGGATTTGGCTTGGATCAATAGGCTGTGGAATAAACGGATGGAGGAAGGCTTGTTTGACCCTAGCTCTAGCGTTGAAACAAGGGAATCTAAGCATGCCCCTTGCCCGGCACGGTCTCTTTCTGATTCTTCTTTTGGCCAGCATCTCTTATTTGGGAATTCCTTTAATTCTAGTAAGGGAAATACTTTTCTAGTCTTTATTTGATTGTGGTGGGCCAAAGATAAACAAACATTTTTGTGTATTCTTAGTTGAGAAGTTTATATTTGTATTTTTAACCAAAATTTTATGTTCTAGGATTCTCAAACCACCCAGAAAAGTTAGTGACTTTTAACTAAAATTCAAGTTCTATGGCTATGATGTGACAAGGAGGAAAAAACTCATTCTTGACATTTTTCTCAAGTGGGTATTTTACCTATTGCTATGAGGGAGAAAACTCTACCTCTTTGGAGGGAGAAAATTTAACTTCTAGAAAGAGCAATGCTATGATACCATGAAGGGTTTTGAAAATAAAAAATTTATTAATTCTTTTATCTTAAAAATTCTAAAAATATACAAGCTATTTACAGAGAAAACAAAGAGAGTTTTACTTCTATTTTAATAAGGAAAGGAAAAAACTAACTAGGAGATATAGAGATAAATAACTAAAAATATAAAAGAAAGTCATATTCTAATTAAGAGGTATAAAGGATCCCTATCCTAACTAGGAAATCCAACAATGGCTTACATTTTTGGAATTGGCTTTTATGAGTTTTAGACATGATAATGTGATGTGAAAATGACATGATTAGATATTTGGAAATGAAATCTTATTGGTTAATATTATATTTGAGGTTCATGTGAAATTTTTGACCCTATTAAATTCAACCCTCATCTAATGGTATTTCCTATATTGCAAGTTGTGTAAATTGAGTTCAATTTCCTTTCAGGGTTGACAAACTTGAAAGGATTACAAATTTCATGCAGCAAGGTTACAGATATGGGCATTTCTTATTTGAAAGGTATTTGATTCTCTTTTTATTTGCTTTTATTTTAGCTAATATTAAAGTAGTATTTCATATTATTCCATAGCCTTGGAGACAAGAGCCAGTTTGTGCCTCCCTCAGAAAATTCTCAAGATTGGTTGAATTGAACCTTTGCTTTGTTGTAGTCTTTAAACTTATTACATCCAGCATTAGCTATTAAAGAGGTGTATTGCCAAGAGCATGCCATTATTGTTTATAGCATACTTATTCTAGAACAGCAGAGGTTCTCAATCCAATAGTCAATAATAAGTTTTTTCTTACATTCTATAATATATGACTATATGAGGCTTTGATTCAGCGCTTCATAGTTCGCTTTTTGTGACTATTGAAGTTGATTCCTAGTTTTCTACATCCAAAAAGGAAAAGAGTTGATTGGTTATGCGTTTCAGGGTTGCATAAGCTTAATCTGTTGAACTTGGAGGGGTGCCCAGTCACAGCTGCATGCCTGGACTCACTCTCAGGTTTGCATTCCATTTGGCTGCTTAAGATTTCTATTGGTCCCAGCACCTGTTTTCATCAGTATCAATTGCTTTTATTTGTTGGTGCATACTCTTGACATGAGTGCCTTTTTGTTTGAATTTTACAATTATGTTCAATGGGCCTGGCTTTCCAATGATTACTAATGAGGGGATCTGTGGGTAGTACGATATTATAGTGTGATAAATATTTGTTTGCAGACTTGTTTCTAAAGTTTCTAAAGCCTTCTCTGTTGTAAAGTACATATATCCAGACTTTGCTGAAGGTTGGTTTTGACCAAAGTTTTATAATGTCCTGCTCTTGTGCCAGATATTGCAGCACTTATGTATTTGAATCTTAGCAGATGCCATCTTTCTGATGATGGATGTGAGGGTTTCTCTAGTAAGTACCATTTATATGATTCAACCATAGCTTTGTGGAGTGTTAAGTGGTTGATGCTGGTTAACACTTTAAACTTGGTTCTTTCTTATGCTTTCTTGTCTTCCACAGAGCTTAGAAAGCTAAAGGTGTTAAATCTGGGCTTTAATAATGACATTACGGATGCATGTTTGGTACATCTGAAAGGTAGTAATATGTTCCTCTTTTGTTTTATTGTTATAAAGTCTAGAGATTGTAATTCTTCCTTGTCTATAGTTAAAATTTGTGGATGCGTAATTATGATATAGTTGAGAGATGTACAAAAATGACGAGAAAGCAGTATTTGAATAAAGTGAGAATAATATCCAAAATCATGGTTTATGTCTAAAAAGAATCGAATGTTCAATCATGGTGGAAGTGTAGAAATGCCTTCTAAAAGTAAAATGTGCCTTGATCCCAAATAGAGTGCTCTTTCCCCATAAAGCTCTGAATAATTTTGTTTCCATTTATTTTTGAACAAATTTTAGCTATGCCACTATCTGAACACAATGCTGGCAATACATCAGTATTGGAGGATTTGCAACTTCATGCAATATGTCACTTGTTATTGGTTGTTGTGCTTCTGAATTTTATTCATGTTTAGAAATCGCAAATCTATTGCAGGATGTCTTGTTACCGATTGTAATTTAATAATGTTTGAATTTTCTGAAATGATTACAATTTCATGCCTGAAATTTGGAAACATGAATTGGTTTGTGCTGTAAAATTGTTGACAAAAAATAAGAAATTTATTAAGATGATTTCTGCTTATGTGTAGATTTGACAAACTTGGAGAGCTTGAACTTGGATACATGCAGAATTGATGATGAAGGGCTGGCTAATTTAACAGGTCAGTACACATGTTGCCTCATTTTTAAAAATATATTCCTGATGTTTTTATTTCAGCTTTTTTATTTTAATTTCTTTTTGGTTATTTTTTTTTTTTAAATATGCTTGAATGTCATGTAAACATCATCTGTGTTGGTGGGCAGATAAGCATCTGATCATGTCCAAATTGCGTCAACATGACGCTAAAGTCATTATTGATAATTTTTTATTTATTTTGTGTTTGCATTCTCACGTTGATGAAATTTACAATCTGTTTTATTTATTGTATGAGTCATACAAATAGGGCATGTATAAACATCAGAACCCTGTATGTCAAGGTTGTGTCAAATGTGAAATGGATGTCATACATATTGCTAATTTGCTATTATTATTTTCCTGTGTTTGCATTCGCATGTACATAAAATTGGTGTTCTGTTTTCATGTATGAAGTCTTTAGGTGAGAGTAATGGTGATTTATTCTTGGATCCATGTTGTTGTGCTTTAAGTTCTTTTATCACCTAGCATTGTGAAATTTTGATTTTTAATAAAATGGAGTTCTTTCATCACCTAACATTTTTTAGGAAAAAGAAAATGAACTTCTATTTCCAAACTGTAACATGGGTGAAGGATGGGTTAGAAAAGTAGGCATAAAATTTGTTGTCAAGACTTGAGCTTAAGAATGCCAAGTTCTGATGAAATGAAGTTAGTAGTTCAACAGAACCCATGTCTAGGAGCCAGTAATTCCAACAAAACACCACGTTCTGTTGAATTACTGCCTTCATTTCACCAGAACCTGTGTCTAGGAGCAAATTGATGAATGCAGATCTTCAAGAAGTTTTGTCGAATCATTTTCTAAAAAATCACACTCAATAGGCCAAAACTCATCAGAGGGATTCCAGACAGAGAATCCATGTAGCCTATCTTATCTAGTGTGGAATGAAGGCTTGGTTTTTGCTGTTGTAATAGGCCAAATTCATAGATACATTGGCCTCCTTTATATTTTTCTCTCCTTGTTTTTCTACAATAACTTAATGTTGCTTTTGGTACTATAATGCTTATTCATGTGTTTCTTTTCTTTTTCTCTTCTCCTTTTTTTCCCCTTCTATCAGCATTGCTAACGCTGCAAATACTTTTCCCTTTTCTAGGTCTGCGGCGTTTGAAATGTTTAGTGTTGTCTGATACTGATGTTGGAAGTAGTGGACTCCGCCACTTGTCTGGTTCGAAATCTATTTCCTATTTCTAAATGATATGTATAATCAGCTTAAATGTACGTCTTTTCTCCCTAACTGATTTTAGTACAGATCTACTTCTTTTAGTTAATATGTACCTTTGACTGTCTTTCTTTGTTTCAATCACTTTAGCCTCTAGTAGATGTTAGATGGTTCCTCAACTGTCAGTTTTGCTTGCTTTGGAGTGTTTATGAGTTTGATTCATATTATTTTGGATAGTAATTTCTACTGTGAAGTTTAGTCACAAAATTATTTGGATGAAAGGCCTCTTTTCCTCTATAGTTGGGCAAGCTGATGGGTAGTCATTTGGTCGTCTTTGAAGGATCCTGTGGTGTAAAATTAGCTTATGATAAAAATAATACTGAAATAAAGAAAATAATATCTTTGAAATTAGTGTTGGTGGGACAGAGAAATTACATTTTTTTGTCTTATTAAGGTAGTTTAGGTTCACATGTAAAATTTGTTTTGGACTCAATTTACTATTTAACATTTTTCTTAGAGGCTATGCTAGAAATTGGTAGAGCTAAAATGATTGGATAAAGTTTTGAAAGTTCTCCAAGTTTGACCTCCTTTTTTTGCTTTTGCTTTTGTTTTTTTGTTTTTGTTTTTTTTTTTTTTTGCTTCTTCTTCTTCTTCTTCTGTCAGGCATCTATACTGTTGCAATCTTTTAACTTGTCATGCTCAGTCTATGGAACATTGCCTATGTTGGCTATAGGCTGATATGGAAGCAACTGTCAAAAGCATTTTACACATGTATGGGTTGGATATGGTTTTTGACTGAGCTTAGTAAATCTAGTTTGGCTGATGGAGCACTGCGCTGTGTATTTCTTGACTGAAACAAGTGTTTCTGGTGTAATTTTTTATTTTCTTAGCAGTGTTGCTCAAAATATGTCCCAGGTTCATTTGATATCTACAATAGTGAAGGAACATATAGAAAAAGCATCTTGAAAACAAAGAAAAATATTTGTGGTCTGTTACTACCAAGCATGAGGAACATAAATTTCGTCAAGTGTTGGCTCAGCTTAAGGGAGTAAAAGCCAGAGATGCATAATGGATGAGTACGAAACTCTTGGAAAAAAGTCCAAATGGGGTGATTTTATTAGTTTATTGAGAGAGAGGGATTAATGTTAAGATGCAGGACTTGAATATGGTTTTGGTGCAAGGCAAACAAGTTCAAAAGTCGAAGAAACTGTTCTTTCTGGAGAATCTTTAGTATGCAAGTTACTATAAGACTGTTCCTCTAGGATTGCTTGCATTAAAGATAATGAACAGCTCCCATCAAATTGTCTCTACTTGATTCCCGTTACAAACTTGTAGTTTATATGCCTTGTGTAACTAACCTGGTCTGTATTGGTTTATTATATTTTTAGGTTTGACCAATTTGGAGAGTATAAATTTGTCATTCACTATGATTACGGATGGTGGCATAAGAAAATTGTCTGGATTGTCATCTCTTAAATCGCTTAATCTTGATGCACGCCAAATTACAGATAGTGGACTTGCAGCCCTGACAAGTAAGTATATTTGTGGAGATGGTGCTTCTTAAATGTTCCATTTCTTGATATGAGTGATTCCTCATTATCTATTCTAGCATTCTTTTTTCCTTCTCCATTCAATGGAGGTCGGTTGTTTGTATATTTAGAATATGTAATATTCAAGCAATATGCTTTTTTGCTCTCTCCTTCCTTTTGTTTCTATGATTAACAAATCTGGTGTGTTCTTGCATTCATTTTCAAATATGCAATTGAATTTAAGTAGGCCTCAACCATATGGTTGAAATCTAACATCCATTAATTGGTCATGGGTGAGTGCCAGCTGAACTCTTCGGAGAGGTTCTTTTTTCTGGTGTAATGTTTGTGAAGAATGTCTCAACTGAATTATCAATGTCTTCACAATTCTTTTAAATATTCCTTTGCATTATCAGCACTGATGGAGAATTTTTCTCTGCTGGTTTCCTCTTTTTGTTCTAGAAGAAATAATAAAGTGGATTTTTGCCTCTGTAAATGGTTTTATTGCTAGGGAATTTTGGCAGCAACATATTTCAGGAGAACAGTTATATGCACCCTTTGTGTTCATGTTGGTTTGTATTTTTGTTCAATTTTGCCTATAATGCTATACTCTTGACTTGAGAAGGCTGACTTATTGAGCTCAGGACAAAATAAACAAGTTATTTTGATGAGAAAAGTAGTGACTCGATTATTATTGTCTTGGAGGCTTTTTTGTCCTCTCTTTTCAATTGTTTCTTTATGTGTGCTGCGTACTGTTTTTACCCTGGGTTTATAAGCTGCCATTTGAATTGTGGACCATTTAAATTATCCTCTGTATCTTCTTTGTATTTATTGTAGTTCATGAATATATTGCATTTCTTTTGCAGGTTTGACTGGATTGACCCATCTTGATCTTTTTGGAGCTCAGATTACGGATTCTGGAACAAACTATTTACGAAGTATGTTATGCGAATTTTCTTCAAGTTGTCCTCATGGGAAAAAAGCAATTCATGATACTGAATGCATAATTACACTGCTTTGCTGTTTTGACCATAGAGCTGAAAAGTTTGTTGGGAGAACTATTGCTTATTCATTGTATCTGCCTCATTTTATGCCATCTTGATCATGGATTCAAAAAGGTTTTCTTGGTAGATTAATTGGTGAGCATTATTAGCTGTTGATGTTTGATGTGTGTGGCTAAGTTTAAGGGGGAAAGACTTTTGTTTGTAGGTTTTATGGGGAAGATGACATATTGATGACTCCCACAAAATTGTGGGGCTTGGGTAAAAGGGGGTTTCATACCATTTCTAGAGCTTTATGTTCTCAGGGCCTACCTGACTTGCCTCGTAACAAATTGTGCCTATATTTTACTTTTATCTTTTTCTTTGAACTAAAAGGTTTGGCATGATCCTGGCGCCTCATTCAGGATTGAGCAAAATTATTAGGCTAACTTGGTAGCCTGAACCATAAATGAGATGCATCTGAGGAAGCTACGTGGTGAAGGGTAGGACAGAACTGCAGTCAAATTGGGCAAAGATTATGGCTGATGCTGGTCTAATATTTCAGATATTGGGCTTTTTGAGAGGAAAAGAAAGGAGACATTTTTGAAACTGGATCTGATGGCTTTTATTTATTTATTTTAAAACAAATAGGTTTTTTCTATTTTTATGGGAAGGATTATACTAATCATCTCAAAAATAATTGCACTAGGGTACAAATGAGCTGTTTCTCCATGTTATTTGCGCTGATATGAGCTTCCAACATATCTTTTGCCGAAAGTACCATGATATTTTGCTAGTGGCTTGTGTGATCTGATAGAATGTTATCATGATATATGCTAACAGTGTCAGTAGAATACTGAAAACTTGAAAATATTTTGAAAACATTAATGTCAAAGTATGGTTATAGAAGCATTGTCCATCGGTTGGTTCCATGTCCCTTCTAATGAAAGTCTCTCCTGCCTTTCTCCTGTTCTGATATTGAAAATATCTGTTCGTGTAGATTTCAAGAATCTGCAGTCGCTGGAAATATGTGGCGGAGGATTAACTGATGCTGGCATAAGGAACATTAAAGATCTGTCGTCCTTGTCCTTACTGAATTTGTCACAGAAATGCAACCTAACGGACAAATCATTGGAATTGATAACTGGTATTTATTTAAGGCACTTTGCTATAGATAGTTTAGATTTATGTTGGGCTGTGTTTTAGCGGCTTATTCACTATCCTTAGCTAAACTGGATGAACAGTTTGGGGCCATAGCATTGGTGTGGAAGCTTTATTTTTGTGTTTAATATGTTGATATAGATCCCACCAGTTGTGCATGTCCTCTGGGTAGATTTTGGACATGTATACTTTTATAGGTTTACTGAGGTTTTCTAAAAGCATATTCATCTGTGTTCATAAGCAGGCTTAACTGGACCGGTGTCGTTGAGCATGTCCTCTGGGTAGATTTTGCACATGTATACTTTTATAGGTTTACTAAGGTTTTCTAAAATGCATATTCATCTGTGTTCATAAGCAGGCTTAACTGGACTGATGTCGTTGAGCATGTCGAATTCGCGTATAACAAGTGCAGGGTTGCAGCATCTGAAGCCACTGAAAAGTTTAAAATCACTGACTCTGAAGTCCTGCAAGGTCACAGCCAGTGATATAAAAAAAACTTCAATCAACTTCTCTCCCACAACTGGTGAGCTTCCGGCCCGAGTAGTTGAGAAGGTGAAACATGGAACATTCTGTAAATAGCCTGGTGTTTGAAAATTGAAATAATAGCATCAAGTACAAAGACAAATGGTGCAATGTACATATGAGTAGAGACCTGAGTGTTGATGATGGGATGAGATGCCATCAAGAAGGGGAACTTGCATATTATGCGAAGCTTTCTTTCAACATGAAAGAAAATGTAGATAAGCTTCCTTGGCAAGTCTCCTGGAAGTGGCATATTAAAGAAAAAGGCAAAACAAAATCATGTTTATATTATTGGATGACAGTCTACTATGCCCAATCAAATTCCATTTGTTTTGAAGATGGACTTTTGTATCGACTTTGTCTATTATGTTGGGCTTCTGGATTTAACGTTCTGGTTTGGATCAAGATGTCTGCAGAAGGAAAAGCAAGAAAATGATCCAAAAGGGTGTGTCAAATTATCATTTACACTGATCGATTTATTTTAATCCATAAATTTAAATACTCACTGTTTAATTTTAAAAATTTAAAGATTTAATATATAAAAATATTAAAGTTCAGAAATTAAAAAAAATATCGAAACCACTAATGATGGTCAATTGTTTGTTTATTGCATTTAGGGATGAGCAAAAAAAATTAAAAATATGGTTAATCGTAAAATTGATGTGAAATTGAATCAATTGTTACGGTAAATTGATTCGATAGATTCAATTACATTTTTTAATTTTTATGTTTTTGGTTAATGGTTATGATTTAGGTTTTTAAGTATAAGTTAACTGTTAGTTTACGGTTAACGGGTTTATATATATATACACTTTTTCTCTATTTCTCTTTAAAATTTATCTAAAATAATACTTTAAAATATATTTAAATTATATTTTTATATTTATACTATAATTTTTTATATTTTTCTATAAAATTTATATAATACTTTAAACTAAATTTATATTATATTATTTTCCTTAATTATATAACAATATTTATATATAGTATACAATTAACTTTTATATATGTTTTTTTTATCATATATTGGTGTTTATATTTTATTTAATAGCATTTAATTACATTATTATCCAAAAATTTATTTGACTTAGAATCAAACATAATAATTTTCAATAAATATCAAATCTATTTTATAATATTAGCTATTAATTTATAAAATATGAATTTTGGCTAGTAAATTATGTTTGTTTCATAATTTTTATATTAAATTACTTTACACATTAGAAATATAATTAAATTTTATCTAATATTTTTTTATATATAATTTTATGTTATAAATTTTAATGGTTAACCGAAAATTATTGGTTAGTCAAATCGAAAAATCGAAATCGATGGACTGATTAACCGAATGTAATGGACTGATTAATGGTTAGTAATTTTGAAAAATCGATATTAATAAACTGATTAATTTTTTTGTTAATGAACTGGTTAACCGGTTCATGCTTATCTCTAATTGCATTCATGACAAAATTGAAAATAGTCAAATTGACTTGAAACTTCAATAAATAATATCACTTTGATATGAGCTCAAAATACGAAGTAAAAATTTCTTTTATCTTACATTACTTAACACTGTACTATTTACTCAACGAAGAAACTGCTAAAGTTTTTCCTTATTTTTTAACTAACCTCCAATAAATAAAATCAATTTCGACACTTCTAAATATCTTACATCCAACTTCTTCTCCTAGATCAAACTCTAAAACATTCTTTCCCATCCTTTATTGTGCACATTCTGGTACAACTTGGATACCTATTAATTTTAACATTGTCTTGAAATTTTAAATGTTTTAAAAATCAATTATTATTATTATTTTAAAAAAAATAATAATATTTTAATATAATTTTTTTAAAAATTCGAAACAATTTATTTCTTTCAATACTAGGGGTGTGCAAAAACCAACCCGACAAACCCGAACCGATGAAATCAGGTGGGGTTAAGCGGGTTGTAGGGGTCGGATTGGGGGAGAGGTTTGTGGAAATTTCGGGTTCGGGTCGGGTGAAAATCCTATAAAAATCGGTCCGACCGACTAACCCGACCAACCACCTAGTATATAAATCAAAAAACCCTAATTTCCTTTCATTCTCTCGCCGTCTCCTCTAAAAATCCCTGCTTTCATTCCTTCGGTCCCTCCTCTCTGCCACCCTAAGATTGTTTGGCCGCCGCCGTCGCCGTTGCTCTCTCTTTTCCCGGTAATATTTTTAGCTTCTGGGCACTCTAATTATTGAAGTATTTGATCTCTTATTTCATTGTTTTTAGAACTAAAAGATCAAGCGTTTGGCTTTGACTTTATTGGTCTTTGGCATGAGTATCCAAATTAGCTGAATTGGACGGTTTGGGTACAGGGTATAGTTATAAACTTATAGTAAATTGATGGTTTTCTAGTTTCTCTATTCTTGAAAATTTTAGATCACGGTCCTAAATTTTTACAATTTTTTTTTATTTCACTTTTTTTGGTAGCAAAGCGTAGTACATATATCTGCAATCACAAACAACATATGTTTTTCAATGTTAGTGTTGCAATTTGATTTTCTGTTCTTCTAATGAGCTTGATTAATACCATTGACGGATTATGCTGAACTATTAATGTTTATTATTATTATTATTGTTTTGAAAATTTTATCATTCTTAAATTTAATGTTTTTTTAATTTTTTTGCCAATTAAGTTGAGTACCGTGGACGTTCAAATTGCTGATGGAGGCCGAAGAAATTCCACATTGATCTGTGCTCCTGTAATGGCAAAGTCAGTTGATCAATTGTTGGTTCAAGTCAACAAGGCAAAAGAACTTGGGGCCGATCTTGTTAAAGGTAGATTTCTTGGAAAATTTCAGTCCTAGATAGGATCTTGAGGTCTTGATTAAGCAGAGTTATTTACCAACTGTCATCACTTACAGGTAATCTATCAGAAATTGGCGTATGTTTTATGGCTGAAGATTGAGCACCAATACCTAGGCGCTATATTTTGAGGTAGATGCCATTTTTAGAATTCTAAGTTTAGGAATTCTGATGTCTACTTCCATTTACTCCCATTGGTGCATCGAAAACAATTAGAATGCTAATATTTTCGCTTTTTAAGTTATAGTTTTCAGTTGATATTCTACTTTAGGAAGTGGAAAGTATAAGATAATTCTGAAATGGAAATATTAGAGATGTTTTTTCTTCCTACTTTTCCTAAATAATGAAAACTCAACTTCACAAGCCAATGGTAACTAATCAACTTATAATTTTTTAGACCCCCTTCTTTTTAAATACTCCAACCACTTTAGATCTTGGACATCGTAAAGTTACCTCTGATGCATTGAAGTTTCCATTTTGTTCTTTCTTAGCATTTATTAACTCGGGCACTCTACTAAAATACTATTTGCAGTTGAATTTTTTCTTTGAAGTTTTTGACATTTATTGTGGATTGTTTACCTTTTAGACCAAAATGGGAAGGTGGTGAGTATGGAGGAGATGAAAGTAAGCGTGTAGAAGCATCACGTCTAGCCATGGAATTGGGATCAGATTTTGTTGATGTTGAGCTAAAGGTTGATTTTCTTAAAAATCCTGCATAATCTCTTCTGATGTTGAGAATAGCATGAGCTAAAGTTCTTGAATTGCCTTTACTGTGGCAGTGCCAATTATTCACTCTGAAAGAGGCGTTAATTTTTGATGGATTTGAAATGCAGTTATACTATTCCTCACAAGGAAGCTAGACTTAAGTTCTGTGATGAGATTGATCCAATTGCACAGGTACATGAATTTCTACTTTGTGATATTTACTTTTTAGCATTTTGCCATCCTATCATTTATTGAACATTGATCACAAAATATATATATATATATCATCTACTTGTGAGTTCAATTGGATTTCTACTTTGCAGGCAATAGGAGCCATCAGTTGCATGATTAGGAGACCAACTGATGGGAAGCTAATAGGATACAATGGGAAGCTACTTTGAACATTTATTTTAATTATTGTTAGTGTTATTTGTGGATGTTTATTTTTATTATTGTTTTAATGATTATTTATTATGCAATATATGTTTGTTGTAATTTTAAAATTGTTTTGTTATAGTTTTATAATATATTTTATGGTATTTAATTGTATTTTATTTAAAACTTCAATTTAATCAATTAAAATGAAATTAATAATCGGGTGGTTCGGGTCGGGCCCCGAAATTACTCGGGTTAATCGGGTAGGGCCCCGACAATTTAGTAGGGTCGGTTCGGGTGAGAGTATTTCTAAAATTTTGGGTTCGGGTTAGGGTCGGGTTGACCCAAACCCGATCGATGCACACCCCTATTCAATACCATAAATAATACGGTATAGGACACTGATATTTCGAAAAATTCAATTTTTTTTAATTATTCTACAATTCAATTTAATTATATATATATATATATATATATATATAAATATTGAGTTATAAAAGATTTATTTACCTAGTGGTCTAGGGTATATCCATACTCTGCCTCGCATTAAAATATATTCATCTTGGACACAGTTATAATTTAATTTAGCAGGCTATAGTCGAAAAATATTCAGGTCTTATAAACATCAATAAAACATATGCTTTTCGGTAAAGTGGGAGCTATAAGGCATGTCTTATTAACATTGAAATATAATCCTTGTCCTTATAATTCTTGAGATGTGCTGTAAAATTTCTTGCATCCTCTAAGATACTCTCACCTACTTTGCAAATAAAGTATATATGATGATTCTTGTAAATTGATAAAACCTAAAATATCTTTATCTTGTAAGAAAGAGAGTTATCAGTTGAAGAGCAGGTCGAACAGAGGAACCTGCAAAAAGGAGTGCCCGGATAGATCCAGACGTTAGTACTCCGAAGTTTAAGTTAGTAGCTTTTAGAGAGAGAATGCTTATAGACAGAGTGTCAGATGTTCAATACCTGGATCCATCGTGTTTTAGGCTATTTATAGGGGTCATTTGGAGGGGTACTCAAGTACCTTGGAGATTGATAACAGGCTATTCGGAGCAGGTGAGCGGTGATATGACAGGGAGCAGTTGGAGAGTATGGGCGCTGGCTTGTGTCAGTGGGTAGACAGGACGTGCTGTCCCATCAGTCCGATCGGACATCACGTCTTCCGATTTTGGCTTCTAGCTCATGTCTTGCTCTTTTGCCTTTAGGCTTGGGCCATGCTAAATGTTGTTGAGCCATCCTGATTGGGCCTTTGGGAATGTATTTTCCTTAGTTATCACTTATCCCCCCTCCAAGGGGTCCGATCGGGCGATGTATTACTTTTATACATTATTATTTTGGCGAGATTTCTGAATTTTTGGGAGGTGCCCACTTGAGGAGATATGTCCGTCAATTTTGGACAATCATTATGCATTTAATACCTGCACATGCGCCGAGGGCGACGCTTCGCTCTCCGTTATGCATTTAATACCTACACATGCGTCGAGGGTGACGCTTCGCTCTCCGTTATGCATTTAATTGATTGAAGACACATGGCGATTATCCAGCAGAGAGGCGGTTGGAGAATTATAGAAGCTCGGAGTTTATAAATAGATGACTTTGGGACGGCTTTTTCTCATTTTTCAGTGATCCTTAGCAAAACTCTGTTATGCCTTTTTTCGCAAACTTTGCCATTTCAACTATTTTGGAGTTTCTGCGAGATTAACCAAGTAATTCCTCATTCATAGTATCATTTTTATTTTTCCCTTTATCAGAGATGGCTTCAAGCAGCATCAAATTTATAGATTGGAGATTTCTTGAGGCTTATAAAGACTATGAGGCCGTGGCTCATTCTTGGGAACTTACGGAGGAGAAAGTAATTGAAATCCCTTTACAATATGATCTTCCCGCCAAGGTGTCTGCGATGGTTCGCCTAAATTCCATAGCGATGAATGAGGGGATGCTTGGATGTAAGAATAGTAAGCCGTTCATTCATCATTTGCAGACACAGTTGCAGAGACAATATAACACAAGTTTTTCCCTTATTATTAGAAGTCAAAACAACTTTTTGGACCATGCCTCTTTCAGCGTGCTTCAATTTTATACTATGATCTTGGCCAGATTCTGTGCACTTTCTAATTACTATATCGTCACTCTGCAAATTGGCATCAATGTAAGGAAAACCATCATTATCAAGGCTGCCAATACGTCCAATTTTGCTCAGTATTAGCCTCAAAAATTTACATAGTCGTTAGATTTTTGCTTTTAACCGATCGGGTTCCAAAGAAGTTTTCGAAACATAGTTTTTTTTTTTTTTGTAATTTGTAAGAATTCTTCATATATAAAAGTTGATTTGCCTTTCAATTGCGCCTTTGTACTGCAATTCTTATTTTAGGAAAAATTTTATCATTAAAATAACTAAGGAGAATAAACATTATCAACCATGGAGAGTGTATGAAAATAATATATAGAGAGTGCATAAATTTGACGAAGCAGAATACTTCCTGAATTTTAAATTATCGATGTTACCGAAAATTTTACTTTTTGCTACCAAAAAAATATACACATTATTTTAGGCATATGTATAATTTTTGGAAATCTTTAAACTTCATTTGCTATTTTTAAACGTCCGATCAAACATTGGTTAAACAATTACCCTAAAACCCTAATTACTTTACTTTTCATGCTTTTGACTTTTGGAGTCCTATTTGACCTCAAAATTACTTCAAATTTCAACCTCAAATTACTCGTGATCAATATTTTTCGATAGTGCAATATAATATTTTTTTACCTTCGGGTATATTTTTCAACCCGAAAGCACTATTAATTATTGGGAAAAATTGTTCATGGCTAACCCAGTGTTGAGCCCATTACAATTCTCCCATACTAAAAGAAGTTTCATCCTCAAAATTTACATGATTTGAAAAGTAAAGAATATTGCTATCTCATAATCGGTTCTGGTTTTTAGATAGCTTCTTCCACATTATAATGGTGCCATAAGACCTTCACTAGTGGAACCTGTTTATTCCCTGAGCTGTTTAATTTTTCTAGCTAGGATTCTCACTAGTCTGTTTTATTTATTGTATGTGTCCTACAAGTGGGGCATGTATAAACATCAGAACCCTGTATGTCAAGGTTGTGTCAAATGTGAAATGGATGTCATACATATTGCTAATTTGCTATTATTATTTTCATGTGTTTGCATTCGCATATACATAAAATTGGTGTTTTGTTTTCGTGTATGAAGTGTTTAGGTGAGAGTAATGGTGATTTATTCTTGGACCCATGTTGTTGTGCTTTAAGTTCTTTTATCACCTAGCATTGTGAAATTTTAATTTTTAATAAAATGGAGTTCTTTCATCACCTAACATTTTTTAGGAAAAAGAAAATGAACTTATATTTTCAAACTTTAACATGGGTGAAGGAGGGGTTAGAAAAATAGGCATAAAATTTGTTGTCAAGACTTGAGCTTAAGAACGCCAAGTTCTGATGAAATGAAGCTAGTAGTTCAACAGAACCCATGTCTAGGAGCCAATAATTGCAACAAAACACCACGTTTTGGTGAAATGAAGGTAGTAATTCAATAGAACTTGTGTTTGGGAGCAAATTGATGAATGCAGATCTTCAAGAAGTTGTGTCGAAGCATTTTCTAAAAAATCACACTCAATAGGCCAAAACTCATCAGAGGGATTCCAGACAGAGAATCCATGTAGCCTATCTCATCTAGTGTCAAATCAAGGCTTGGTTTTTGTTGTTGTAATAGGCCAAATTCATAGATACATTGGCCTCCTTTATATTTTTCTCTCCTTGTTTTTCTACAATAACTTAATGTTGCTTTTGGTAAAATGCTTATTCATGTGTTTCTTTTCTTTTTCTCTTCTTTTTTTCCTTCTATCAATATTGCTAACGCCGCAAATACTTTTACCTTTTCTAGGTCTGCGGCGTTTGAAATGTTTAGTGTTGTCTGATACTGATGTTGAAAGTAGTGGACTCCGCCACTTATCTAGTTTGAAATCTATTTCCAATTTCCAAATGATATGTATAATCAGCTTAAATATATGTCTTTTCTCCCTAACTAATTTTAATATAGATCTACTTCTTTTAGTTAATATGTACCTTTGACTGTCTTTTTTGTTTTAATCACTTTAGCCTCTAGTAGATGTTAGATAGTTCCTTAATTGTCATTTTTGCTTGCTTTGGAGTGTTTATGAGTTTTATTCATATTATTTTGGATAGTAATTTCTACTGTGAAGTTTAGTCATAAATTTAGTTGGATAAGAGGACTATTTTCCTCTATAGTTGGGCAAGCTTATGGGTAGTCATTTGGTCATCTTTGAAGGATCTTGTGGTGTAAAATTAGCTTATGATAAAAATAATACTAAAATAAAGAAAATAATATCTTTGAAATTAGTGTTGGTGGGACATAGTAATTACATTTCTTTGTCTTATTAAGGTAGTTTAGGTTCACATGTAAAATTTGTTTTCGACTCAATTTACTATTTAACATTTTTCTTAGAAGTTATGCTAGAAAATGGTAGAGCTAAAATGATTGGATAAAGTTTTGAAAGTTCTCCAAGTTCGACCTCCTTTTTTTTGTTTTTGTTATTTTTTTTGCTTTTTCTCTTCTTCTTCTTCTTCTTCTTCTTCTTCTTCTTCTTCTTCTGTTAGGCATCTATACTGTTGCAACCTTTAACTCGTCATGCTTAGTCTATGGAACATTGCCTATGTTGGCTATAGGCTGATATGGAAGCAACTGTCAAAAGCATTTTACACATGTATGGGTTGGATATGGTTTTTTACTGAGCTTAGAAAATCTAGTTTGGCTGATGGAGCACTGCGCTGTGTATTTCTTGACTGAAACAAGTGATTCTGGTGTAATTTTTATTTTCTTAGTAGTGTTGCTCAAAATATGTCTAGGAACATATAGAAAAAGCATCTTGAAAACAAAGAAAAATATTTGTGGTCTATTACTACCAAGCATGAGGAACATAATTTTCGTCAAGTGTTGGCTCAGCTTAAGGGAGTGAAAGCCAGATATGCATAATGGATGAGTACGAGACTCTTGAAAAAAGTCCAAATGGGGTGATTTTATTAGTTTATTGAGAGAGAGGGATTAATGTTAAGATGCAGGACTTGAATATGGTTTTGGTGCAAGGCAAACAAGTTCAAAAGGCGAAGAAACTATATTTTCAATTTTTTTGCGACGAAATAGCAACGAAATGAATAAACAGTCGCTAATTATTGGCGGAAAGTATAAGCGCCATGTTTTGCAAAGGAATTAGCGACAAATATTTCCGTCGCTAACGTTTATAATTTTTTATTCATGAAAATAGTTCCAGAAAATTAGTGACGAAAATTTTAGTCGCTAATTTTGGAGGAAAAATACAGCGCCTTTTTTGCGACGGTTTAGCGACAGAAATTTATCTGTTGCTAATAGTAAATTGTTACAGTAAAACAATTAACAACGAATTTTTAGACGCGAATCCGTCGCAAATAAAATAAAAAAATAATTTTTTTAATTTCACTCACATGATTTATGTATAGTTTCAAGTAATTTTAATATAGAACATATGAAATGAATATTTTATTTTGTAACATAAAATTATAAATTATTTTATATGTTGATAATAATTTTTTATCAATTATACCAAAATCTAAAGTTATTTATTTAGAAAATTTACATTTTTAGTAATAATAATAAACTAATTGTTACGATTATTATATGTTTGCGTGTTCAAGATTAATAAAAATAAATATTTATAAAATAATAATATAAAATTTATTATTTTATTTAAAATAATAATAAAAAAATTTGTAATTTATTTTTATTTTATAAAATTTAAATCAAATATTAAATTATTAGGAATTCTATTGATTTCTATATAATTATTATATAGTCATATTATGAAAAATAATAAATATAAATATTTATATAATAATAATATAAAATTTATTATTTCATTTAAAATGATTATGAAAAATTTTTAATTTATTTTTATTTTGTTAAAATTTTGAGCAAATTTTAAATTATTAAAAATTTTAGTTGTATATAATTACAAAATTATCCTTGAATATAAGGATAAAATGATGAAAGTTGTTAAATTAAAATACATTTTAATTTACAAAATCACAATTAACTTAAATTAAGTATATAATAATAATAATAATAATAATAATAATAATAATAATAATAATAATAATAATAATAATAATAATAATAATAATAATAATAATAATAATAATGGTGATGATGATGATGATGATGATAAAAAAAAACGTAAAAGCCTAGAAAATTCGGAATCTAGAAAAAGTGGTGGTCGTTAATTGATAGTGGCATTTTGAGGCTACAAAAAAGGGGGAGAACAGATCGTGGGGGAGATCGGTAGAGGCAGAACAGGAAGGGATGTCGACCGCTGTCGCTCAACGGTGCAAACTACGGTGAAAAGAATCGCCCCGTCGTCGGCCATCTTCCTCAGTGTCGTCCTTTTTCTTTTTTCGTTAGAAGATTGAAGTTCCTTTTTCCTTGTTCCGGCGAGTCGCGGAGGCAGACGATGGAGTTACTACCATCGAACAACTCCTTACTGCAAGGCAATTCTCCTGTTGTTCTCCGTCGCTACTCACTCGTCGACAACTGACAGATCGAAAAAAGAAAGTCTTTGACGATTTTTGTTAGATTCATCGCTATTAGTATTAGATTTTAGTAAAAAATATATCTTTTATTTGTGAAATGCTAGATTTATACTATATTTTGGTTAAATATATTTTTATTGTCTAGAATAGCATATTTACATAAAAAGTTAAAAGTGTGAAATTGATGTATATTTAAACCATAATCAAATTTTAAAAGTATATTTAGTCTAACAAATTTAGAAATATATTTTTAACAGAAAAAAATTTATTAGAGTAATATTATTTCTTAATTCCTTTTTGTTAATATTATGAATTAAAATATTTATTTTTGATTAACTAAAAAGGCGAGGATGAACCAGAAAAAAGAGCTGGAACAACCCCAGCAACAGGCAAATTTCAGATATGAGCAGGAGGAAGCTGATGATAGATTGTTTATGGCATCATGTTCAAATAAAAATTGCAGCGATCAAATTTGGTTCATTGATAGTGGTTGCACCAGCCACATGTCTAAGGATGAAATTATGTGTAGTAACTTAGATAGAACTATCAAGCCTAAAGTAAGGCTTGAAGATGGGAGGGTTGTTGAAGCACAAGGGAAGGGCTCAGTAAAGATGCACACTAAACAAGGTATTAAATATATTAATGACATTTTATTTATACCTTGTCTTGCACAAAATTTGCTGAGTGTTGCAAAGATGCTCATAAATGGATATTCACTTAATTTTAAAGGGAAATTATGCTTCATTTATGATGAATTTGACTGTTTAATAGCAAAGGTTGTTATGCTTGATAGGATTTTTTCTATAGATTGGCATGAGATGCATGATAAGGTTAATTTCATTGCCAAAGATGACTCTTTGCTTTGGCATAGAAGATATGGGCACTTCAATTTTGCAGCTTTAAAAGGCATGCAATTTAAGGGTTTAACAAGAGTTTTTCCCAAAATCTCTATGGTTGATGAAGTTTGTGATTCATGTCAGTTTGGAAAGTTACATAAGATGTCTTTTCCTGCTAAAGCTTTATCAAGGGCAAGTGATAAGCTTGAATTGGTTCATACAGATGTTTGTGGACCAATGAGCACAGAATCACTTAGCAGAAACAAATATTTTGTGCTCTTTATTGATGATTTTTCAAGAATGGCATGGGTGTATTTTATAAACAGTAAATCACAGGTGTTTTATGTGTTCAAAGGTTTCAAGTCTAAGGTTGAGACTCAAAGTGGTTGCAAGTTGAAGTGGTTAAGGTCTGACAATGGGAAGGAGTACACTTCAAATGAATTTGATAAGTTTTGTGCAGAAATGGGAATCAGTCATCAGTTGACGGTTCCTTACTCACCTGAACAAAATAGAGTTTCAGAAAGGAAGAATAGAACCGTAGTGGAAATGGAAAGAAGTATGATGGCTGATAAGAAATTTCCCTCGAGTTTCTAGGAAGAGGTAGTTAATATTGCTGTATATTTCCTAAACAGATTACCTTCAAAATCTGTAGTGGGAATGGCTCCAATTGAAGCATGGAATGATGTTAAACATACTGCAAAGCATTTGAATCTCTTTGGTTCAATAAGTTACATGCATATTCCAACTGCGAAAAGAACCAAGCTGGATCAAAAGGCAAAACAAGGGATTTTTTTGGGTTATGCAGAGTTTTCAAAAGGTTATAGGGTGTACAATCTGTAAACTCAAAAATTTACAGTGAGTAGAGATATTGTGGTAGATGAAGACCCATATTGGAATTGGGAAAAAGGTTACGTGGACAAGGATGATAGGTGGAAAAGAAGTTCATCACTTCCAGCTCTACAAGGAAAAGATTCAGCAGCTGAAGTTGATAAAAATGAACCCAATGACTCCTCAATGGAATCATCTGTTCTCAAGATAAAATCTTTATCTGAGATTTATGAAAGATGTAATTATATTGCAATAGAGCCAAGCTCTTTTGATGAAGCTGCCATGTATGAGGAATGGAGAAAAGCTATGAAGGAAGAAATGGAGATGATTGAGAAGAACAACACTTGATGTCTTGTGGACAGACCAAACTACAAGAAAATCATTGGTGTAAAGTGGGTATTTAGGACCAAATTAAATCCGGATGGTTTGATACACAAGCATAAGGCTAGATTGGTTGTTAAAGGGTACTCACAGCAAGCTGTTATTGATTATAGAGATACTTATGCAACAGTTTCAAGACATGAAATCATAAGAATTCTAGCTTTAGCAACTCAAATTAGATGGGAAGTGTTCCATTTAGATGTCAAATCTGCTTTTCTTAATGGTGAATTAGAAGAAGAACTGTTTGTAGAACAACCAAATGGTTTTGTGGTTAAAGGTAATGAAGATAAAGTTTACATATTGAACAAGGCTCTGTATAGCCTTAAACAAACCCCTGGAGCTTGGTACAGCAAGTTTGACTCTCATTTGATGAAATGTGGTTTCATGAGGAGTGAAAATGAAGCCACCATGTATGTTAGAAAGCTTGATCCAGTAAAATTGCTGATTGTATCTATTTATGTAGATGATATGTTGGTGACAGGAAATGATGTTGAATTGATAAATGAATTTAAGAAGGAAATGGAGTTTGTTTTTGAAATGTCAGATTTGGGGCATATTACATACTTTCTAGGAATGGAAATTAGCCAATTCAGCTCTGGCATTTTCATTTCTCAAAGAAAGTATGCTTTGAATTTGTTAAAAAAATTCAAAATGGAGAGAAGCAAATCAGTTGTAACTCCATTAGTGCATAATGAAAAGTTCTCTAAGATTGAGAAAGGGAATGATGTTGATCCAAGTCATTACAGAAGTTTGGTGGGAAGTATATTGTATCTGACGTCTTCTAGACTAGATTTGATGTATGCTGCAGGGGTATTGTCGAGGTATTTGAAGTAACCGGGTCAAATTCACTTGGGGTGCAACAAAACGGGTATTGAGATACATTAAAAGGACTGCAGATTTTGGTATCTGGTATACAAGAGTTGATGAAGCAAAATTAATTGGATACTCAGATAGTGATTGGGCTGGGTGTCTTGATGATATGAAGAGCACACTGGTTATGTGTTTTCAATGGCGTCTGGAGTATTTTCCTGGCTATCCAAGAAGCAAGATGTAGTGGCACAATCTACTGCAGAGGCGGAATACATTGCCACTGCTGCTGCAGCAAATCAAGCTCTATGGTTGAGGAAAATGTTGAATGATCTTGATCAAACTCAAGAAGGTGCTACTATAATAAGGGTGGACAATCAGTTTGCAATAGCTATGGCCAAAAGTCCAGTTCATCATGGACATACAAAGCACATCAACGTAAAGTTTCACGCTATAAGGCAAGCAGAAAGGGAAGGGACTGTTCAACTTGTTTACTGCAAATATGAAGAACAATTTGCTGATATTATGACTAAAAGTCTTTCAAGAGGAAGATTTGAATTTTTGAGAACTAAATTGGGAGTATTAAAGAAAAATCTTAAGGGAGAATGTTAATTTATTAAGATTTTTCTATATACTCCATTAGTTATGCAGTAATTTATGAGATATTTTTGTATTTTTAATTAACAAGGAATGATTGTCCTTATTTTAAGAATCTATTTCTAATTTAAAGTCAGTAGCTATTATGTATTAGGTTTGACTTTTTTTTTTTTAATGTTTTCCTGTATAAAGCAAATCTGAATGAAATGAACTTCCAGCATGATGGAGTTTTTTTTCCAATTTTATTGAGTCTCTGTTTTTTGTTATATGAGCAGAGCACTAACACAGCGTACCCTTTTTACCCTGGGAGTTTATAAGCTGCCATTTGAATTGTGTACTATTTAAATTATCCTCTGTATCTTCTTTGTATTTATTGTAATTCATGAATATATTGCATTTCTTTTGCAGGTTTGACTGGATTGACCCATCTTGATCTTTTTGGAGCTCGGATTACGGATTCTGGAACAAACTATTTACGAAGTATGTTATGCGAATTTTCTTCAAGTTGTCCTCATGGGAAAAAAGCAATTCATGATACTGAATGCATAATTACACTGCTTTGCTGTTTTGACCATAGGGCTGAAAAGTTTGCTGGGATAACTATTGCTTATTCATTGTATGTGCCTCCTTTTGTGCCATCTTGATCATGGATTCAAAAAGGTTTTCTTGGTAGATTAATTGGTGAGCATTATTAGCTGTTGATGTTTGATGTGTGAGGCTAAGTTTAAGGGGGAAAGACTTTTGTTTGTAGGTTCTATGGGGGAGAGGACATATTGATGACTCCCAGAAAATTGTGGGGCTTGGGTAAAAGGGGGTTTCATCCCATTTCTAGAGCTTTATGTTCTCAGGGCCTACCTGACTTGCCTCGTAACAAATTGTGGCTATATTTTACTTTTATCTTTTGCTTTGAACTAAAGGTTTGGCATGATCCTGGCGCCTCGTTCAGGATGGAGCAAAATTATTAGGCTACTTGGTAGCCTGAACCATAAATGAGATGCATCTGAGGAAGCTACGTGGTTGAGGGTAGGACAGAACTGCAGTCAAATTGACCAAAGATTATGGCTGATGCTGGTCTAATATTTCAGATATTGGGCTTTTTGAGAGGAAAAGAAAGGAGACATTTTTGAAACTGGATCTGACGGCATTTTTTTTTTTATTTTAAAACAAATAAGTTTTTTCTATTTTTATGGGAAGGATTATGCTAATCATCTCAAAAATAATTGCACTAGGGTACAAATGAGCTGTTTCTCCATGTTATTTGCGCTGATATGAGCTTCCAACATATCTTTTGCCGAAAGTACTATGATATTTTGCTAGTGGCTTGTGTGATCTGATAGAATGTTATCATGATATATGCTAACACTATCAGTAGAATACTGAAAACTTGAAAATATTGTGAAAACATTAATGTCAAAGTATGGTTATAGAAGCATTGTCCATCGGTTGGTTCCATGTCCCTTCTAATGAAAGTCTCTCCTGCCTTTCTCCTGTTCTGATATTGAAAATATCTGTTCGTGTAGATTTCAAGAATCTGCAGTCGCTGGAAATATGTGGCGGAGGATTAACTGATGCTGGCATAAGGAACATTAAAGATCTGTCGTCCTTGTCCTTACTGAATTTGTCACAGAAATGCAACCTAACGGACAAATCATTGGAATTGATAACTGGTATTTATTTAAGGCACTTTGCTATAGATAGTTTAGATTTATGTTGGGCTGTGTTTTAGCGGCTTATTCACTATCCTTAGCTAAACTGGATGAACAGTTTGGGGCCATAGCATTGGTGTGGAAGCTTTATTTTTGTGTTTAATATGTTGATATAGATCCCACCAGTTGTGCATGTCCTCTGGGTAGATTTTGGACATGTATACTTTTATAGGTTTACTGAGGTTTTCTAAAAGCATATTCATCTGTGTTCATAAGCAGGCTTAACTGGACCGGTGTCGTTGAGCATGTCCTCTGGGTAGATTTTGCACATGTATACTTTTATAGGTTTACTAAGGTTTTCTAAAATGCATATTCATCTGTGTTCATAAGCAGGCTTAACTGGACTGATGTCGTTGAGCATGTCGAATTCGCGTATAACAAGTGCAGGGTTGCAGCATCTGAAGCCACTGAAAAGTTTAAAATCACTGACTCTGAAGTCCTGCAAGGTCACAGCCAGTGATATAAAAAAAACTTCAATCAACTTCTCTCCCACAACTGGTGAGCTTCCGGCCCGAGTAGTTGAGAAGGTGAAACATGGAACATTCTGTAAGGAGCCTGGTGTTTGAAAATTGAAATAATATCAAGTACAAAGACAAATGGTGCAATGTACATATGAGTAGAGACCTGAGTGTTGACGATGGGATGAGATGCCAGCAAGAAGGGGAAGTTGCATATTATGGTAAGTGGCATATTAAAGAAAAAGGAAAAAAAACAAAATCATGTTTATATTATTGGATGACAGTCTACTATGCCCAATCGAATTCCATTTGTTTTGAAGATGGACTTTTGTATCGACTTTGTCTATTGTATTGGGCCTCTGTATTTAACGTTCTGGTTGGGATCAAGATGTGGGCAGAAGGAAAAGCAAGAAAATGATCCAAAAGGGTGTGTTAAATTATCATTTATACTCTCCATATAATTTAATAGATAAATTTAAATACTCACTGTTTAATTTTAAAAATTTAAAGATTTAATATATAAAAATATTAAAGTTCAAAAATTACATAATAAAGTTATTCTAAATTATTTTCTGATCACATAAGATGTCCATTGAAAAATCCAAAATATTTCCACCAACGGTACCAAAACAAAAATAATAAAGGTACTTGGCGGATTACGAAACGTCGAAACCACTAATAATGGTCAATTATTTGTTTATTCCATTCATGACGAAATTGAAAAAATAGTCAAATTGACTGAAAATTTAAATAAATAATATCATTTTGATATAAGCTCAAAATACCAATTGTAAAAATTTCTTTTATTATCTTACATTACTTAACAGTGTACTATTCATGCAATGGAGAAACTGCAAAAGTTTTTCCTTATTTTTTAACTAACCTCCAATAAATAAAATCAATTTCGACACTTCTAAATATCTTACATCCAACTTCTTTTCCTAGATCAAACTCTAAGGTCTTGCTTGAAATAAATGAATTGCAATTGTGGAATTCATTTATAAACAAATTCCACATGAAATTCATATGTAAATGAATTTTTATGCTTGGAATAAAATAATTAATGTATAGAATTGAGAATGAATTCCTTAATTTTATATTTAGAATAAATGAATAAAAAAAATTTATTTGTAATTTATTTACTTAAATATTCTTAACATCAATTCAGTACATATAAAAAAGCCAAGAATGTCTATAAAAATTATACCAAATAAAGCACTACCTATTCCAATTTATGATTAATTAAACAATAAATCAATCAATATGAATAAATTTATTAAATTAGGATTTTCTAATTTTATACAAAAAATTCAATTTACAAAATATAAAAGAAAAATACTGATAAGGTAAATTTAATTGAAAAATTGAGAAACATGAGAGTAAAAATCGTTTAAAATACAGATTTAATAGAAAAATTAAGGAAAAGGGTGAAAGACACGTTAAAAAACATATATATATATAATGGAATAAGGGTATTATAGTCTTTTAATACTTGTCTCCTTAAAAATAAGGAATTCATTTGTAAATTCCACCTATTTTGATGGAATTTGGTGAAAGTATAACGAATTTTATGAAATTTAATTCATTACTTAACACTGTACTATTTACTCAACGAAGAAAATGCTAAAGTTTTTTACTAACCTCTAATAAATAAAATCAATTTCGACTCTTCTAAATATCTTACATCCAACTTCTTCTCCTAGATCAAACTCTAAAACCACATTCTTTCCCATCCTTTATAGTGCACATTGTGGTACAACTTGGATACCTATTAATTTTAACATTGTCTTGAAATTTTAAATGTTTTAAAAATCAATTATTATTATTATTATTATTATTTTAAAAATTAATAATATTTTAATATAATTTTTTTTAAAAAATTCGGAACAATTCATTTCTTTCAATACCATAAATAATACGGTATAGGAGAATGTGATATTGTGAAAAATTCAATTTTTTTTAATTATTCTACAATTTAATATATATATATATATATATATATATATATATATATATATATATATATATATATATATATATATATATATATATATATATTGAGTTATAAAAGATTTATTTACCTAGTGGTCTAGGGTATATCCATACTCAGCCTTGCGTTAAAATATGTTCATCTTGGACACAGTTAAAATTTAATTTAGCAAGCTCTAGTCGAAAAGTATTCATGTCTCATAAACATCAATAAAACATATGCTTTCCAATAAAGTGGGAGCTACAAGGCAAGTCTTATTAACATTGAGATATAATCCTCGTCCTTGTAGTTCTTGAGATGCTGTGCTGTAAAAATTCTTGCATCCTCTAAGATACTCTCACCTACTTTGCAAATAAAGTATATATGATGGTTCATGTAAATATTACGACGCAACAAGTGTTAGATTTTGACTTGGTCTAACTGTATGTGAAATAGTACAAATTTATACCGTTAATTTCTCATATTAAAAATATCTTTGCTATTGCTCCAATAACTTGCGCAGTGATAACAAATATGAACTATTTTTATTAACGGTATTTGTCCTTACTAAAATGTTCATATTTGTACTCGTTATTACAAATAACAACAAATATAAGCTAGTTTGGTAATGGTATTGGAAAGATGTGAGCCAATCAGATGATAGTAAAAAGAACAAATTTGGCCTGTTACCATCTCTCCATATTCTTTACATACAAGGTAAGCCTTGAAGTTTCCTTGCTTGTCCTTGAATTCTTCAAAAACCTGTTAATTAATAACAATTGTAATTTCACATCCAACATAGATAATTCGTAATTAGAATTTAATTGTTTACTTTCCTTCCCTTAAAGAAGAGTTTCACTAATACTTTAAGAAGAACGTGAGTCGCTACAAACTTCATCAACTAAAACACTGCTACTAAACCTAACTGACAGTGAAAGAGGTTAGAAAATTAATTGCAGAAACAAAAATTATTAGTTTTATTGCACAATACAGATAAAAACAGACAGATCAGTATAAAACTTATTAGAGTACAACAACCTTCTACGACAGAAATGAAACGCGACAACTATAACAACTTCGACATATTTTATAACCACCATAAAAAAACTGATCAGATCAGATTATAAGCACTGAACATTTATTGTCCTAATATGCCCTTTAGGTTTCAAACTCCATAGGAATGGGATGAACAAATAATGATTGAATGCGATCCTCGGTCATAGTTTTAGGATCCTCATCAGCGAGTCCATCTCCATGTTGATACATGCACAGGCCCAGTCTGGCTAGATTGATTGCTATGTTTATAAATGTTTCAGAAAATGGATTCTTTAAATTATGAATTCTGTCTTTATTTATCTTCATCCATTCTTTCCTAATCAAGTTTTTTATATGCTCTCGAGCTTCTGGTTCTGATGCGCCTTTCTCATTCATATACAATTGCAATGATTTTGGAATATCACCTCTCTTCATTTCAGCCTGCACATTATCAATTAGTTAAATTGAACAAATTACAAAAGAAAATAAATAACCATTAGGATATATGTGTAGTATAGACTAATAAAATCTCACCGAGGATGTTCCTAGATCATTTGCAAGCCTCAAAATCATGGATGGAGCTCGGATTATATGAGGGTAATTTTGGAAGTATTCCAATCCCTCTTTTGTAATTGCATTTGCCACCAAAGAGTAATAATGGAATAGCATCATACGACCGCCTATTGATTTCCATGCAGTGTCTAAGTACTCCTGCAGAGATGGCATATAACCAGTGTTGTAACACTTTGCCTCCATCAAATAATATTTACATAGTTCTGCCCACTGTAAACTTTAGAGTTACTAGGGGTCGCAATTTAGAAAACTGATTAATATAGATTGTAATATTTAAAAGTAATAATACATATTTATATTACCGAGTTTCTAAGGAATGAACTGATATTCAATCCTTTGTCCCTCATAGAATACAAAACCATTTTGTTGATGGAATTGTAAAGGACTAAAAAGGTCAGCTGCATATAGTCTGGAAGCTCTTCGATTGTGTTCAGATCCCATCTTAATTTTAAAAATAAAAAAAATGTAGGTATTATTAATGCATATTAGAAATATTTTCTCCATAATTTACAGTAAAATAGAGAAATTGAATATAAGCATAAAACGATACCTGTAAATAGGTGGAGTTTGTTCGGATCGAGTTATAAATTTATCAAATTTTTATGTGTTATAAACAGATTTGATGACCCATCAAAATTTATAACATTATTTTTTATATTTTTCATTAAAAATATAAAATTATTCATGTGTAATAAATGAAAATAATAATTTTTATACTTGCTGATATAAAAGTTCATGAAATCACGAATAATATAAATAGATTGAATTGGATAAATGACAAATCGAATTGGACAAATTGAATTGAGTCGGTATAGTTTGGGTGAAATTTTGCATAATATGATCTACCTTTCAATAGCAGCAGTGAAGGGCTCAAGTTCGTCAACAGTGCCATACACATCGTAAATATCATCAATCACAGTAAGAAGCGAGTTGATCTCTGTGCACATTCTTCTAACAAATCCATACTCAGGCTCGAATTGAATTCCAACAGTACATAAAAAAGTTATGTATTAATCTATTTCTTGCAAAACCCAACTTTTCCCCAAGACCTGTTTCCTTCCACCACCTAATTCACAACACATCAAATGAAGAAATAAATTTTCTTGTGTCCAATAAATCAAGAAACAAGGATTCATTAGAAAAAAGCTTACTCTGATGCACATTTAAGATCTTGTTGGTGGACGGCTTGGACACAGTTGAAATCCAATTTGGCGAGCTCTAGCAGAAGAGGACTCATGCCTTGTTTCCTCTGGTACGCATCAATGAACCATCGGCTTTCCAATCTCTGCATTCTCCAATGAAGTGGGAACTCCAAGGAATGATTTATCAACATGGAAACATACTCATCATCCTCATCATTATTATGTTGAATGTAGTTGCTGAGATGTTGTGTTGAGAACATTCTTGCATCCTCTAAGCTACTCTCGCTTTCATCGCAAATTAAGTATGGTGCTTCATGCAAAGATAGCACTCCCTCCATATTCTCAACAAGACTTGCCTTGAAGTTTCCTTGATTGTCCTTGAAATTGTTGAAAACCTCTGTCCAATTAATTCGTAAGAGATTATAATATTTTCTCAATAAAAATAAAGCTGCCATTGAATTCAAAAAGGGTTTATTTGTAACCTTGAGGTGCATGGAAACCATGTTGTCTCAAGAGTCTGAATTGAAGAGCTCTGGCATATAAATCTTCCTCCATCCACTTATTATCATTGAAAATGCTGATCAAATTTGTCTTTATTTCATCCTCAAAGTGGTAACCTAAACCAAGCCTTTGCAAGGTATCAATGAGCTCCAGTTGAGCTAAATGATTAACCGTTATTTCCTAAACATCACCTTCACTTCGTCGTTCAGCTCGCTTATTCTTCTTGTGTATGCTGCTCCCTTCAAATTCAACAACATAAATATATTGTAATTGGATAATAGTCTCATTGTAAGCTAATTAATTATTATGAATTGAAACTAAAAAGCAAATAGTGAAACATCACACGCACACATCTATATATATATATACCAGAAATGCAGCGTTGAGTGATTGTATGAAGTGAAAATCCCAAACAGTAGGTTTGTAATCTGCGGAACATCTGACAATGGGCTGATCAGTGAAAATGATATTAATAGAGGCACTTAGACTTTTAGCTGCCTTCGAACCATAACTTCTTCTACGTGGTGATTTATGAGTGTTATAGAATGTAAATATAGTATGTAGCATGATCTTAGGCAAAGATGCAGCTTTCCTTATTTGGATAGGTTTCCTTAGATAGACACTTCTATACTTGTATATATAGATGTACGATTGATGAAAGAAATACATAAAATCATTCTCCAAGCTTGTGAGTATTTTATCACACGGTATCAGAGCCTTCTAGGATTATTTTGGGATTTTTTCTGGATTTCTTTTGAGTTGGATAACGTGTTCAAGCTATTGTTTGAGTTATTGTTTTAGGTAGGGTTACTGTTCGAGTTAGGTAACCTTTTTTCGGTGACCATCTTGTCTCACCGTCGGCATCAAAAGAGGCGCAAGATGATTTTCGACCCTTCCAAAAAATCTGGTGTCCTTCCGTCCGGTGAGTGGTCCTCACATGTCGCCACAAGCTCCCGCTCCTTCTCTCACGTGCTGGCACATGGAGGCACGTGCCCTAACCGTCAGCCTTCCGATTCTATCTTCGACGTCGCTTGGGAATTTTCGATCAGATTCCGGCATTAGTTTGGCTTTATTCCCTCTTCTGCTGGTACTTTTGCCTCCCATAAGGTGTTGTCCCTTCTATGTTCTGTGTTCTTTTAGTCTGCTAAGATCCTTATTGGGTATTCTGAGTTTATATTTATTGCTTTGATTGATTTTATTTTGTGTGGATATTATGGAGACAATAAAGGAGGTGTGAGGGTAACTATTAGTGAAATTATTCCTTTATCTAAGATTACAGAAGAAAAATTAGATTGATCTAATTATCTTGATTGGAGTAAAACGATTAGGATCTATCTTCGTAGTCTGGATGAAGACGATCATTTAACTGACGACACTCCTACCGATAAAACTAAAAAATAAATTTGGATATCAGATGATTCTCGGTTACTTTTACAGATTCGAAATTCAATTGAAAGAAATGTGCTCAGCTTAATTTCTCATTATGAGCTTGCAAAAGAGTTAATGGATTATTTGACATTTTTATATTTTGGGAAAAGAAATGAGTCTCGTATTTATGATTTTTGTAAAGCTTTTTATCGTGCTAAGAAGGAAGCAAAATCACTTACTACTTCTTTTATGGAGTTTAAGAAAATTTATGAAGAATTGAAAATGCTTCTATCTTTTAGTGCGGATATTAGAGAGCAACAGATTCAGAGAGAAAAAATGGCTGTAATGAGTTTTCTAGTTAGTTTGCCATCTGAATTTGAGACAGCCAAATCTCAAATTCTCTCTGGTTTTGAAATTTCTACTCTTAAAGATGTATTTAGTAGGTTATTGCGTGCTGATAATGCTTCCTCTAGTAAGCGCAATAGTGCTTTTGTTGCCAGAGAAAGTGAAAGTGATAATGGTAAAAAGAATTTACCGAAGGGGGAAAATAGATATAATGATAATCGGAATACTGATATTATCTGCTACTATTATAAAGAACTAGGTCATAAGAAGCGCTACTGCAAGAAATTATAGAATCGCAATCAGAAGGCATAAGTTGCTATTGTTGCTACTTCTGGTTCATCATCTGAGCATAATGTCACTATCTTTACCGAGGAGTATGCTAAGTACCTAGAATTTTAATAGGGGTCTTCAACATCGGTTACTATTGAAGCAGATAACACATGTATTATCTCCTCTAGCAATAATTGGGTTATTGATTCTGATGCCACAAATCACATGACAGGTAATTCTGATGCTTTCTCTGATTTTTTATCTCATAAAACTCCTTTACCTATTACTATTGCTAATGGGACATCATCCAACATTATGGGATCTAGAACTGTCAAACCAACTCCTTCTATTACTTTACCCTCTATTCTAAATCTGCCTAACCTAGCTTTTAATTTGATATCTGTAAGTAAACTTACCAAAGAACTCAATTGTTGTGTCTCATTTTTTCCTGATCATTATCTTTTTTAGGATCTTATGATGAAGCAAATTTTTGGTAAGGAACATGTATCTGGTGGTCTATAAATCCTGAATTTTTTGGTATCATGATTTGTTGCTTGTTCCAGTGTAGTGTCTCCTTTTAAAACACATTGTCGATTGGGGCATCATTCTCTACCTATGTTAAAGAAGTTATGTCCACAGTTTTATGATGTATCTTCTTTGGATTGTGAGTCTTGTCATTTTTCTAAACATCATCGTAGCTCGTCGGGTCCTGAAATTAATAAACGAGCTGAGTTTTCTTTTCAACTTGTTCATTCGGATGTTTGGGGTCCTTATCCTATTATGTCCAAAACTGAGTACAAATGTTTTATTACTTTTGTGGATGATTTTTCCCATATGACTTGGATTTATTTTATGAAGAATCATTTTGAAGTTTTTTCCCATTTTTTTGCCTTTTGTGCTAAAGTTAAAACCTAATTTAATACTTCTGTGAATATATTACGTAGTGCTAATGCTAAGGAATATATGTCAGATTTTTTTCAGCAGTATATATCTCAACAGGGTATCCTTCAACAGTTCTCTTGTGTTGATACTTCTTCTCAAAATGGAGTTGCTAAAAGAAAGAACAAACATTTACTTGAGATAGTTAGAGATTTATTATTTTAAATGAATGTTCCTAAGTGTTTTTGGGTCAATTCTATTTCTACAGCTTATTTTTTGATTAATCAGATGCCCCTTATGGTGTTAATTAGTGATGTACCTTATAGTGCTTTATTTTCAAATAAAATACTGTTTCCAGTGGAACCACATATATTTGGCAGTACTTGTTATGTTCAAGATGTACGTCCTCATGTTAGCAAACTTAATCCTAAGACATTGAAGTGTATATTCTTGGGATACTCACATCTGCAAAAGGGATATATATATTACTCTCCTAATCTACAGCGACATTTGGTTTTCGCCGATGTGGTATACTCAAAAGATAAACCTTTCTTTTTATCTCTATCCAATCTTACAAGTCAGGGGAAGGGAGATGAGTGGCTCATTTAAAAGGTGAAATCTTCTCCAAAATCTGTTGATGTGTCTACTATATCTTTTGGTATTGAGCAGATAGCAAATGATGATCCTTCAACGTCAGTAAGATCACAGATTGTTTAGGTTTACTCTAGAAGAAGAGACACTAATGATACATGTCCTGCACCAATACCTTCATCATCTGACCTGCTCTTGCGGACCCCGATCTTTCCATTGCTTTTCATAAATATACACGTAATTGTAAATTAACTTATTTCATTGTTAATTTTAGTTCCTATGATCACCTATCTTCTTTGACATGCTTTTTAATTGCATCTTTAGATTCTATATCTATCCTAAAGACAGTTAAGGATGCCTTGAGTCATCCTGGATAGTATGATGCTATGATTAAGGAGATGAATGCCTTGGATTCAAATCATACTTGGAAGTTGGTGCATTCACCAAAAGAAAAATAGGTTATGGGTTGCAAATGGGTCTTTACAGTCAAAGTTAATCTGGATGGTTTTGTGGCTCGGATGAAGGATATGCCTAGACTTATGGGGTGGATTATTCTGATACTTTCTCTCCAGTCGCCAAATTGAATTCTGTTCATTTTTTCATATCTTTGGCAGCTTCTCATCATTGGCCCTTACATCAACTTGACATAAAAAATGCTTTCCTTCATGGTGATCTTTAAGAAGAAGTCTATATGGAGTAACCACCTGATTTTGTTCTCAGAGGGAGTATGAAAAAGTTTTTCATCTGAATAAGTTCTTGTATGGATTAAAGTAGAGTCCTTGTGCCTGGTTTGGTAATTTCAGTGAGGTTATCCAAGAGTTTGGGTTAAAGAAGAGTCAGTGCGACCACTCTGTTTTCTATAGACAATCCAAAGATGGCATTATTCTTCTTGTAGTTTATGTTGATGATATTATAATTATAGAAAGTGATTCTGCAGGTATCTTTTTACTTAAGTCTTTCTTGCATGGTATATTTCATACTAAAGACTTGGGTTAGTTAAAATATTTCTTAGGAGTGAAAGTGACGAGAAGTAAGAAAAAAATTCTTCTATACCAAAGAAAATATGTTCTTGACTTAATTGCAGAAACTGAAAAATTAGAAGCTAAACCATGTAATACCCCTATGGTTCCCAATATACAACTTACAAAAGATGATGGTGATCCTTTTTTTGATCCAGAGAGATACCAAAAGTTAGTTGAAAAATTGAATTATCTCACAATAACTCCTCCAGATATTGCATTTGCAGTGAGCATTGTCATTCAATTTATGGTTGCTCCTATGATCAAGCATTAGGAAGTTATGGAGCAGATCTTATGTTATTTGAAAGGTGCTCCTGAACTTGGTATACTGTACAGTGATCATGGGCATACTCACATTGAGTGTTTTATAGATGTTGATTGGGGAGGTTCTAAGATTGATAGGAGGTCAATAATAGGCTATTGTATTTTTGTTGGAGGAAATTTAGTGCCTGGAGAAGTAAGAAGCAAACTGTAGTATCCAGATCTAGTGCAGAATTTAAATACAGAGCTATATCACAATCCACATGTGAAATTTTGTAGATCCATCATTTGCTTGCTGAAATTGGTATAAATTCCCTGTCTCCAGCAAAACTTTGGTGTGATAATCAAGATGCTCTTCATATTGCTTCAAATTCAGCGTATCATGAATGGACCAAGCATATTGAAGTTGATTGTCACTTTATTCGTGAAAAGATTCAAGATAATGTCATCTCAACAGGATATGTGAAGACAGGAGAACGTTAGATGATTTGTTCACAAAAGCCTTAAATGGCTTTTGAGTTGACTATTTGTGTAACAAGCTGGACATGATTAATATCTATGCTTCAGCTTGAGGGGGAGTGTTATAGAATGTAAATATAGTATGTAGCATGATCTTAGGCAAAGATGCAGCTTTCCTTTTTTGGATAGGTTTCCTTAGATAGACACTTCTATACTTGTATATATAGATGTACAATTGATGAAAGAAATACAGAAAATCATTCTCCAATCTTGTGAGTATTTTATCACAATGTGAAATGGGGCTTACGAGGAGAGTTTTAGTGAAATTACATGTACTGAAAGAAGAAGCCAAGTTAATTGCCATTTGTATTACTAGGCTCTTGGTATGGAATGCTTTATTTATGTATTGGCGTCTTATTTATAGATTTAATGTGATAAAAATTAAAAATAAAAAGATTAAATGTAAAGTTTTTCTTTTTTAAAAAAAAAAAAAATCAGGACAATGTAAAAAAGTAAAAGTTCATCAATCTAAAGTTTTGTGGTTGGTTGGTTTCTCGCACTGGGTCGGCAATGTCATTAGTTTTGATCTTTGAAATCGTTGTCCTGCTGGGTGCTGCTCCCATGGTGTTGTCACTTGCTTTTATGGGTTTTTTTGGTTGGGATGCGGTTGTAACAGATGGATTAGGCTGGGAGCTGTTATTGTGTTTGGTTATTTGTCTTTGTTGTCCCCAGTTGCTTTGGCTTCATTGTAATTTTATCCATTCAATGCATCTCATTAGCTTATATAAAAAAAAGTTGTGTCGGCAAACGTTAATTAATCTAAAGTTGATTAGATGCTCTAGTATTAACTGCAACGATATAGTTGGTTGAGATGACCTATACAACATAATAAATTTGAATAAAAAATATTAAATAATAATTATAAGTTCCATTAGTTAGTTTAACTTGAGAATTGAGATCGTCAAACACAATACTTATTATTTGCAGCGATAAGTGATGATACCGTTGTGAATAGTACCGTTTGAAAGTTATCGAAACATGTAAAATTTTTATTGAACCACTGAAAATTATTATTCATAATAAATCCGGTCATATAATTTAATGTGAAAAAAAGTTATTTGGATCACCAAAATCAAAAATAAAAATAAGTAAGGAACCGTAAAAAAATTAAACAAAACTTTAACCAATTAGAAAACATTCTACGAATCGCAGAAAATTATTTCGATCGCATGGTATCACTTTAAATAATGTAAATAATTTCGAACTTTAAAATATACCAAAATGAATTCGTTTTGAGTTAAAATTTTAAAAATATCCTAAATAATATTTTTAGATATTTTTGAAATAATTTTGGTAAAAATTTGACAATAAAATAAATTGGAACAATCATAAATAAACAAGTAAATTAATCATAGTCATTTAATCAAAACCTTGATGATCAAATTATGATCATTGATCAAACCATATATAAGCATCACACATTTGAGATTTTCTGTCATTTTTCATTCGCATTTCCAACCAAATATAAAAATATATTAATATTTATGTTACATTACTAATATAATCAAATATAGTAATATAATCACAATTACATTTCATTACATTATAATTCTTAATACATTACATTATACAATACATTAAAATCTATTAACTCTACCAAACATAGCTTAAGGGTTTCACAAACACTAAGAAATATTTCGAAAAAAATAATTTGGAATCCAAGTTATAAGAAAATTGATTTTCAAGAATCAAATATATTTTTATAATAAATATTTTGAATAAAAAGTATTTTTGAGGGGCAAAATATTGTGGGAGGGTCGTGAAATATTTAAAGATATCTTCATGTTTTCTATTATTAGCCCGTTGAATAAAATGAAAATATTAATTTCATTTTCTTATCAATTTTTTATTTTTTTATAATTATATTATTGAAATGGAGAAGCAAAATTCTAATTTTAGTAAATTGGAAAATAATTAAATTTTTAGCTGTTTAAATTAAGAATTGTTTTGTAAAAGATTTTCCTATGAATTCAAAGTAGAATATAAAAGCATCAGCAACCAATTCCAATTGATGGCAATTCCAAAATCAATATCATATCGGCATTTGATGGGATTTTTGAGTCAATAATTAGTATTATTTATACCCATTCATTTCAGGATCTGGTTGCTGATTTCGATGTACTAATTTTTCCTCCTTTCTCATCGTAGAAGAATGAGAAATATAATACCAAAAACCATTTCACTCTTACCTAGAGATTTCGAATTCAAATTTTAAATATGAAGTATCTTTAAATATTTGAGCATTCTGTCCTTTTTTGTTGACCTATTCATTGCGAATATCGATTAGTAAACATTAGATACACTGATTGATCAGTATTTTAAGTGATGGGATGGGATGGGATGTTAAGAGCAATGTTATTAAAATCGGATCGAACAACGAATTAAAGAGCTTAAGGATTCGTAATTCAATCGGTTTTTGGAGTTCAATTGGGTTTTTTTTATTTTTTAAAAAATATATTATTTTTTAAGTTTTATATAAATATTATGAAAATATCACTATATAAAAAAATTAAAAATAATTTAGAAAAATATATTTATTAT
The DNA here is from genome assembly GCA_037975025.1 of Excoecaria agallocha. Classification (NCBI taxonomy): domain Eukaryota; kingdom Viridiplantae; phylum Streptophyta; class Magnoliopsida; order Malpighiales; family Euphorbiaceae; genus Excoecaria; species Excoecaria agallocha. The sequence continues at coordinate 48,922,792 of CM075814.1, read as the reverse complement.
CAAACATTAACAATAGAACTATATTTTCAAGTCATTCAATATTTATAATAAAAATTTAAGATAAATATAGTAAAAAATTATAAATTTTTAAAGAAATTCTACAAATATAAATTATAAAATTTTATTTTATTTATAAAAAATTCATTAAATTGTTTGAATTTTAATTATTTTGTATTTATAATTTTATTTTATTTTTTCCAGAAAAAATAATATTGTATAAATATTTTGGACAAAAAGTTGATTTTTCTAAAATCAAACCGGTTTTTATCATTTAACCCTTTTCCGGTTTTATCCCGGTTCAACCGGTTTTTTGGCGGTTTGAAACAGTATTTCCCGGTTTTTATCCATTGAACCAATCGGATCAGCCAACGGTTCGCGATTAAACCGGTTCGACCGCTCGGTCCGGTCCGGTTTTAATAACCATGGTTAAGAGTCGTTTCTCTCTTAATTAGAGGTTTTAAATTGACATTCTGTACATAAAATATTTTTAATTATTTGAAACAGAGTTATTTACTTTTCAATACGAATTTATTCAATACGAATTTTCGAATTATTCAAAATGATAAATCTAGAGTAGTGGATGGTTATAAAAAAACTAATTGAATATTGAACTTTCATTTACATGGCTAACATATTTTCTTTATAATACTTGCTATATAAATATTTAAACATACTATCCCAGCTAGGCATGGAAAAAAGAGACTTTCTAGTGATTAATCCATTTGCTTAACTAAATATACATGTTTTTGCTAGCCAAGTTAGGCCAAGAAGAGTGACAACAATTTCAGAACATGTAACTTGTAAGCTTCAAATTTTAATCTCTTCAATTTCATCACAATATATCTATACACATAAATAAGCTTCAAATTTTGGCTTGAAGGAGCTCTTTTCTTCAGGCATTGTTTTCCGGTTCAGATTTTTATTCTGTGCCAATTTTTTTTAAGTTGCTTTTTTGTTTAATGTACTTGCTCATAACCAGCTTGTAGGAAGCTGACATATGTTAGTGCCACTACCATCACTGGGGGATGTTCTGCCATGGTCATGGTAGTTGAGGTGTTTTACTTGATAATATATGATTTAAGCTAGACTTTGTTATTTAAGGCCTCTAATATGCCATTTATTGCAATTTTATTTGGCTAATAAATTTTTCTTTATATGTCAACTTATTATTTATATTATATTTTCAATTGAATATTATTATCATTAGATCCATTAATTAATTAATAAAAATTTTATAATAATTTACATTAAATCCATTAATCGGCTTAAATTCATCCATTGATCAGTTTATGATCTATATGTTTTTATCCATTTTTGATCCGTCTATTAATAATTCAATCCAAATCCGTTCATTTGACACCTATAACAAAATTAATGTATAAAAATAAAAATATAATTTAAATATATTTTAAAATATTATTTTTTATAAATTTAGACAAAAATAAAAAATTTTTATGGTATATATATATAAACCGGTTAAAGGTTAGTTACCGGTAAAATTGTAATTAAAAATCGAACCAAAACAAAAAATGATAGTTAAATCTATTGGTTAATTGAAACTGTCAATTTTTAGATATCAAAACCGAAATTATAATAAAAAATTTAAAATTTAAAAATTAAAACCGATTAAACCGATTCAATTAAATTCAATTAACCATGTTTTTGGTTTTTTCCTCCCATAAATAATGGATGATTGCCTAGGACTGTTTTGGAGCTTTCTATGGACATAGCCCATCAAATTCACCTATAAAAACGTCGCCATCAATTTTATTAACTACAAATTCTTTTTTTTTTTAATGAGTTATTGAGTTTTTTACAATAAATTCTCGGAAAAAAAATTTACATTAAAGCTTTTTATTTTTAATTCTGATGACATTAAATCACTGCTTAACAGTAGGAGTGCACATTTAAAATTATATTATAGCAAAAATAAAATATTTAACATCTTTCGTTGATCCCATCTTCAATTCCCTTTGTCCCTCTCATCTTCAAGACCAAATAATTTTCAAAGTAATAGATTAGATTTCACCATTACTTTCTCAATAATAACGAGATAATATTGTGAATAAGACAATGGACATGGAGGGGAAGTGGAAATCTTATCAAGATATATATATATATATATATATATATATATTAGATTTTTTATAACACGAGTTTTGTTTTTATTATATGCTAATAGTATTTTGATAATTATAGGCATCTTAATAAATTATTTAAAATTAAATAATTAAAAAATAAAAAATTCAATCAGGAAAAAATTAATAAATATCAATGAGAAAAGTAAAAAAGACGGAAATTTTTTAAATCTCTAAATAAATTCAATTATGCAATCTCGTTTTATATCCATAGTGAAAATGATGGGATATATATGTATACACATTTGATCAATTTGATTAAATAGATGCAGATAACCCAGAATGATTTCCGTGTAGAAGTCTGCTTGTTTGTTTTACCTTATCTCTTCTTCGTATATAAAAGAAAAAAAATAGATGCAAATAAATGAAAATTTCTTTATACGCCTGCAAAATAATTAGGCATGTCGAATTTTCTTAAATTTTTATTGGGAAAATATACTAAAATATCTCTTAAATTATTTTGGATGAGCTAAAATATCCTTAATATTTTTTATAAAGCAAAAATAACCCTTAACCTACAAAATAGATATAAAATTGTTCTTCCGTTTACATTCCGTTTGCTTACATGTAACGGCATTGATGTGGCGTATTGCATGCACATGAGATTAAATGATGTGGCAGACATAAGGACAAGTCCGCACCAACTCAGCGTCACGTCAGATTGTTCCCTAAAATAATTTTTTTTTTTCGATTTACAGTTTCCTTCGATCTCAGCCTCCCCACCGTGGTTCCTTCCACCTTCCTCCTCCCTCCTCATGGATTTATCTTCCCTCTTCATCGGTTCCTCTTTCCTCTCCATCGATTTCTCACAGGCAGATGTTTTTAGTTTCTCTGAGTTTTCACTTTTGGGTTTTCTCTATGAACTCACTTCTCTCAAAACTCACAATCTTTTTGAATTTCACTCCTGGGTCTTCTAAATGGAAGACATGGAAGCCTCTATGCGATGACATCCCATTTCTTTCTCTGTTTTTGGGGGATGTCAAATGAAACAAGTAATTTTAATTTGTTCAATTTCTCTGATTTTCATTTCTGGGTTTCCTTCATCAACTCTTGATATTCACCTCAAATTTCTGCCATTTCTCCCATTTTCGGTTGTTTTAACTCTTGTTTGTATAGGTGCAGATATGGAGAAAGAGGAGAAATCGATGGAGAGGGAGAGAGCAATCTACAAGAAGCTGATCAGAGAGAAACGAAAAGAAAAGGGGATTTCCTAAGTGAGCGATAAAGAGAGAGAGAGATAAGAGAAACATCTAGTTCTTAAACAAGCTGGACATTTAAGCGATCTAGGATTTCACTCTTTTTTGTTTGTCGAGATTTTACTTGTTCTGTGAAGAGCAATATCTTATTTGCTCAAAGGATTTTCATTCTTTTTTTTTCATCCTCATGAAATTTTCTTATGGTAAGATTTGCGTGTCTTCTTCTTCATCTCTCTCTTTTCTGTGTAACAGGTCCATCCTTTTTGAATTTCAGGGATTTTCTTGTTAACTTGTAGACCTTGAGGTTAACCGCACAATTCTCATCTTTGTTATTTGTACAATAGATGGATCTTCTTAAACATCTGTTCTTTTTATCTTCTCATAGGCAGATGTTTTGAGTTTCCCAATTTTAAATTTTTCTTGCAATTTTAAGATTGAGAGGGTAGTAATTAAATAAAATATCATTTGTCATTGCAACGTCGCACTGCATCTTCTCCTTCATTGCTCATCTTTCAATTTCGCAGAAGATAATTCTGTTCTTTTCGACTTTCATTTACATCTGCTAATTTGAATGTTTGAAACTGCATTAGCTAAACAAAAACCCAGCGAATCTCAGTTACTAGCAATAGAACTAGAGGAACTTCCTCTATTAGCAGATAATTATAAAAAAGAACTAAAACCTAAACTTCAAAGTATGAATTAAAATCTTAGAAAGCCTAAATGCGATTCTGCACAACAATTGAGAAAATTTCAGAGACAGAAAGAGTTGGGCAAAAAATGAACTAAAAGAGAGGGAGAGAGAGAGAGAAGCGCAGAGAATCCTCACCAGAGTGACGCCGGAAATTGGATGAAGAGCTTTCGGAGGTGCAAGGCGAGGTGAAGAAAGATCTGATTGTGGAATCGAATCAAAGAGAAGAGCAGCTATTGTGCGCAGTTGAAGTTTCCGATCCAAAGTAAGCACCGAGGCTGATAACTTGAGAGTTGGGTCATGCAGGGATACCGATTCTTCAAATGAGTTCAGCCCTGGACTGTTGGATCTACATTCATTCGACACAGAAATTGTAAATCGAAAAGGAGAGGGAAGAGAAATCGATGAAGATGGAAGCGGAAGAAGGATGAAGATGGACTCATGTAACGGGGCGCTGATCAGTTGGCGATGACCTATCGGTAATGTCCACCATGTCAGCTAGACCCAGATCCACGTAATTGCCACGTAATTTCCGTTACCAATATAATTGATGGAACAGTAATAGAAGGGTATTTTTTTATCCATTTTATAAGTTTATCAATTAAACTTTTTTTAAGATTCTCGACAAATCTAGATCCTCACGACATTAATAAATAAAACACGACTATACAACCCAATAGATCAAAAAAATTAATAAAAAAATGTATAATTTAGAGCCCAAGTTATGTGATTTTCCACGTGATTAAAACCTAATATCACACATGCTTAAAACCTAGCATCGCAGATACTTTATATGTACATATAGGGCATCCAATTCATAGTCAATTGATACAGCAAACTTAGAAAGCATTCCATGCCCAGAGGCCTTGTAATACAAATGGCTCTTAGTTTGGTTTCTTCTTTTGGTATATGCAATTTCACCAAAACTCCCCCTATCGCTCTCATCTCGCATAAGCCATCAACTAGAAGTTATGCTTTGAAGGCAGCTAAAACTGTAACTGCCTCTAACAACAACATTTCCACTCAGCCCATTGTTAGACGTTCCGCAAACTACAAACCTCCTACTTGGAATTTTGAATTCGTACAATCACTCAACACTCCGTTTCTGGTATATATATAATATATATATGCGTGTGATCTTTCAGTACTAGCTTTTTATTTTCAACTCACTAATATTATGCATTTACAATATATTTATGTTGCTGAATTTGAAGGGGGAAGAATACAGAAGAAGAATAAGCAAGCTGAAGGAAGAAGTGAGGATGATGTTCAAGGAAGTGATGATGAATCCTTTGGATCAACTGGAGCTCATTGATATCGTGCAAAGACTCGGCTTAGGCTCCCACTTTGAGGATGAAATAAAGACAAGTTTGATCAGCATTTTCAATGATAATAAGTGGATGAAGGAGGATTTATATGCTACAGCTCTTCAATTTAGACTCTTAAGACAAAAAGGTTTTCATGCACCTCAAGGTTACAAATAAACCTTTTTTTGAGTTCGCTGATAGCTTTATTTTTATTGAGAAAATACTACAATCTTTTATGAATTAATTGGACAGAGGTTTTCAACAATTTCAAGGACAATCAAGGAAACTTCAAGGCAAGTCTTGTTGAGAATATGGAGGGAATGGTATCTTTGTATGAAGCATCATACTTAATTTGCGAAGAAAGCGAGAGTATCTTAGAGGACGCAAGGATTTTCTCAACCAATCATCTCAAGAACCATGTTCAAAAGGACGATGATTATGTTTCCATGTTAATAAAACATGCCTTGGAGCTCCCACTTCATTGGAGAATGCCAAGATTGGAAAGCAGATGGTTCATTGATGTTTACCAGAAGAAACATGGCATGAGTGCTCTTCTACTAGAGCTTGCTAAATTGGATTTCAACTGGGTCCAAGCCGTCCACCAACAAGATCTTAAATATGCAGCAAGGTTGGGTAGGCTTTCATTTTGTAATTAATCATATTTCTTGGTTTATTAGAAACAGCAAAATTGATTTCTGGATTTGATGTGATGTGAATTAGGTGGTGGGAGGATACAAGACTTGGGGAAAAGCTGAGGTTTGCAAGAAATAGATTAATGCAGAACTTTATATGGACTGTGGGAGTTCAGTTCGAGTCTGAGTGTGGATATGGTAGAAGAATGTCCACAAAGATCAACTCACTCCTTACTGTAATTGATGACATCTATGATGTTTATGGCACTCTCGACGAACTTGAACTCTTCACTGCTGCTATTGAAAGGTGGGTGATATTAATATTAGTAATACCAGTAAGGTGGCAAAGTTTGAACAAATTAATTGCAAACTGATTCAACAGTGTAAAAAAAAGATTTAAATTTAATTCGATCGGATCTAATTAAACTTTTTTATACTATCCGTATAATCTAACCAACTCATGTTCATTTTATTACAATTCTTTATATTATTTGTGATTTTATAATCATGATTCAAACCATTTACGATCTGTAAAATTTTAATTTATTTATGATTCAATCTGTTATGATCCAACCCAACTATCCTACCTGTTTACCACCCATTATACTGCTATTTTTTTTTTCATTATGATACGCTGAAGCTTATTGCTTACAAGAATTGGAAGGCTCCAATTTAAATTGCATGGATGTATAACATTTCTTTTGCACCAAATTAGGTGTTACACGCTTCTTTATATATATATATACACACACACACACACACACAAGCTTCTACAAAAGCAAAATTACACCTGATTTCATATATTATAAGAGCTTAATTTCTCCACGTCCCCAAATATTACCGGATAGCTTTAATTCATAGATTTGGTTTACAGGTATTTTAGTTTTCTTTCTATATATTGAATAATATGCAATTATTCTAATAGTGCATTATAGAAAATTGTTTGTTTGGATATTGTTTCACATTATTAAATTTAAATTTGTCATTTTTAAAATTCAGATGGGATGTGAACACAGTCGACAAGCTTCCAGATTATATGAAGTTGACTTTCTTAGTCCTTTACAATTCCATCAACCAAATGGGTTTGGATTGTATGAGAGATAAAGGATTGAATATCATACCTTACCTCAGAAAATCGGTATATATATTTGTTATTGTTTCCTTTGAAATATTAATAACTAATTGCTACCGCTAACTCCGAATTCCACAGTGGGCAGAGCACTGTAAATTCTATTTGATGGAGGCTAAGTGGTACAACACTGGGTATATGCCATCGCTACAGGAGTACTTAGACACCGCATGGATATCCGTATGCGGTCCTATAATGCTATTCCATTACTACTTTTTGGTAGAAAATCCAATTACAAACGAGGGATGGGCATGTTTCCAAAATTACCCTCGTATAATCCGAAGTCCATCAATGATTGCGAGGCTTGCAAATGATCTAGGAACATCCTCGGTCAGATTTTGTTATTGTATACCACACATCCTAAAGGTTAATGTTCATTTATTTTCAATTTTTGTTTACTTTAATTGATTCACAATATGCAGGATGAAATGAAGAGAGGTGATGTTCCAAAATCAGCACAATTGTATATGAATGAGAAAGGAGCATCAGAAGAAGAAGCTCGAGAGTACGTGGAAAGCTTAATTAGGAAAGAATGGATGAAGATAAATAAAGACAGAACTGCTAATTTAAAGTATCCATTCTCGGAAAAATTTATAAGCACAACAATCAATTTTGCTAGAGCGAGTATATGCATGTATCAGCATGGAGATGGGCATAGCGTTGAGGATCCTAAAACTATGACTGAGGACCGCATTAAATCATTATTTGTTCATCCTATTCCTCTTTAGTTTCCAAAATTTGTATTTTGTAGTCTTTGGAATCATCCCTATTTCTACTAAGTTAACTGCAGAGTTGCAACCTCAAGGACATATTAGGACGATAAATGATCATCTGATCAAATTGTTATGGTTGTTATCTCTTTGGTTGTCTGATCCATCTATCTAAGTTGTTATAATCGTTGTGTTTCATTTCTATCCCAGAAGGTTGTTGTACTCTGATAAGTTCTGAAGCACCCTGTAATCTAGCCATCTCAGGTTTTACGGCAGCAATCAACTGTGCATCAGATGAATGCTACAAAAACCAAATTTAGATTATACTAACCCAAAACAATAAAAAAGGATTCCAAATTTTAGAGCAATCTGAACTAAAAGTCATCCCTGATTTCAACAAGAAATCTACACAGCATTAGATCAAAATCGGCTCAAAAGATGCATATCTAATTTGTTTGTGATAAACAATATCGAGCAACAGAAGCCTCTGCCGCTTTGCTTTCCACGCCATCGCTCACTCCGGCTAGCGAGGTCGCGACGAAAAAAACTGGAACGACGGCTTGTTCGGCATTTAATAATGGCAAGTGAGGGAAAAAGTGAAAAGAACCGGCGCTTTATGGCTGACGTATCCATTACCATCCGGGAAGTATTATTTATAGCAGGAAAAAAAAATTTCCTTTTTCTTTTTCCCCTGTAAGATTTGTTTTGCACATCAACTGGAATGATGCAGTTGGGCTCTATGAAAATGACTTTCCTTTCAAATGATTTCCATTTTTCAGCTAATTTATCAACCATACTCCCACATCCACAGGACTAGGCAGCCATGTGTAACGGTCGGTTCGATTCAAATTGAACCAAAATTTTTTATTAATTTGGTTAGATTAACTAAAAAATCAAAAATTAAAATTATTTTTTAAAAAATTAAAAAAATTATGTTTAAAAATTATAAATTATAATATACTAAAATAAAAATATCTAAATTGTACAAAATAAAATTAAAGATACAATCCCAAAATATATAATAAATAATACAACAAAATAGTTAAATAAATTTTTTCATTTAATCGATTTTCAATTTAATCATCAAAATTCTAAATTATCACCTAAAAAATAGATATTAATAATTGATAAATGTACTCATATAATTTACAACTCAAAATAAGATAATTTACATGTATAATATAATTATTCAATTAAAAAATCAAAAAAATTATATAATTATATAAAATTTCGGTTCGGTTGGATTTTTCTATGATTTTTTCTTTAAAAACCGAATCAAACCAAAAAATCTAATTTTTTAAAGTTCAAAATTGAAATCGAAAAATCGAACCAAATTAAAAAATCGATCGGTTCGGTTTGAACCGAAATTTGCTCACCCTAGGACTAGGGAGGAGCAAAAAAAAATAACAGAAAATATGATTAACCGCAAAATCAATCCGAAATCGAATCGATTTTTATGGTTAACTAATCCAATGAATTCGGTTACGGTTTTTAATTTTTATATTTTTTTATTAATGGTTACTGATAACTATGGAAATGTCATACTCCAAGGCCCAATCTGGTCGGCCCATTACACCTGACAGGGCCCAAGGCCTATCAACAAAAGAGCACCAAGCGTGACCCACAAGCCAAGGAAAAGGCCACTTGATGTCCAATCGGACTAATGGAACATCAAGTCTCAATCAGTCCACTAACACAAGGCAGAGCCCATGCCCTCCAACTGGTTCTTGTCACTTCGCTGCTCACCTGCTCTGACAGCCAATTATCACGTCCAAGGCACTCGAGTGCACCCCTCTTATCTCCTATAAATAGCCCAATGTACAGTGGCTCCAGATATTAAATCTCTGAGACTCTCTCTTTAAGAATTTTCTTTCTAGAAAGCTACTAACATAAGCTTCGGAGTATTTATGCTTGGTCCGATTGGGCTCCCTTTCTTGTAGGAACTCAGCATTCGATTAGGAATAATAGTCGACTCTCTCTTTCTTTTCAGATAAAGACTTCATTGTCTTATCAAATGGCGATTTCATTAAGAGGCATGGTTGGTTCGAGATCCATTGAGCATACAGCTTCCGAAGAGCATGACCGTGATAACCATGGTCAGGGCAGATCTAGGCCCATAGGGGAAAAAGAGAGATCTCATCAATCTCCAACTAGGGGTAACCTTCTCCCGGAGTTTGATGATGCCATCCTACGGTAGCCGAAAAACACCTCCATCATGGTCAAGGAAATACGCACTTTTTTTAGTGATTTCACTAAAAGCATTATCCAGACAATAAAAAAAGATAAAATGCCTAAGACTTCTGAAAGAGACTATGAAGAAGACTTCATGGTCGAAGACTTCAGAAGGAGAAGAAATCGAGAAATCTCCATTAATGAGTTACGAGCGCATGACGGTGAAAGAATGGATATTAAGACCCCAGGCAAGTATGACAAGGGCAAGGGAATAATATCCTCAAGCAGACTTCCCTTACTGCCCCAGCAGGTCTTTCACTGCGTCCATTGGAGATGACCTGTCTTTCACATGCACACCTAGTCGCGGCCGCTCCAAAAGGTCGAAGGACGAGTTTACCTCCACTACCATAAGTAGGAGGATAAATGGTTCAAGCAAATGCTTAGGCAGTTTGGCTTGGCAAACCCTAAGAAATGTATGTTTGAGAGGAATACCTGTAAAAATACTGCCTCTTCATTTTGCAAGAAAATAACAAAGTTCGAGTTGCCTTCTAGATGAAGAGACATAGTGATGGACAAATACACAGGCAAAATCGATCCTACCACCTTGATGAGAGGATCGCCTGCAATATCTTCCCCACCACCTTGGGAAAAGATGCTCTAAATTGGTTTCATGAATTACCTCAGGAATCAATAACCTCCTTTAGATAGCTCAAAGAGTTGTTCACCACATGGTTCATTGTGTAGACTCGAACATCCAAGTCGGTGAGTGATCTATGCAACCTCTACCAAAGGATCGATGAAAGTTTTAGAGACTACATTGACAGGTTTCAAGCCACGATGTCCAAGGTGAGGAACGTAAGTGTGGAGATGGCAACAATCGCCTTGGCTGGAGGCATCACCAATCGCCCCTTATTCGAATCAATAACTATAAAACCACCGGTCAGCTTCTCCGATCTGATGGAAAGGGCTAGGCAACACATCCAGCTGGATGACGCCCTGAGGACCAACAGGGCAAGAAGGGCCAGTGTCCTGGACAAGTTACAGTATCCAAATGGGCAATCATTCCATAGAACTTCTGTATTTGAATGGATAACGAGGATTCTCGATAGAGCCACCATCTCAAAAAGTCTGGGTAAGCGAAAAAAGATCGAATGGGGTAGGTCCAAGTGGTCTAATAATCAACTGGCTCGGACCTTCATCCCACTCAACACTAACCCTATCCAAGTATTGATGTGGATTAAAAAAATATAAGAAACTTAGCTAGCCCAAGAAATTATTCGAGCGGTCAAGAAGCAAAAGGGACCATAACAAATACTGTGAGTTTCACAAAGACGTCGATCATACAACTGATGAGTGTTACTTGCTGAAGGAGGAGATCGAGCAGCTTCTACATAGAGGGTCCCTCAAGAGATTCATAGGTCTGGCTAAAAGGTAAAGTCCCTGTAGACAATCCGACATTAGGAGAGACGATTCTAGCTCAGATGATGATGATGAGCATAGAAACCCCAGGAATCCAGATCCACGCAGGCCATACGTTGGGGTCATAAACATGATTGTTAGAGGATCGTCGTATGGAGAAGACCTCTCTAAGAAAAAGAAGGGGAAAGGTGTTTATTTCTCCCATCAAGCTGAATGATTTGCTCCAATCATCATATCCAGTGAAGACGCCTAAGACATAATATTTCCTCATAAGGATGCTTTAGTCATTAGGGCACGAATCAATAATTTCGATGTGAAAAGGATTTTGGTGGATAATGGTAGCACCATAAATGTGCTCACACTGCAACTCACAGAGCCATGGGACTACCGATCGAGGAGCTAAAATTGAATGCCATCCCTCTGATTGGGCTGCAATGCTGTAATCCCAATGGTGGGATCTATCAAGCTATTTGTTGAACTTGGTCAAAAGGCACTCTTCTACTTATGAAAGGTAACCTTCATGGTCATTGACATGATTTTTGCCTATAACGCCATTTTTTGCAAGCCCCTACTCTTTCAGACCAGAGTTGTCACTAGCAAACGATATATGATGATGAAAATTGCATAAAAAGGGGCATTGCCATCCTTAGAGGTGATCAGAAGGCATTTCGAGAGCCGTATGTTACCATGATCAAATAGCAGAAAGAGGCCATGATTGTGGAGTCGGGTCTGAAGTGATCCAAGTTGGTAGCAAGGCCAAAAATGGATCCCGCCGAAGAGGTAAAGGTAAAAGCATTGTCGAAAGGCAAGGGTGTTCGGGTGAGGACCAGCATGAGCCCGAAAGTGGAGGATACGATCGTACAGGTTTTGATGATCAACTAGGAATCTTTCACCTGAAAGCCAGAAGACGTCCCTAGGATCAATCTTGAAGTGATCACCCACAAGCTCAATGTGGATCTAACCCATCGACCGATCAGGCAGAAGTTGCACAGACATACTCCCAATTGAAAAAAATTCATATCTGAATTAGAAAGATAGGCTACTAAAGGCTGGTATGATCCGAGAGGTCAATTATCTAGAGTGGCTTGCCAACGTGGTCTTGGTAAAAAAGAAGAATGGGAAGCTACGAATGTGCATGGACTTTACAGATCTTAACAAGGCATGTCTTAAGGATAGCTACCCTTTGCCAAGTATAGACCAGTTAGTGGATGCTACTGCATACCATGTCATCTACTCTCTCCTTGATGCGTATGCTGGCTACAACCAAATCCTGATATGGCTTCTGGATCAAGAAAAGATAAGTTTTATTATAGATAACGAAACATTTTGCTATAAGGTAATGTCGTTCAGTCTGAAAAATGCAGGTGCCACAAACCAGCGTCTCATGAACAAGGTTTTCAAAGATCGGATCGTACGAAACGTGAAAGTTTACTTAGACAACATGATTATCTAGAGTAAAAGCCTGAAGGAACACTCTGCCGATCTGGCAAAAGTTTTTTACGGAACAAGTTTCAAATGAAGTTTAACCCTGAGATGTGTATTTTCGAGATTCCCTCAGGAAAATTCTTAGGCTTCATGGTTTCTTAAAGGGGGATTAAAGCTAACCCAAAGAAGATAAAGGCCATCTTAAAAATGCAACCTCTGAGAAACATAAAAGACATTCAGAAGCTAAACGGAAGAATCACAGCCCTCAAAAGATTCATTTCCTCCTTAGCCAAACATTGCACTCCATTCTTCAAAAAGCTGAGGAAGAATGATACTTTCAACTGGGAAACGGATTGTCAACAAGCTTTTGAAGAATTAAAGAAATTTCTCACCAACCCATCGCTACTAAGCCGATCGATCCAAGGTGAAAATCTCTATCTTTACTTGTCTACCTCTGGCGAGGCTATTGCAGGAGTCCTAGTTAAAGAGGTGTAGCTTATCATCGCCCTCATGATGTGAACGCAAAAGCTAAGATAATATTTTGAAGCACACACCATAATGGTCCGATCAGGTCAGTTGATAAGAAGAATTCTTTAAACCCCTGACCTAGAGGGCAAGATTGTAGGATGAGCAATCAAGCTTCAATCATAGGATGTAAGGTACGAGCCCAGGACGGCCATAAAAATACAGGCGCTAGCAGATTTTATGGCTGAGTTCACTGGTGAAGAGATGGACGCCTAGCCCCAACGACTAACTTGGGAGATGATCGTTGATAGAGCCTCGAATGACACTCGAGGAGGTGTAGGAATCGTAATAACAGGCCCTCTTAGTATCGCCATAAAGTAGGCAATTAGACTCAATTTTAAAGCTTCTAATAATGTGGTAGAGTACGAGGCACTTTTTCAAGGCCTAAGGCTGCTCCACGCCATCCGACCGAAGTCAGTAACCATAAAGAGAAACTCTCAACTTGTGACCAGCCAAGTTTTAAGCACATTCGAAGCAAGGGAGACTAGTATGATTCAATACCTAGCAAAAGTTAAAGCTGCACTCAGAATGTTGAAAGAATTTAGATCAAAATGGTTTCTCTAGAAGCTGCCGAGAGATCAAACAGCAACGATCGATTAGCTCGCCAAAATATTATCCTCCAAGTAGGAAGTGATAGAAAAAAATATCACGGTTGTCGACCAAGTCTTCCCCTCCTTAGACGAACTAGAGATGATGGAAATGGATGAGCCCGATCAGACAATTCTTACAAATGGGGCAATTACCTGAGGACAAAGATGAAGCTCAAAAGGTATCAAGCAAATCCCTTAACTATTCCATTATTGATGGTGATTTGTACAAAAAAACTTTCAGTCATCCTTGGCTCAAGTTCGTGATGAGGGAAGAAAGGGACTATATCCTCAAAGAGATCCATGAAGGCATCTGTGAGGCACATGAGGCCAGCAAAGCCATGGCAAGAAAGGTGCTTCAGACTGGATATTTTTGGCCAAGAATTTTCAAAGATTCCAAGGAGAAAGTGACAAGATGCCAACAATGCCAGATTCATTGATGGGTAATAAGACAAATAACGACAGATCAACAGCCGATCGGGATCGCCTGGCCGTTCGACCAGTGGGGCCTAAATATTCTAGGGTCCTCTTCTCAAGGAAAAAGGCAAATAAAATTCCTCATTATATCTACCGATCACTCCAAATGGATCGAAGCAAAACCTCTAGCAACGATCACGGCAGAAAGGGTTTGGAACTTTACCTAAAAAGATATCATCTGTAGGTATGGTTTACCCAAAATTTTTATTACAGATAATGGCAAGCAGTTTGATAGCTCCATTTTCAAAAACTTTTGCCAAGACCTGAACATCAGCCTCAGATTCACTTCAGTCGCTCACCCACAAAGCAATGGGATGGACGAAGTCTCCAATCGGACAATCTTAGAAGGACTAAAGAAGCAATTAGGCGAAGCATAGGGCAACTGGACTGCAGAGTATCATGTGGTTTTACAAAACCTTTCTAAGGGCAGGCACTCACCAAATGCCATTCTCTCTTGTATATGGCTCTGAGACAATGATCCCAGTAGAGGTCAGCATCCCTTCCTATCAGACGATATTCTATTCCGATCGAATCAACATCCAGGAAAGATATCAAGATTTAGACCTGGTAGAAGAAAGAAGAGAAGATGCCTATGCTAAAATTGTTGCCTACAAGCAAAAGATTGCCTGATATCGCAATATGAAGGTGAAGTCAATAACTTTCAATGTTGGTGACCAAGTACTCAGGAAGGCAAACCTAAAGATGGGGAATGCAAGAGTCAAAAAGCTAATGCCAAATTGAAAAGGACCTTATAAAATCTTTAAGATCTTAAGCTAGAGCGCATACAAGCTTAGAACCTTAGATGGGCAGGACATCCCCAGGAGTTGGAATGTCGAAGTACTCAAGAAGTACTACATGTAATCTTGTACCAAAAATTGAATTTAATAAACAGAGAAATTACTTTTCGTCTCCATAAAAGGTATGTTTGGTACGACTTATTTGCTAGATTCGATGTTCATCCTGAGCCCAAAATGTGAAAGTCGGAGTCCATTTATTTGCAGGTTATCTATATTTTATTTCAATCGACGTAATTAATTTTGACCGATGAAAATCTCGATTGATGATCTACGTTCGGTACAGCTTATCCACTAGGATCGACGTTCATTTTGAACTAAAAATGCAAAAGCTGGAGTCCATTTATTTGCAGGTTTATTTAATATTCGATACAGCTTATCCGCTAGGTTCGACGTTTATCCTGAGCTCAAAATATGAAAGTTGAAGTTTATTTATTTGCAGGTCAAGTTTATTCAAAGCAATTTATCTGTTGCAGGTCTAATGGAATAAACAATCTCTCCTGAGTTAAGTATTATGCAATGATTACAAATCAGAATGCAAGTTAAAATGCTAACTTGATGTATGAAATTGTCCCGAAAAATGCAAGTGAATGCGAGGCCTAAAGGTCATCCGCTACGCTTGGCATTCTTATTGTCGACCAATCAAGCATTCCAATCGGATCACACGCCTAAGCATCTAAGCCTAATTCTTAACTTATGCCAGATGAGCAATTGATTATGCTCTTCCAAACAGCCACTAGTTTACAAGTTATTTTTCTACAAGTTCAGGAAGTATCTTCACTACTTAATTAGTTTATTTGATTAGCATTGACATAATTAAAGTAGAAAACTTAAAGATATTACTGAAAATGAAAACATTCATTAAATTGCATTGCAAACACAGGGAATGCACATAACGAATTATACAAGATTACAAAAGTTAAAAACTTTACAAAAAGAAAATGAAAAATCCTAATTTTCTATATCTACAATCTCTTCATTAGATGACTCCCCGACAGGATCGGTGGTAGGCTCGGAGTGCATCACTTTTACAGTAGGTTTAGCAGTCGACCTTGAAACAGGCTTTTTGAAGGCTCAGCGGCAACTTGAATAGGTTCTACAGTTAGGGGAGTCACGGGCTCAGGCTCAACCACCTCGATAGAAGGAACTTCGAATGGAGAGGGATCTTCACTTGGTATTCCATCATTCTTCGTGCCCTCAACCGTCCCCTCTTAAAGGGTCTCCTCCTTATCGTCACTAGATGAAGGATCGGGTAAGACAACTAGATCCTCCATCCAGTCGAGATCAACCCTAGGAAAGCGTCTCCCAACCTCATGGATTAGCCAAGACAACATGTAACGCCCCAAAAACAAATTTGGATTGATTATATTTTTGGGTTTTAATGTAATAATTGTTAATTAAAATATGTTGTGAAAATTAATAATGTTAAAAATGAAAGAGGGTTGTGTGTGGTTTTAAAAAAGGAAAGAAATGATTTAAAAAAAAAGGAAGAGAAATCGGGAGGGAGAGGAAGGAGGAAGGGGAAAGGCGGTGGTGGCTTGGGTCCCGTCGGCTGGCTGCTGTTCACGACACCGGCGAGGAGGCTCCGATCGCCGCCGTCGTTCTCCGTTCATCTCTTTCCCCCACAAGTGCCATTCTCCTTGGCTTTTTCTTTCGATTTTCCCCTACCACCGTGGCTTCTTTCTCTTTTTTCGGTGATTCTCGATGGCGGTTGAGGGAGCTGATGGCACCGATGGGATCACGAGGCTAAGGCGGATCTTTCGATGCCCTCCGATCATCCCCACTTGCCGGTGAAGTGCAGATTGGAGCACGTGGCAGTTGGCGGTTCTAGGTGGTTTTTCGGCCAAACCATGATGTTTTGAGGCGCGTGAAGACCACCAGGAAGTTACCGACAACTCTGGCTTCAGGTGGGAGGCTTCGGCGGGTCTCCGATGAGGCTCCGACTGGTCTCCTGTGAGGCTCCGACGAGGCTCCGAATAAGCAGTTTGGAGAGAGCATTCTGGGCTTCAACACTACGGTATGGGAACTATTTTAATAATTTGATTTTTGTGTATAGTTTTGAAGTGAGATTTGATTAGATTATTTATATGTTGTTATGGCCAAGTTGACAACTAAACTAGAAGCTTCTGCAAAGTGTATCGTTAGTGAGCAAATTATGTTATTATTACGCATCTAATTTGGTCAAGGAAATACTTAAGAAATCAATTATATAATGACATCTCCTATGGATAGTTTACTATTGAAATAATCAGTTCATGGTTGATTATTATAATCGGACCTAACAAACACTAGTTTTTGGGAGAAGTTTTCATGGGAAAAGGGATAAATGATTTTGTATTAAGCATTTCGACAGTGTGTTGTTTTCTGCTAGTCGTTTTATGCTCTGTCTGAACTTAGATTTGTATACGAAATTGAAAGTATAATAGTTGCAGTGAATTAATGAAATTAAAGTAAGCATGATAGATATATATGACTATGATGTTGAAATCTTGTACGGAAGAAAATTTCAAAGAACTTGAAATTAATTAACAGTGAAGAGTTGGTACGTAATATAGTATAAATACATAAAAACATAATAACATCATATGGTAAATATATGTGAGTTTGATAAAATATGTTATATAGCAAACACTTGAACAAGCATGTTGTTTAATACTTAATTGAAATAACATGAATATGCCTGCATGCTTATGCTTATATGTTATCATACGAAACTATATAGTTGTAGTGATGTATATTTACAGTTACTTATATTGATATTTGGAAATTAAAGGTACATATATATATATATATATACCGGTAGTTGTGTATTTCTGGATATAAACGTACATGTGCCGGATTATACAGTAAAAGCACAAGCATGATAATTGAAGTGTGTATGAACATCATTAATGCCTGCAAATAGAGTTCAGTTGTGGCTAAATTTGCATGTAATTGTATGGGTATAAATAATTGCAGTATTGTATGTTTTAAACTTATCCAAAGGGGGCATGAAATTGAAAAATGGTATATATATATATATATATATATATATATATATATATATATATATATATATATATATGCATGTATGATTATGACGTATGCCTAGATGTTCAATTAGCTTATACCTAATATTGAGAAATGATATTATGAGATATAGTATGATGACAATTGCATTGACTTGATAAATGTATTAATTGAGTACGAATGGAAGATGATAAAAGCAAGTATAAAGGGGCGTGGAAAATAGCTTTGATGTATCAGAAAGGTACGCTCTCATGCAATAGTGGTATGCTTGATGTGATATCACATACACGAGTAAGTTATACGTGTTTAATAAGTTATTCATGTGTATTTTGACAAATATCATATTATCGTGCTTGAGTAAGTATGACTGTATGATATATACTCAACCTGTTTTTAAATCATAATGCATGTTTTTGGAATAACTTATTCTTAAGAAAGAAAGGTATATAGAATATAAGATAACCTCATTTTATACAATAATGGGCATAATTAATAAATGAAGTTTGATTTTGGTTATTATGAAATGAGGTATACTGATGTTTTCATATGTGTAATAGCATGGTTATGCACTTGTGGTGCCATCGATTATTGTATTAATGTATATATCTATAGTAACATGTGTTCATTCGTGGAAATCTTGCTGAAGAATTGTATGCAATACTATACTAGATTGTATTTCTTTTTATGTAATTGTTTATAAGAGACTATATAAGTATTATATGATTTGCGCATGTATGTATTGTGCACTAGAGATGGTACATCCTTTATATGATATTTAGGCTCTTTTAGGTTTTATCTTTGTATAAATTATCTTGCATAACTATGTGATTATTTGATGCAAGTATAACATGCTTAAAGGTTATGTTGGGTGATTGGCATAATTAAAGTTTGTAAAGGTATAAATCTAGATTAGAAAACATGTGAGAGGCATGGTTAAATGACAGATTCCTCAATGTTTGTCATATGTAAAGCTTTTATTTCTATAAAGTAGTAATTTTAATGCATTTTGTGCTTGATTCGATATTTTAACCTTGTATTGGCAAGATTTAGAGTTGGTTAAATGCTTCTGGAGATTTGATTTTATTATGTGTATACATATGCATCGATATTGGTTGACAGGCCATGTTATGCCTAAATGATATTTAAAGCTTTTGGAAAGGAAGTTATGTATCTGTTAGCCTGCAGTCATAGTTCAGTCGTGGATTGAAGAGGCGCCTATAGGGATATTGCAGCTGCTTCTGTTGACCCTGTTTGGGTCTTAGTCCTTCGTGGACTTTTGATTGTCCTGATTGGACCATAGTTTGATCCCATGGGGATCCTCTGTTTGATATCTTCGGATATCCTCTGTTTGATATCTTCGAATATCCTCTGATCCCGTTATCCACTTTTAGAACTTAGGCAGGCTAATTTCAATATAGTATAAGAAATCTAAACTATCAGTGCATATCTTGTATCTCATTTGTATTTGGAATTTGCAATGGTATGCATATGAAATTTTGAGTAGGTTTTAACTCTGTGAAGACGTTTCTCAGCATTTTATTTTTTTTGGTAAATGGAGGCCATGTGATAAATTAACCTTTATTTAGTATTTCAAGTTATTTCTTGCTTGCTTTCTGATGTTTTTCTTGAATATGGTGCATCTCTGGATGGTGGGTTAATTACTACATTTATATATATATATGGACACTGATGTATTTTTGGAAGATTAGTTATAACTGGATTTATAAGATATACACTACGAGTTGTGCATGTCAATGCTTTTAGGTATGATTATATGTTTTGCTTGACTTTGAGAAATTGATATGTGATAATTCACTTATATGTGTGATTGAACGATTTAATATTGATTTATAAGGAAATAAAAGTGAAACTAACATGTGTATTGGTAATAGCTATGTAGATAAAGAAGAAATGGTTTTTAACAAGGTAACTGGTAAGGTTGTGAGAATTATCCAAAATTTGCATACTATCAGCACAATATATATATATATATAAAAGAATATCATTTATTACAATTGCTATACGTATTTGTGGTATATCTTAGTGCTTAGGCAGTAATTGTTGATCCTTATAGGAAATTTCTTCTATAAAATATTTGTTGTTCCCTACTAAGCTTTATAGCTTAGCACGGGTTTTGTTATCCGTGTAGGTAACAGGATAAGCTTGTTTTGGGTTAAGCAGCTACTATGGCTCAACCATCAGAAGAAAGGATTTAGTGTGGGCAGATCTCCATCAGGGTTTACAGTTGTAGTGAGATGATTTTAATGTGTATTATTCTTTACTTTGGAATGTTATAGTGGTTTAAGAGTGTAATATGTAATATTGAATCATCTTAGGACATGTGAATAATAATGAGAATTGATGTATAGATACTTAGTGAAATTATTTTTGTAATGTTGTGCCCTTGAAGGGCTGTGGAATTGTCTGATTTGCAGGTGGGTTAGATAAGTTTTTAGCCGTTATATTGCCGGATTTTTATTTGGTAATAAGTCATTTGGACAATTATAGTTTATCGGCTTACTTAAGTTATAAGTATTTCTTTTTGGACAAGCCTGGGTCGAAGGGATAGTTAAGATTCAAAGAAAAATCTTGCTGATTTTGGAATTGTCACTCAGTGCATTGCTCCTCAAAGGGTCAATGACCAGTATCTCACAAATGGTCCTTGGAAAAAAAAAACTTCCGTCTTATCACTTGTTTCGGTTAGACTGTACAGCAAGGGTGTTACACAACAACTTTCCCTGGGCTTCACCCAGCTGATCAAGTAGTCGATCCTTCTGAAAGGCAAGCTCCTGCATATGCTTTTTGCTCCATACCAGCTTCTTTTCCTCTAAAACGGCCTTTAAGACATCCAACTCATCACAAAGCTGGTCACACTCTGCCAGGGCTTTACTTTGGTCCTCATTGGCTTTAGTGCATTTAGAGGTCAAGACTTAGCATTCGGCGGTGAGCCTAGTGACATCTTTCTCGAGTTTCTAGTGTTGAGCGTCATCGGCAATTAAGCGTGCTACCTCCCCCCGTAATTAGTTTATTTCGCCCTGTCGAGCCTTCAATTCTTGGGCTATTTGGAAAGCTTCATTTTTTAAGGTATCCACCTCGGAATTGAAGGAGAGAGGCCTCTTTCTTAGCAGCGTTGGCTTTGGCGTCTACCTCCCCCTTTAAACAAGTGGTATCCTCAAGTTTAGCCTTTAAGAAGTTACCTATGCCATGTAAGCGCAAGCCACTCTTGATCAACTAAAAAAAATAAATTTAGCAAATCACTGAGAAGCAACAGACTTGCTGAAATAAAAGGAGAAAGAAAATGAACTTCACCTCCAAGCTTTACTGTTTAAATAAGAAAGACTTTCGACCGAGCATACTGGGATCTTCTATATCCTTAAGGTCACCCTCTTGAAGAAGATCCTGGCAAATAAAGCTGGAGATTTCCTTATCCCTGACAGACTAATCATTTCGAAGCTCTCCTTGAGTATGTCACTCAGGGACACAGTTCACCTTTCAGGGGCTCTCCCTACTGCTTCTCTAGTAGATTCGCTCTGGCTAGGCACTTTGCCTTTAGCTGTAACCCGAACGGCCACTGCAGCCATCAGATTAGCCGCTCTCTTCCTCGCTGCTTCCTCAGCTTGCTTTTGGGCAGCTTCATCCAGCTCGATCGCTCTTTTCTGTGAGACTTTCCTCAGAAGTGGTAGGCTGAGGGAGCTGGCAGCAGGTAATGTTTCTTCGGAGTCGGACTCATCCCTCAGCCGTAGCTGCCTCAAGGAGATTCGACCCTTTGCACCATATGAGGAAGCTGCAGTATCGGTTATCATCAATAATGGACGAGAGGCGGAAGCAACTGCAGTAGTAGTGGATGAAGGACCTCCGATTAGACCCCTCAGAGTTTGAACCGATGAGGAAAGTATAAGTCTTCTCCTCTTTAACTTCTCCTCCTTAGCAGCCCGCTCAACAGATCTTTTCACCTTTGCCTAATAGACTAACTGCTTGGCCAAGTCATCCCCTCCAGCCATTTTGCCTTCAGCTGCAACACCAACACAAGCTAAGATAAGTATCTTTTTTACTATAATATCAATAGAATGCACATGTAATGAATGATGATCATGTCATGCTTTCTCCTTCTTTCGATCCTAATGCTCACATTCTGTGTCTTCACCAGTATCAGAACTGAAGGACCCAAACAACATCCCCAAAAGATAGTTGGAGTCATACGGCTCCCCCTTCCTTGCCACGACATCCATCAATTTCTTAATATCGGCCTCATACAAGGATTGCCCAATAGCTTAATCTTTTAGGCCGACTACTCCCTCCGACCAAGTAAGGCTGAATCCAAACCCACCGAACATCCCCACTAAGAAGAATCTTTCCTTGAATCCTTTCAGCGAAGATAGGATGGTGAAGAGTTTCCCCTTCGGTTGGCTGGTAAAGAAATACTCCATCCTATCACTTCGACCTGAAATTTAGAAAAAGTGGGTGAAAAGATCTAGCATTGGAGTTGTCCCCTCTATTTTATAGAGGATCTTGAAGCAGGCCACGGACCTCCATCTGTTTGGATTCAGTTGGTTCAGGGTAATTCCATAACCCCTCAGCACTGCTATCTCGAACGCGTCGAACGATAACCTTATCCCTGCATCTAAACTTCAAAGGTGGCAAATGAACCACTCGTATTCTTTCGATGAAAAGGTCTCTCCGTCATCGCCATGGAGTCGAGGCAAGCCAGCACGAACACTTCTGCAGGGAAGTCATATCTAGAAGAAATCTCAGCCACTTCTCTTGAACTTAGTCTGAAAGGGCAAGCAACTACTGGACGGTTCCTATATTGTTCAATAAAACTCCTGTATATTGACTGATTGCCGCTGAAAGCCATTCTCAATAATCCCTAAGAAAATTCTGGGGATCTACACTAGAAATTTCTTCTGAGGAATCCGGATGAAGATGGATGCAGATGAAGCAGATGAAAGAAAAGTTAAAGATATGCAGCAAGAACTACTTACGTGGGTAACCTCGCAAGAACTCTAAAAAGTTGATAGAATCTGAAAGGTGAAGGCTGAAAAGAAGTTCTAGTAGAGTTTCGCTAAAAATTGCTGGAAAGTAAAGAAAAAATGGCCCAAAAGTTACCTATTTATAGGCAAAAACCTCTTAAATGCACCAATCGTCTCGCCACAGGATACTTTCAACGTGTCATTTAAGCTATCATTATGACGTGAAGAGCAAAACGTCATTCTCGACGCGCATGAATGACATTAATGAGAAGACAATTGTCTGAACAGATGCGTCTTTTCAGTTGAGCATTTTTTAATTTCGAAAATCTCACCAACAGTTACTTTCCGATCGAAACACCTCAGAGTAAAACTCATCCGATCAAACCCTTTTTTGGGGGGGACAAGTGATAATTATGGAAATATAATACTCCAAGGCCCAATCTAGTCGGCCCATCATACCTGATAGGGCCCAAGGCCCATCAGCAAAAAAGCACCAAGTGTGAGCCACAAGCCAAGAAAGAGGCCACTTGATGTCCAATTGGATTGATGGGACATTAAGTCTCAATCAGTCCACTGACATAAAGCAGAGTCCATGACCTCCAACTGCTCATTATCACTTCGCCACTCACCTGCTTTAACAGCCAATTATCACATCTAAAGCACTCGAGTGCATCCCTCTTATCTCCTATAAATAGCTCAATGCATAGTGGCTCCAAGTATTGAATCTCTAATACTCTCTCTTTAAAAATTTTCTTTCTAGAAAGCTACTAACTTAAGCTTCGAAGTTCTTACACCTGGTCCAACCAGGCTCCCTTTCTTGCAGGAACTTAGCATCCGATCGGGAACAACAATCTGCTCTCTCTCTCTTTTCAGTTAAAGACTTCCTCGTCTTATCAGTTACGGTTTAGATTTTTAAGTACTGATTAACCATTAATCCACGATTAACCAGTTCATATATATATATATATTCAAATTTTTTCTATTTCTCTAATATTTACATAAAATAATACCTTAAAATATATTTAAATTATATTTTTATTTTTATACCTTAATTTTTTATATTTTTCTATAAAATTTATATAATACTTTGAACTAAATTTATATTATATCATTCTCTTTAATTATATATTAATATTTATATATAATATTCAATTAACTTTTATATATGTTATTTTTTATCATATATTGGTATTCATATTTTACTTAATATCAAGTAATTATTTTTTCTTATATTTTTTAGAGTTTATATTATAACATTTAATATTATCCAAAATTTTATTTGACTTATAATAAAAAATAATAATTTTCAATAAATGTAAAATCTATTTTATAATATTAGCTATTAATTTATAGAACATGAATTTTGACTAGTAAATTATGTTTATTTCATCATTTTTATATTAAATTACTTCACACATTTGAAATTGAATTGAATTTTGTCTAATTTTTTTATATAATTTTATGTTATAAATTTTAATGGTTAACCGAAAAATATTGGTTAATCAAACCAAAATCGATGGACTAGTTAATTAAATGTAAAGAACTGGTTAATGGTAAGTGATTTTAAAAAACCGATATTAATGGACTGATTAATTTTTTTTTGCTTATGGACTGGTTAACCGGTCCATGCTTATCCCTACACAGGACGAACTAGTTCAGCAATATTTTTGAATTTCTTTATACGAACTTCATGATAAAATCTAATACCAACTTCAAATTCATACTCTCTTAATTAAAAAAAAAATTGTTTAATTATTTATTTTCCAAGTGATGATTATTTAAATCCAGCAATCATTCAGAGGTATCAAACACATCAGTTACCAAAAGAGTGGTGTGGAGGCAAACTATAAAAAAGGCAACAAAAGGGAATAATTGATGCCAATATTATCCCACAGCTTCAAATAAATTTAGTCAAATAACAATATATGGAAAGGTAACTTTTATATTATCTTTAAGCTTCGGCTAATTTATCACATTATTTTACTTCTTACATTTTTTAAACTATATAGTTATCACAAAATCAAAACTCAATAGGACTTGACTTACTTTTGGAAAAGGGACAAACAAGTAGTTTTGACTAGAAAAAAAGGAAAATTCAATCCAAAGATTAGATCCGAAGTGTAAGAGGACAAATGATGCTAATCTCAGCATCACCTAACCAACGAGTAATCGTTCATGCTAAAATATTAAATTGAATTGATAATGTGTTCAGTCAGAGCATGAAGAAAGAAGAAAAATGCTATAACAGCTTTATTCAATGAATTAGAGAATGGAAGATTCTACTTATATAGACATCTCATTGCACACTATATTAAACATTTAACAAACGACATTGATTATATTCATTCATGAAAAATAAAAATTATATATATAAATTCAGCATTTCTTATGATGCATTATAATTCATTAAAGTTTCAAAATTTAAACGTACAATAAGTTGTTATTGTTATGTGTAAATTATATATTTATCAGTGATAAATGGAATTAAAGAAATGGAATGCTCTGTTCATTGCTGAAGAAATTGGAAGGATCCTTTGCAGTTTTAATTTCTACTAATCTCCTGAAGTTATTCTTGAAATACTTGAAACCCCAAACACTTGCTTCTACAAAGCTTGTGCTTCCATTCATTTTATTCCTTTCCAAATCAAGATCTCTGTAGTTTATGTAAGCTAGTCGAGGCGATTTTGATACGTAATCTTCCATGTAAGAGTACAGATTTCTCATCCAATTTATATGTTTCTGGCTTTCATCTTCTGCATCCCGCAAGACCATGTATTGGATGCTGAATAGAACTCCATTTCTATGGGGGTAAGGTGTTTCGAACTCCGAAATGTCGCTCATTCTTCCTCCATGAGGTGTTAAGACCATAGATGAATATATTTCTGCTTCAGCAAGTCTTTTATATATTCCTTCCAATGCAGATTCTAAAATGGCTTCTGTAACATAATCTGATTTTGCTTTGGCGAACCTTAGAGAATTTGCATTCCATTTCAGCAATACATTTAAATTCCCATCAACTGGCATACCTGCAAAACAAAGGACAGATTGAATTCAACGAACTTCCTCGCAATTTTCGTGTATTGAACCCAGCTCAGGAAAATCAGATTGTATCAGAAGAAAAACATCTTCAACACTGCCAAGATACAGTGCAATGAATGTTACCCTAACAATTCGATTCCCATTCAAACCATTATTATTTATAACAGATCTTATATAAAGTTCATGAGGAAATTTGTGGGCAATAGCTTGCCATTTCATAAGAGCACTGGTAGCACTTGTTCCAGTGTTTTTGACACACTAAAAATAGTTACGGTTTCAGGAACTGAAACTAACTCTACTTTCCATTAAAGGATGACTCCAAAGCTTGCTCCTCCACTTCCTCGAATCGCCCAGAATAGATCTTCTCCCATGGAATTTCTGTCCAGGATATTTCCATTAGCATCAACCATTTTTGCATCAATAACTGCATCTGCTGCTAAATCAAATTTTCGATGAAGAGTTTCGAATCCACCGCCACTAAGGAATTCCTACGCTAGGACGAGTACTACCAGGGAATGCATAGGCATTGCTTTTCCCTGCAATTCTATAATAGAATTCGTCTAGATTTGCACCACATTCAATCCACTTTCATTTTCAATGCCAATGTTGATTGATATGAGATTGACAAGATCAATGAGTACAAATTTTTCTTCCGAAACATAAGAAAGGCCCTCATAATCATGACCTCTGCTTCATGTTCTTATCTGCATATCATTTTCCTTGTATCACGAGCTAACTTTCACACAAACTCTAGCCACGTGCGGCGCTAGCAATCTCTACTTGAACACTTCAAAGAATGCTAGTAAGCCTTCCCACAAATGCTTGACTTAGGCTTGAGAAAGCTAAGTAAACTATTAAGAGAATAAAAGAGCACACAAGAGAGTTTGGAAAAATGTTTTCTATTACCCAAAGTAGAGTAAGTGTTACAAATGAGGCTTCACTAGTTATAGTCCTCCACCTCCTCAATGGATGGTGAGAATTGATTTGATCCTACAGTCCCTATCTAATATCTAGAATTCTCCTTACAAATATCTAGATATGTATAAGTAAAGAATTGTGTTGAAGATTCTAGAGAATGTTATAGAATTCTAAAGAATACTATATATATAATTAGGCCTACCAAACCTCCATTTGGCTAGGCTTAAGGCAAGTTTGGTGACATTCTCCCCCACCTAATCAGGCGATGATAATTGTGAATTAAACTATATTTTTAATGTGTTTTTAGGTGTTTAAAGTAGTTAATTTGGTTTTAATTTGTTAATTTTGTGATTAATTAGTTAATTTATGTATTTGTTGGCTTAATTGTAAGTTTTGGCATTTTTTAGGGTTAAATTGAAAAGAAAAAGTATTTAATTGAAGAAATGAGAAGTTTTGGGGCATAGATGTAATTTTGGAAAAGTTCGTTTAAAAAAGAAATCGTGAAGTCCATGAGAGAAGTGCTCACCCAAGGATATAAGTGCTCATCCTAGTACTTTATCCACTCTCTTGAGTCTTTTTACTATTCTGACGAACAAAAGACTTCTCAATCAACCAAAACTCTAATTTAGCTCTGGAATAGGAAGAACAAGTCAGTAAAACTTCTTCTTTTGGTAGCATAATTCATCTATAAAAGGGCACCAAAGCAAAGGAGAAAAGAGGCATCTCAACACAAATTTAGCTTAGTTTTACATTAGTTTTCTTTCAATGAAATATTCTTTGTTTCTCTCTATAGAGTTATCAAGGAAGCTTCTTCTATTTTTTCTCGTACTTTACTTTTCAATTTTTTTTAGTTTTTAAAGATGCTAGTGAATAGTTTCTTTACTTTTGCTAAAAGATACTTGAATCCTTAACTCTTTATTATTATGACTTAATTTGTGCTTAATTTAATACAAGTCTTGATTATTTCTTAGTTTTGAGCAAAGTCTTATTTTTGGTTATATAAATAGTTTAATAGACATCTAAGGGGTTAAAATCAAATTTATATGCTAAGTATTGAATAATTCTTAAAAAGAAAGGTTTAATGCTTAGAATAATATTCTTGTTTTAAGGTATCTAGCTTTCTTCATTTGATTTTCTTCATAATCACTTGCATTCTCTTTTTACTTAAGTTATTTCAATATAAGTTAAGGTGGATAGTCCTTTAGTGAAAGTGCATTCACGCTTTCAGTGCCTCAAGTATAGCTCCAAAAGTGCATTCACCCTTTCAGTGTGCCTATTGGTTTGAGGGTGAAAGCTAGTGTAAAACTTGAGCTTGATCCCCATACGCTTGAACAATTCGATCCAAAATCGACCGATGAAGCAAGTATCTTGATCACTTACAATATACTTCGGTACATCCCAATACTTCACCGCATGCTTTAAGAAAAGTTAGGTGGCTTTCTTGGCGGTGCACTCCTTTGGTGTGGGAATGAAGGTGGCATACTTCGAGAATCTATCCACCACAACAAGGACCCAATTGTATCCTTCACTTGTAGGCAATCCCATAATAAAATTCATGGACTCACTTTCCCAAGGCCTTCCGGGGATGGGAAGTGATTCTAAAAGGTTTGTGGGTGCACGTTGCTCTACTTTATCTTGTTGGCACACTAATCATGTCTTCACATATGCTTCGACATCGTTCGTCAAGTGTGGCCAATAGTAATTAAGAATCTTCCACCAAAGCTAATGTGTGATGCATACCTGGATGATCCGCCCACTTGCTATCATGGAAATCCTTCATGACTTCACGTCTTAGGTTATCGTGGGGAGGAACATAGAGACGCTTGTCCTTCATGAACTCTAAGCCATCTTCAACCTAAAATCGCCTTGTCTTTCCCTCCTTGACAAGCGAGATGATGGTTTGGGCCATGGAATCATGCTCAAGTCCTTCCTTGATTCACATCTTCAAAGGACATTATGGCCTACTAATATTGACAAATTCACCTTTGCAACTTAAAGCATCGACGACTAGGTTGGCTCGACCGGGCTTGTACTCCAATACATAATCAAATTCGGCTAAGAAGTCTTGCCAGCTAGCTTGCTTCGATGAGAGCTTCCTTTGTGTTTAAAAATAGCTTGTGGCAACATTATCGGTCTTCACCCCAAATTTGCTTCCAAGAAAGTAGTGTCGCCATGTTCTTAAGTAATGTACCACCATGGTCATCTCCTTCTCTTGTACGGTGTACCGCCTTTTAATGTCATTAAGCTTTCTACTTTAATTTTAAGGCAATGGGGTGGCTTTCTTGCATCAAAACTCACCCCATAGCAAAATCGAAGGTATCGGTGTATACTTCGAATGGCATGCAATGGTTGGGAAGTGCCAATATGGGTTCCTCCGTAATTGCCTTCTTCAACTCCTCAAAGATATATTGGCACCTGAACTCCAACTCCAACTATGGCCCTTCTTCAAGAAGTCGGTGAGAGATGCGGCAGGAATAACTTGGGAGATCCATCGCTACTTTATGTCTTTGTTTTCCTTCCTTAATATTTGTTCTTAAAATATCAATACCTTTTTGCGTTGCTAATGATAAGTTTCTTTAATGAATTAAGACTTGGGAAGAAGGAAAATCACTTGATAAGTTTTGGAATAAAGAAAAAAAATTAGATTAACAACAACCTTATTAGACTTATTAATTATTCAATAAAAAAATTACAAAAATACTTCTAACTTTTTAAATATTACAACTAAAATTACTTTAATAAAAAAAAATTACCTAAAATATTTCAATTTTTTGATCTTGCAACAAAAAATCACTTTTATTAGAAAACCATAAATCTATCACGGGAGTATTTATATAACAAGTAACATCAGCTTAAAATACAAAATATGCAGCATTTAATATCTCAAAATATGTCATATAAAATGTTTCAAGGTGACATGCATTGCCAAATCAATATAACAGGAACTTTTATGATTTTCCAGTTAAAGTAATTTTAATCATAATATTCAAAGAGTTTAATTGGGTATTTTTGTGAGATGAAATTTATTTACGATTAAATCGTTACCAAAGCATAAATTTAACGAACAAAGAAAGATTAAGCTAAAAAAAAACTACTTACTTGACCTTGAGCCTTTGAAAATATTATGGAACACTTGCAAACATAGTAATTCATCTAAAACTACAAAAATGTGGATCTCATGTGAAATAAAAGATGACTTTTCAATGACAAAAAGAAAAAGGATGCTATATATTTCTTAGCTATTACATGCAAAATACCAAGGGTGTGCAAAACCCGAACCAACCCGATTAAACGGGGATGAGCCATCAAATTAATTTGTTGAGTTATTTTTTAACCTAATTACACCCACCAATTTTTCATTTAGTTCAATTTCATCCTTTTTCCTAACTCCATGCATGGAATTAAAGCAATGGAATGCTTTGTTCATTTCTGAAGAAATTGGAAGGATCTGTTGCAGTTTTAATCTGTGTTAGTCTCCTAAAGTTATTCTTGAAATACTTGAAACCCCAGACGCTTCTTCAAAGCTTGTGTTTCCATTCAATTTATTCCTTCCCAAATCAAGATCTCGGCAGTTTATGTAAGCTAGTCGGGGCGATTTCGATACATAATATTCCATGTAAGAGTACAGATTTCTTATCCAATTTATATGTTTCTGGCTTTCATCTTCTACATCCCACATTACCATGTATTGGATGCTGAATATAACTCCATTTCTATGGGGGTAAGGTGTTTCGGATTCCGAGATCTCACTCATTCTTCCTCCATCAGGTGTTAAGATCATATATGAATATGTTTCTGCTTCAGCAAGTCTTTTATATATTCCTTCCAATCCACTTTCTGAAATGACTTCTGTAACATAATCTGATTTTGCTTTGGAGAACCTTACAGAATTTGCATTCCGATTCAGCAATACATTTAAATTCCTATCAATTGGCATACCTGCAAAATGAAGGACAGATTGAATCCAACGAACTTCCTTGCAATTTTCGCGCGTTAAACCCAGCTCAGGAAAATCAGATTGCATCAGAGGAAAAACATCTTCAACTCTACCGAGGCACAATGCAACGAAAGTTACTCTAACTGTTCGATTCCCATTGGAACCATTATTATCTATACAATGCAACGAAAGATCTGACATAAAGTTCTTGAGGAAATGTGTGAGCAATAGCTTGCCATTTCAGAAGAGCCCTGGTAGCACCTTGTTTCAAAGTTTTTGAAACACTAAAAATAGTAACAGTTTCAGGAACTGAAACTAACTTTACTTTCCATGAAAGGATGACTCCAAAGCTTGCTCCTTCGCCTCCTCGAATCACCCAGAACAAATCTTCCCCCATGGAGTTTCTGTCCAGGACATTTCCATTAACATCAACCATTTTTACATCAGTAACAGCATCAGCTGCTGAACCAAATTTTCGAAGAAGAGTTCCGAATCCACCACCACTAAGGAGTCCTCCGACTCCTACACTAGGACAAGTACCGCCAGGGAATGCATAGGCGTTGCTTTTCTCTTCAATTCTGTAATAGAATTCGCCTAGAGTGGCACCACATTCTATCCACGCTCTTTCACTTTCAATGTCAATGTTGATTGATCTTAGATTGACAAGATCAATGAGTACAAATTTTTCTTCCGAAACATAAGAGAGGCCCTCATAATCGTGACCTCCACTTCGTGTTCTTTTCTGGATATCATTTGCCTTGGCACAAACTATGGCTGCCTGAACGTGAGCTTCCTCAGATGGGGTGATGATAAATGTAGGTTTTGCAGTTGACATGCCCAAGAATCTCGGATTTTGAATCGAAGATCACAAGAGAGATGAGTACTCAGAGTTGTTTTTTGTAAGGATAATGTCTGAAAATGGCTTGGAATTATTTAAAGAAGATGAAAAACATTGCAGAAATTGATCATCAGCTGCAGAAGAAACTGACATAAAAAGGCTAAGAAGCAGTGATGGGAGAATAAACAAGTTTGATATTGCCATGTTTTGTTTGATTTGTTATCTTTCTGACTGTAATTCTGCATATTTAAAGCCAAAATATCCACTTGGTTTCCGTATGTAACATGATCTCTTAAGTAAGTCTAACCAGGTAGATATGGCTCAATCCTACTACAATTATGAATAGGTTCTCAATTAATTCCACAGGATTTAAAAATAAATACCATGGAAATATTTTAATGGTTAATATCAGTCCACACAATGCAAACTTTGTTTATGTTAAGATTCTTGAATATACACATATTAGCAAAATTAAGAACTAGTAAATGCTACGAATTAGCAAAAATAATTCATGAACAATTTTGAATTTCGATCACACATCTTTATGGCACAAAATATTTAGTATTTTGCATCGATTTTGAACATTCTGGTTTTGGGCCAACAGGGTCCATCTAATTAAATAAACTAGCTCTTGCTTTAATACTTGAAAGTTCTGGATTAACTTTGGTCTGATTGAATTAATGCAATTTTTTTTCCTTCTCATTTTCTTATTAGAATTTCTATCATACTTTAAATCATGAGATTCTTTAATGAATTAACACTTGGGAAGAAGAAGGAAAATCAGGTGATAAGCCCATGCCCACAAGACTTATACTTAATGATAATTCCATATATATATATATATACACACAATTAAAATTAATTTGAATGGAAAATCACGAATTTAACCTCTAAAAATACCTCAACGTTTTAAACTTACAACTAAAATCAATTTATCTGAAAAACTGTAAAGGTGCGTTCAATGAGAATTTTATTTTTTATTTTTTTAAATAAAATCAGAACATGTTCAGTATATTTATTTTTGTTTTAATTCTTACAAAAATTTAAAAAATAATTTTTACACCAAAAATAAAAATAAAATTTTTTTAAAATATAGCTTTTAGGATTTTGTTTTTGTTAACACTTTTATTAATTTATCCTTATTATTACCACTGCTACCAGCACCACCACACTCCCACCTCTATCACCGCCATCACCACCATCAAACCGCCGCTATCACCGCCATTGCCACAGCTACTGCTGCTGTCACCACCACCATCTCATCGCTTTTACCATCATCACACTGCCACTTCCGCTACCACTATTTTTGCCGCCGCCACTATCAAAATCATTATTATAATATACATAATTAATAAAAAAATATACATGAATAAATTAAAAAGTATGATAATTTTTAAATATATAAAATAATTTTTTAAAAAATAGATAATAAAAATTAAAAATATTTTTTGAATTTTAAAAAATTAAAAATCTATAATTTTATCGAACGTATCCTAAATTTAGCATTTGAGTGTTTATGTAGTAAGTCACATTAGCTTAAAACATTTCAAAATATAGTGTGTGGAATCTTTCAAAACATCACATAAAGTATTTTAAGATGATGTGCATTGCTAAAATCAGTACTGTATACCAACTTATGGTTTTCCAATTAAAGTAATTTTAATTATAATATTTAAAGAATTTGATTATTTTTGAAAGATGACATTACTTTATAACTAAACTGATATTAAAATATAAATTTAATCAGTGTAAGTCAAATTAACCTAAAAAGATGGGCCTTGAGCATATGAAAAACCATCTAGGGATGATAATGGGCAGAAAATCTCCATTTTTTACGGGGAACCACTCCTAATGATGAAAGAAATTTTTTCTTTCATGGAGGTGGAGATAGAGAAAAAAATATTATTCAATTTAAAATTCGAGATGGGAGTGGAAATTGTGATTTCTGTTCCGAAATTTAGCAATTTATATTAATTATATTTGTATAATTTAATTTTAAATTGTATTTAATTTTATTTTATTAATTATTAAAATTTATATTAATTTGATTTATGATTTAATTAGATTTTTTAATTATTAAATATTATATTTCAATTATAATTAATTGAATATTATATTTTAGTTATAATTTATTTAAAAAAAATTTTTTTTTTTTACTCTACCAAGGGCAAGGACAAGGAATCCCCACTCTTAAGCGGAACAATAGTTGGAGAGCCATTCCCCATCTCCCCCTTATGATCATCCCTACTTCCAAACATAGGAATTCATCTAAAATTTATGGAAATGTGAATATCATGTGAAATAAAAAGGTGGC
This sequence comes from Excoecaria agallocha, assembly GCA_037975025.1. NCBI lineage: Eukaryota > Viridiplantae > Streptophyta > Magnoliopsida > Malpighiales > Euphorbiaceae > Excoecaria > Excoecaria agallocha. Next base: position 48,888,568 of record CM075814.1, on the reverse strand, counting down.
ATACTATTTTATGGGCCAAAAATATATATATATATAGATGGCATATATTTCCTGGCTGTTACATCCAAAATAAAAAATCATCGGGGGATGAGTCGTCAAATTAATTTGTTGAGTTGTTTTTGAAACTGATAAGACCTATCAATTTTTAACTAGACTAAAATCCAATTAATTTTTTTTCTTATTCAATTCAATTTTATCGGTTTTACGATCCCATTCATTTATTAACAGAAAAATGATGATCTATTTACAATTTAACTCATATCCCATCCTGAACTGTTTTCTTTTTTGACCCAAACCTTAATATTCTTTGCTGGTTTCACGTATATATGTGTTTGTATATATATAACCGTCTTATTAGTTTGCTGTGTACATTCAAGCATGCAAGTTTTTTTTTTCTTTTATAAATGTTTAGTACTTTAAATTAACTTAAACAAACAAAGATAAGTATAAAACAAAACTAAAATAGTTGGATCTTAAGCATAAATGTAAAGCACATTATCTTTGTGTTTGTTTTAAGGCTTAATACTTAAATTGCTCCTTATTAGATAAATTTAATATTTATAAACACCGTTTGTTCAATTTAATAAATTGTCATTTTTTTCTGCATCTCTGTCTCCGTATGTATTTCTATTTCTGAAAGATTTTTGCAAAAAAAGAAAGTAAAAAGAAAAGAAAAGGATTGGAGCGGACAAATTAAATATTAAGCTTTAAGTTAATTTATAATTGACAATCCAATTTTTAATATTTTTTCGTTCTTTTTTATCTGTTATTTTTTAGTAAAATTCAAATTTTATTTATCTGTCATTTTTAAACTTTCAATGTAATTTAATTTACTTTTTTAATTTATTTTTCTTTTTCAATAAAATTAGAACCAATCAAATTTAATAATTTAATTTTAATTACATAATTTAATATTAAATTTAAATTTATTTATTATTTTTTAATTTTAATAAAAATAATAAAAGTAATCGATAAAAAATACGGAGAAAGTATTATTTTAAACATATTTATGTTTAAAATAGGAAGAGGATGAGAAGCCAATAGTGGAAAGGGTTGGGGCCTACCTTGGCAGAGGAATTGATGTACAGTCTACTCATTCATGGGCGCATCTTATTTTGGCGTTTTATTGTGAGGACAAACTGAACAAATCACTTCGGAAGAATAATTTGGCTTGAAGTTATTGAAAATTGGACCATCTAAACTACCGTGGCATCTCGTCAAACATGGTTGGCTTACTGTCAGCAAGGAGACGATTGCCATAATTCATCCCATCCCTTTGTTTTATAGTTTGCAGTAACATTTCAACAATTAATTGAGAGAACTCAACTTGAAGAAGGCTTAAACCATTAAATTTTATGTCAATGGGAATTTGCATCAACCAACTGAAAAACAATGCTACCAAATAATTTCAAGTCTCAATTTGACCATGTCTTTATTCTGCTACAGAGTTACGAAAGAAACTCTCTCTCCCCTACCTCAAGTTGTACTTAAATTTCGTTAATTTTCATTAACCAAATCGTATACTCATGAAAAATAAAAATACTAAGAAAAAAAATATAACCCTAGTTATAATGAAGATGTGATCTTGTATTGCTTGTCAATTTATTACTGTCATCTGTGTAGATGAGACACACATACTAGACCGAACAACTTCTGAGAAACCACCAAAGTAATTAAATTCTCTTTCTTTCGAAAACCCTTTTATCATAAACTCACATATAAAATAATTACCAAAGGCGAAGATTCTAAATTAGTGCTACTTAAGCCTCTAATCTCCGCTTGAAGCCTACGTTGTTTTCCTAGAATATTTGGACATCATTAACAATAAACTAACCACATTGTGCTTCCTTGCGACACACAAAATAGAGCCATTTGTGTAGCAGTATTTGAAAGGTTATATATATATACATATATATATATATATATATATAAAATTAAAAATAAAAAGCATGACAGATAGAGTTCAACAGAGAAATTGCAAAAATGCAGATACAAGAGCAAATTCTCAAGGTAATGAAGTTACAACAATGAGGATTAACACGTGATAAAACAAATTGGCAGCACAGTATTTCATTTCAGTAAAGACTGATGCTTAAAATCCCACCAAGATAGGACATATAGACAAATGAATAAATTAAGAAGCTTTACTACTCGAGTTCCAAAAGTTCATGTCAAAATAATTTAATTTTCAGACTATTGAACACTTGCAAGGAAAGAAAAAAACGTAGAATATAAACAAATAAAAAATCTTCAAGAAATTTCTTTCTAAAAGGAAAAACATTTCACTATTAATATTCCTACAGCATTTACCTTACAAAGTATCTGACAAAACATGCTAAATCTACATCTTTTGCAAGTGGTTCCTTCGAGTAAATTACATAATGACCAACGTCAAACTGCAAACAAAAATGAAATCAAGATAATCGGGATGAGAAAGGAAAAAGAAAACATGGGTATAAGTTAAATTTTCAAAAAAAATAAAATGAAATATGAAAAAAACTCAAAAAAGGTGCCAGGTTTTAGTTGGGTTTTGGCTCTAACTATCAAACCAGATTTGCACACCCCTATTGTCAACTAACTATGTATTGTGTAAGGCAAGCGTTGTGACAATTCGTGCTGGTAGATATGGAAACGTCATACATGTCACAGACTTTGTCATAGCTCTCCAACTAAAACTAACTGAATCATACAGTTTGTCCTGATAAGCATAAACTTAAAAAAGTACAAAAAAACAACTGAAATGCGAGACATACCTAACTTAGGAATGGACCAGGAGGCCAAGCATGTAAAAGAACTTGTGCACTGGCAATCGTTAGATCATCTCTGAGCTTGATCTGAACCTGAAGGTCCAACAGAAGGAGTAGCTGGCACACTGCTAGCAGACCCATTCTCTGCAGGTGGAGGCACACCCCATTTAGCTTCAGATTCAAGGGGCTCCAAGACATGAACCCCGCCATCAGACAGTCCCAACGCAACTTGATTTGGTTCAGTTGGATGAGCAGCAATCACAAGTGGGTGGACATTAGAAATGCTGTGCAGTAAAGAATCAAGTGTCAAAATAGACATGACCAATGCTTAAAAGAACGTAAATGAATATCTTTACAGAGTTTCTAATGCAAAAACCTCACAAATGTTATTGACCTTAGCACCCCATGAATGAAAGAATTAGAACATTCTTTGAAACTCAATCCCAGTAATTCCGCGACATCCATAATAAAATATCTCAATTGTAATCAAATGTATGTTTCTCTTTTAAGTGGAAAACCTCCAGCACTAGGACACGCTATAGACCATTTTCTCTAGAGCATATAATTATGTGATATGCATATGTAAAGGCACCAGAGGAATGAACAAGGAAAATAAATCTTATAGAGGGATCGATAAAGGCAACCCCACTTCAAAAGGTTGGTTAGGTTACTTTTGCTGCAGTAGCATGAAGACCAGAATGTTACAGTGATAAAACATGCCACTGTTCATTGAAATATTTAGAAAAATGACTGCAATGGTAAAATGGAATATAAATTGATCCCTAGGATGAGGAAATTGTATTGCTCAAACATGCAAGATGAATCTAAACAAGCCTATGTAAATCAGTGATGAAAGTTAATTACCTGACATTAGCAGGAAGATAAGAGGAAGGATTGATGCGACAACGTAATCTCAGATTCTGAGCACTGAACACACATACTGTTGAATCTAAGAAGCTGGCATACACCAGTTGACTATCACATGAAAATGTCGCATGGGAAATAGGTGCAGAAGATTCGCGTGTGACCCACTGAACAAAAAATTAGAAAATGATGCAGTTAGGAACAGAAAAGAATCATGTTGCTTCTGTATAACAAGTTAGACCAAGACATGAAGCTACCTGCTTTAGACACTCTAGCTTTGTTGCTTCATAAATTGCAAGCTGAGTCTCATGCACAACCAGAAATTGTATCTGGTCCAGATGAAACTGTACACGTGTATCTGATTGTCCTGTTGTCCGTCCAGGAGGAACCTGCAAAAATCTTGTTTTCTGCTTTTCCCATCCATCTGAACTCCACACACAAAGCTGGAGAAATAACGAAAGGATGATGGTTGGAAAGCCAAGATCAGTTTTGATTATTGTTTCTCAATGAGAACTCAAAAGATTGGAGCCTCAAGATTTAAGAACCATTAACTTGCATAATCGTGTAAAGAATACAGAGAAGTCAAAATTGGGAGAAACCACTAGCCACAATCTAATATCTTTGTCATTTAAGAAAAACCAGAGAGAGAGAGAGAGAGAGAGAGAGAGAGAGAATTTTTGAATAATGCCAGGAAATCATTGAAACAAGAAATTATGTCAAAAGCCAAGCGCTATAAAAAGAAAAGAAATCCACCTTAAGTACGTAAATATGAGACATTTACTAGGAATGTTATTACCTGAGCATCTGCTCCAGATGAAACCAGCAAATTCAACACATGGGAGAATGCAAGACCAGTTATTCTTTTGGAGTGGCCTTTGAGCTTGCTCTTGACCTGCATCAAAAACAACAATAATAAATAAAAAGTAATTTTCTAAAAGATGAACAATGAAAGTGGTGGCTTACAAGTTACAGCTATACCATACCTCGTCCACACGGACATTATATATCTGAATTGTGGAATCATCCATGCCAATAGCAATAATATTATTATCTTGAGGATGAAAAGCAAGAAAGGTTGCTGCAGGTGGTGGTGGCATGAAGGTTGTCATTGTCTGCATTAGTTCAAAGATTGGGTTTAATTTTTTTTTTTTTTTAAGTTCAGGACAATTCAATTCGAATCTGAGGATTTATGAACTACCTTAAATGTCATCATATTGAAAAGCGAAATCTTTCCTCCAGATGCTGACATAACATAAGAATCATTCTTAGACAAAGCAAAACAGGGCACAGCCTCTTCAGGGTTAGTGTCAGTAATGTCATTGGTCATTATAATGCCACTTGATGGTTGCCATAACTGAGGTGGCACGTTGGCAGTTGCCTACAGGATTAGAGACCGAGTTTAAGACACAACAGAACTCATTGGAAATTTAGTCGATGCAAGGCTTTGTATGTTCCTGTACCTTGCCATTTGAATTACGCTCACTACGTTGCCACTTCCACAGAAGATGAATTGCATTTGATGCTAATGCCAAAATGGCATTACCTGAATTTGTATATATTAACCTTGATATCTGCAATTATTTAAAAAAAAAAAAGTTAATGAAAATCACATTATTCGAAGAAGAAAAGTGCCAGATGAAGTTTAATGAGTCTCCTCCATAATTATGTCCAAATTTATCAATTCATACAGAAAAAGCCATCATCCACTGCTGATCCATGCTTCATAACAGTGAACAATGTTCCAGGAGTATTTTACCAAACAACTCAGATTTTCCTACATCCTTTTTTCCTCGACACAGAGAGTTAGATGTCCTCAAATTAAAGGGTCATGCAAGTCATATGTTAGTCAACAACTAAAGTATACAGTTTGGTTTATTGCATTCTTTCACACCAAGGCTACAAGTTCTGAGAAATCATATGCATTCTCTTATCTAGAACTCATTTCCTCAGCAATTATAACAGCCAAATGTTATGGGGCTAGATAACTTCACATGACAGACACTTTAGCATATTAGAGAATTTGTACAATTATATAAAAGCCAAATATTTTGAAAAATGAAGCAGTTTTCCCCCAGAAGAAACTAATTCAATTCAGCATAACTGACCACCAATGATTAGTCCAATTTCCTCCATGAATTATTAACATAGTTTCAACTATATTACTTAAAAAAGTAATATCATTATTTTGTTTAAGAAAAAGTAATGATATGATCTAGGAGGATATGCACCCAAACTTAGTCATAGTAGGCCATTATTAGCTTTACAGAGATGTCCCCTGGTGAGTATATATTAAAATCAAGGAGTCTGTGAAACAAAGCCCTAATATTAGCAGGACATAAATTTCCAATCAAGTTAGAATTATTAGTCAAGTACCACAAATATGCAAGACTAAAAAACAAGTATAGAAAAATCCATTGAGCAAATTTTCACCTTGTTTATTCTCAAGTTTTCAGGAAGCTTCAAGGATCGACATTGAGAGGGTTCGCTGATTTCAGTGAGCTTCCATATCTTTGATTTGTCATTGGATTCTTCAGTTATTCTAGGTTTCACATCTCCCAAGTTCCGAGCATCTCCATTCTGCCAAATCAATTTTCAATGAACAAAATTCACCACAAATTCATATATCATCAACAGAAATTTTGTTACTATTTTGCTCCTAAGCTTTACTTCTCATACATAAAATGCTATACTGTTGAAACTATATGTATGTTTCTATGTTCAATTTAAGGGTAACTTCTATTCAAGTTGCGTGTACAGTGTAAACTTGTAATGTAGAATATGAGCATCCAACAAACCATTCCAGGAATAGTAACAACTGATCCACTTCTGTCTGCAAGTCCGGCACTAGTCACTGCTGCTGCTGAGATTGAATTGATTACAGGCTGCATTAGAAAAAACATCCTTAGCAAGATTCAAGTACTAACAAGTCAACGTTATATAAGGATCAAAAATCTAAAAAGTGATACCTTTGCAGCAGCTTCAGATGCTCGCGAGGCATCATAAGAGAGATTCTCAAATGTGCGCAGTAACCTAAGACCATCTGAATTTGCCAATATCTTAATGCCATTCTCATTGGCAGAAACTGCCAAGAGAGTGCCATCTTTGTTAAAGCGGAGACGCGGGCTTGCCTGAGAATTAGTAAATCCCAAATATGAGCAACTATCATCCTAAAAACATCATCTTACAATTTGGTAGCGCAAAATGACTTACTGGAAGTCCTCCATCCACATCAATTGAGGTCAAAAGTTGGACATTGTCCATATCCCAAAACTTGATAGAGAAATCATCACCAGCAGCCAAAAATCTGTTCTTGGTCGTATCAAATTGTACAACACCCAAAGAACGTTTGCGGAAACCTTGGTAGCTCCTTTTCACATTGCCTTCGCTTTCATTCCATTCAACAATATGTGAATCCCCATCTTTACTTGTCCCACATGAAAACAACCTAAAAATTCCAACAAAAAACCCAAAGACAAGAAGCCAAGTGAAATGTTATTGTCAGGTTGCCAAAAAAATAAACATAAAAAAAGGTATTACTGCAATAATAAGTTAAGTATTCTAACCTTGTACCATCAGCACTGTATGCCATTGTTGTGCACCAACGACCAGGAGCCTCATAATCAACTCGAGATCCCAAATTGTCATACAACCATGCTTTTATCTTCCCATCCAATGCTGTTGAAAAGATAAACTAAAGGGAAAGCAGAAGAGAATTTCAAGGACATGGGGAGATAGGCAAGAATCAGTTCGAGGAAAGAGAAGATTAACAAGCCTTAAGAAGGGAATGAAAAAGCATTGCAAGATTAATATAGGAAAAACTGTAGAAATTGGCAAGCTACCTGAATGCTTTCCTTATAATGTGGGCAGACAGAATAAACAGGAGCCTCATGACCTTCAAAAGTATATTGCTTCACACCAGTAGCAGCATCCCATACCTAACATTACAAAAATAAAATAAGCAACCTACAATAACCATGATGGTTAAACAAATACACGTGAGACTACAAACCTTGATGGTCTTGTCATCACCACAGGTTATTACACAAAGTTGTTTATTGGGGGTGGAGAAAGCAAGATCATTTACACCACCAACATGAGCATCAATCTACATCAGAAAATTTAAACACCATAAGTAATGGGTTCTGAAGCCTAGGTTCCCTCAAAATATTATATACATACCTCCAAGTGCTGCCTCACATCATCACCTCTGTGGTAAGAATATATTTGTACAATGTGCCTTGAGTATGCAACACCTGTTGTTCGAACAGAAAGAATATATCAGTAATGTCTCTTTGCATCTTTTATGCATTTAATGGATAAATTTCATAATGCAACAATGGATCACAAAGTGGGTGAACTTACCAAATAACGAACCATCAGGACTCCAAATAACACGATTCACAGACACACCGGGATCCTTGACTAGAGCTGCCTGAATTTCATAAAATATCAGGTTGTTCAATAATTCGAGTACAATAGCCATCGCAGATAAGTTCTACACAATAATCAGAATAATGATGTAAAAGAACAGAATTAATAAACCTGTAGAGGCATCGAACATGTACTGATATCCCAAACTTTGAAGTTTCTTAACACAAGTCGCTCCCTAGAACCAACTTCCCATAATGCAACATCCCCCACATTCGTACCAACTGTAGCAAACCACAGAGAGTACTCCACAATCAATTGTCAATTCAAATTCCAGAAGTCTGTACATTACAACAATTACTCCGAAGAATGTGAACTAGATGAAAGGCTCAAAAACAACAAAGACCTAGAAGAAGAGTCTGTTCAAGAGGATGGAAATCCATGCTCATAGGAGATGATCCTTGATTTAAAGTCCGTGCAACAGTCTTTGGCAAGTCATCTGGTGCATTAAAAGTCTGACTATGACCATGTCCAGGAAATGATACTGGCAGCACATTAACAGGCAAATTCACCTGTAGAATGAGACAAGGATCAAAAGTACAGATAACTTCAGCCAAAATAACAAAACATTACAATTTCATGAAAATAAAAACCAATTGATCAATCCAAGGTGCATAAGGGAGTACAATGAAACACAACCAAGTTACCTCATCAGAAATTCCCATAGGCCTAGTTCTTTTTGCAACATGATCAGAATCTCCAGAAGGGTATTCTACAGAAGGGTTAGCTGGAGGGGTCCTAGGATGCTTTAAGGCAGCTATGCAAGGCAACAAAACACATCTGTAGTTAAAATCTAAGAAATATCCTTTTCTACAATCTGAGCATGATAAAGCAACAAAAATGTAGACATGTACATTTAAAACAAAAATAATACCTGGGATTGATGGAGCACCAAGACCAATAGCCCCACCCCCAGAAACAGCTGGATGAGTTACAGCAGAAGGATTAGACATCCAACCTGCTAGGGGTGCTGGGACTGGTGCAGGTGTAGGTTGAAAAGGCTGAATACGAAAAACCAAGAACATTAAATTTAGCAAATTGTACAAAAACAATGTTAGAGTCGAGAAGACCTTTAACTAACCCCATGTGCACCCAGAGGAGGAAACCCTCCAGCTTTAGGTAAGGATCCAAGCAGTGGATTATTTGCTGGCGATGGAGCCCGAGCACCATTTGGTTGCCCGCATGAATGATCCACAAAGAGAGTTTTAATATCTGGATTTGGCCTTGGATTCTTGCATAGTTGATGCTGCCAATTCAGGCTGCAATTCAAAAAGCAAATAAGTTTGTGTTTTTGCAAAACGTCATGTATGGACAAAAGCTAATAGTGCCAAAATCTGCAATGTTTGTGCATTTGGAAAAAGCCAAACTTGTCTAAATGCACCCTAGTCCAATAATTTGTTAAGTACATTTATGACATGGAAACAGAGAACACCAATCATAATTACCTTTGATTAATTAGTGTCCGCAACCTTGAATTTTTAAGGTTAGGGAACTGCAGTTTATCACGAAACAGAGGGTTTGCTTCAATAAGCTTCTTCAGCTCCACCAACATAATTGCCCTTGCTGACTTTGTATCTCCATACTTGGATAGTTGCTCATTCTCCCTGCATAAAAAAGACACATTTATTATAAATTTTATAGTTATCTTAACACTTTGATTTATTCAACCCATCTCATACCTGAAGTTCTCCAGCGTCAAAAGCTGAGTAATTTCCTTGAAAAGCTCCTCATTGAATGTGGCAAACACTTTCAAATCCTTTACCAATATATCTACTGCCTTGGACCGGTCATGCCTATCAAAATAGTAATTATTCTTATCCATATCCAGGCAACCGTTGTAAATAAACAATAACTACCGACTTAGAAACCACAAAGAAAGCAAAGTTTTTGTTGCTCACTTATCCAATGCTTCAAGGTACTTTTGCTTCCTAATCTCGAAAAAAATTTTCATCGAGTACCGGTTGTCATCCACTTTTGTGAAACCAGAGAGGTACTTTTCCACCTCATCCCAATTACCACTATGCACCTCATCCTCAAAATACTTCATGTTAAAGAAAAACCCCGACTCCTGCTCAAGCCTATTTTACATTTGAAACAATAATTAATGTGTCCACATCAACAAGTCATTATTATTGAGACATACCTAATGAAAAAATTTTTAAAAAAATTAATGAGAACTTAAATGTCGGAAAAACCCACTTGTGAACAGTTTCTTTGAACTTTTCCTCATCGAGGAACTGCAGGATCAAGAAGACAAGCTCTCTACTGAGAGACGACATCTTAAACGCCCCGTTTTTGCTTAGAAATGCAGAAATACTGCTGTACTTCCAACTAGATCTGGAAGGAAAAATCCAAAAATACCAAAAATAAGAAGTTTAGCCATTAATAGCAGACTGGTTAAAAAAATTAAGAAACAGTAAATTAAAAATTCACTTCGGACCAGATCATTCAACCATCTAACAGATGCTCGAACAAAAACACCAAAAATCATCATTTACGAAATAATTACTGCACATAACAAGCATTTTACGAGACATGTGAAGTGAATCAGGATTAGAAACTAGAAAAAAAAAAAAGAGAAAACAAAAGAAAAATTAGGGTTTCGAATTTTTTCCAAGGATCAAAGATACAAGGAAAAAAGCAGCTTTAGATTAGATAGGAATCCAAGATAGAAAGGGCAAAAATGAACCCCCCACACCAAAAAAAAAGGGTGAAGAGGAAAAACAAAAAAAAAACTACAAAAATAAAAACACAAACAAAAGCGAAAATTTTTAAAGTTATAGATTCTATATCGCAAAAAAAAAAAAAAAGGAGCGAAATTTCTAAGAAACTCACCTCGTAATCAAAGCACAGAGATCGGAAACCCACAGCGACAGATAGATGAAGAGAGAGAGCTAAGAGAAGCTTTCTCTCTCTACGAAAATGAAGCAAGATTTATCTCTCTCTTTCTAGGCTTTCTCTCTCCAGAAAAATGATATATATACACATACAAACATTAAACCTTGCAGGAATGGCGATTTTTATAGGAAAGAGGAGACAGATAAAGAGGATGATAAGCACAACGGCTTATCAAAGAACTTATACATAAAATATAATAGGTTATCAAGAATAAGGACTTGTTCTTATTATAAGAACAGTATAATGGCCCCCACTTAGCCGGCTACAATTTGTCGAGTTTATCGGCGCGGAATCTCTAGCGGACAACTGTCTATCTAAATTAAAAAAATTATGTACAGAAGAGTTGACAGTTATCCAATGTTCTTGCAACTGCATGGACCCACAGTTAATATAACCAAACTCGTAATCGGAATTAAAGAGATGATCCATCGGCTGGGAAGTGAGGTGGAGTTACGACCGAGAAGTATGGAATAAAAAGTTAAGAAAGCGATTTTCACCTTATCAGATCCCCCGATGAAACGACAAGCTATTCAAGGACGGGATCCAATGCAATTGCCCTGAGATTTAGAAGAATATTACATAAAATGCCATTGAGGGACGGTCAATTTAAAGAGATGGAGACGTTGTACTGATTGTATCATGTGATACAGTAGTTTCAGTTCATGATGTTTACGATATACGATAAAAGAAACGAGATATCGTGTCACTCATTTCAAAGGAAGCTCGACAATATATCGCGATATTTAATTGAAGCAATAATTAATTAAGAGAAATTTATCATTAAATGTATAAATTATTCCATCAATTTTTTTTTATTAATTATTTTTATTATTTTTATTTAAATTAAAAAATAATAAATAAAGTTAAATTTAATATTAAATTACGTGATTAAAATTAAATTATCAAATCTGATTGGTTTTGATTTTAATTAAAAAAAATAAATTAAAAAAGTAAATTAAATTATATTAAAAATTTAAAAATGACATATAAATAGAATTTGAATTTTATTCAAAAATAATAAATAAAAAAAATGAAAAGGATAATAATTTAGGTGAGGAAGTTTGGGTTTCCGTAAAGTGTCACAGCTGTTTGTCCATCCTGAATAATAATTTTAATAAGTGGACAAAAATAGGAAACAAACGATGAATTTAAATATATTTATGAATAAATATAAAAAAAATTGTTAGATATTACATGTGCCAAGTGTCCATCTAGCCTTGAAATTTAAGAACACAAGTGAAAATTATGGTTTAAACAGAATGTACATATTTATTGAATAATCAACCAATAAATTTTCGTAGAATGCTACTCTCCCCTTCCATTTTAAGGGCTCAATTTCATCTCAATACATTTACTACATATATTTTCATTTTATCCTGTTATTTGTACTAATAATATATTAATATTTTCATTAACTTTTTTATCTTTTTACATATTTTCTATATGTTTATTAATTATAAAATAAATAAAGTAAATTATCTACTGCCTCCCGTTATAATTTTAATTTATAACGAACAAACTTTAATTGAATAAGATTTTTTTTCTTTTTGAAACCCAACGTATAATAATTCATGGAGAAGCAAAAACAAAGCAAGCTAAGAAAAGAGGGCAAATGTTTCCCCATGCATCCAACCAAACCAACACGAGACTCCTTCAATGGCATTAGAAAAATCAAAATCAGGAACTGAAATCAGAAAAATAGAGTCTGAATTTTATAAATTGTCTTAATGTGGAAAATATAACTTTATTATAATTTTTTAAAACATTTCCTATATAAATAAATTTAATTTCAATATACTAAACAGTATCAAATTCAAACTCACACTTCCCGTTACCGCTTTTAAAAAAACTCTTATAACTTTAAGTTGGTATTGTGTCAATTTTTATATATTTATTAGAGCCAGCTTCAGCATGTAGGGCATTTCATTTGGCTGTCATCTACTTCTCAGTTTTCCCTTTAAAATTTACTCATCATTTTATATCACTCGAATAATTGATTTTAGCGCTGAGGGCTACATTGCACCTTAATATTGTCTGGGATTTTAATCTAATAATTAACTAATAATAGTGCATGGAAAATAAAGCTAAAAAAATGTGCAAGATGGATGTATTATGTGTACAGTACTGTTCTTATTATTTATGTTCCTGTTAGGTAGAGGTCCCACAGACAAATCTTGGTATTTTCATAATCAAGTTAACGTGCAAAGAAATTATTGTGTTGAAAACACACTCCAATCCATAATTTTATTCTCCAATATTGTGTTCAATTCTTATAATTACATCATATAAGTAGCTCAACTCCACTGGTGTTTTATATAAGTCCAAATAATATTTTTCGACGCATAAGTCACCATCTAGTATGGTAGAGAGCGTTCTGAACTACAGAGAAGTCTATACATTCCTTTGGCATATAACATATCAATATTTGGGCAGTTTCACTCTATCCTCAAAGTGCTACGGAGGAGCAAATTTGACTGATAAAACGAGAAAATCTTTATCTAAAAAGAGAAAAAGCTGGCTAGAGTCGTTTTCTATCGGCCGTGAAATTCCTGCAATAAGGGAAGTCCGGTCAGATCAGGCATAAGCGTTCCGAAACTTAAGTCGGTACCTTTTTAAAGAGAGAGTTTCAGAAATTCGATACTTGAAGTCACTATGCACTGTACTATTTATAGGAGATAAGAATGGTACACTTGAGTATCTGTAACGTAATAATTGGCTGTCAGAATAGACAAGCGACGAAGTAACAAATAGCAGATAAAGAACATGAACTTTGCATTGTATCAGTAGATTAATTGAGATATAATGTCTCATCAGCTTGATCGGACATTCCGTGACCCGTTTTTTAGCTCGTGACTCATATTTAGTGCTTTTTTTGCTCATGAACTTTAAATTCTAAGTGTGATATTTTTATAATTATCACTAGCCATTTCGATAAAAATTGTTACAAGGTACAATGGTCTTTTAGCGATGTCCTAGCATTCCAGGTACTGCATTTAGAGAAATATGCTGCATGCATTTATAGAAGACACAGCAGTAAAACTTTAACATATTATTTTCAAACACGTGATCCAATTTTCTTCACACCTCTTCTAACTAATAAGCCCAGCAGAATATTAATATATCTCTCTCAAATCCAATTCTTTTATATATATTAATGTTGAAAGTAATTTATTAAAGAGTTGAATTTCTACTTTAGTTAATGCAAGAGCATAACTAAAAATTGATTTAAGACCTTAAAATGATACCACTACTGCTACTTTTATCTTTTTTTTTTTAATTGAAAAACAAATAAAGAAAAAAATTAGAAATAAAAGTGATACTTGATTAATTTAAAATAATATTTAATGTATAAATTTTAACTTTACTCTTAATATAATATCAATAAAATATTTAATAACTTAATTAATATTTATTCCATTCGTTATTATTTAAAAAAAAATTATCTCACCAAATTATCACTTTAGTAAATTCACAATAACATATACTGCATCATTTTCAACTTTGTTTATATAATATAATATTTATATTTTAATTAATATTGTTTTTTGACACTTTATTATGATAATCTGAATTAAAAAGGAGCATTTTAGTCTACCAAATATAATTTTACATATAAATTACCAAAATAAATAATTATTTTAATATTAATAATTTGTATAATACTCATTTCATTTTTTTATGCATTACTTTTGAGTAAAATTTAAATTTTATTTATATATTATTTTTTTACTTCAATATAATTTAATTTGATTTCTTAATTTATTTTTTTAATAAATTTATAATCAATTAAATTTGATAATTTAATTTAATTATGTAATTTAATATTAAATTTAAATATATTTAATATTTTTTAATTTTAATAAAAATAATAGATAAAAAAAATAAAGGGAGTAAATGATAACTTGGTGGAATAGACTGAGTATCTTCTTTTATACACTTTATTGTGACAGTCCAATTTAAGGAGTAATTTAGTTAATTAGATGTAAATTTTCATAAAATTAGTAAAATTAATATTTATGATTTATATGACAATTTTGCGGAATGGGAGAATACTATTCTACTTTTATCTCTCTCTTTATTGGAAACAAAATAAAGACAGAAAAAATCGACACAAGCTCATGAGAAAGAGGTGAGATCAGCCGCAGAGTAAAATTTCAAATTAGGAAAAAAATTAAATCAACGGTGGAAATGTAACGAGAAAAGACAGCAATGAGAGACAGGTGTGAAATTCAAAAGGCCAGAGAAACGTAATCTGAAAGGACCAAAAAGAAAGGGAAAAGATTCTAGCATTTAACTGGAAATTCAATTATAGAACACTCCCACGCGCTCCAATCCAGCGTGGAACGTACGACGGACTGACAATGGAACAAAGTGGTCGTGTGACTTGTGTCAGAAACTGGGACCCATGAGCTTTTTTTTTTTCCATTCAGACTGGGAATAGATTTGATGCGAAGGGTACCAAATTGAAAATATAAAAATTAAATAAATAAATAAAAAGAAATAAGAAATTCTGTGGCGGGTGTTGGGGCCCTTTAATACGCCACCCGCCACCGCATTGTAAGTTGGGTTGGATTAGACTTAGATGGCCAGTTAGCAAATAAAAGTCGGGAATTGAATTATTTTGACTAATTGAAAATTAAAAAAAAAAAAGTATGCAAAATTATTAAAGAAAATAAAATGTGAAATAATTATATCTCTCCGTCAAAGCCGGGTAATGTGAGAATATCCGTAATTCCAATTTTTAATTTTCTCCTCGCATAAAGTCAACAGCTAAAATTAGAAGTTACTACATCCGACGGTGCATATTCTATTACCTCTTCATACGTGAACGTATAAAAGAGTTACTCTTATATGCCAGTCTTTTTTCTTTTTCTTTTTTGGATTTTTTTTTGTTATGCGAAGAAACATAATATCCAATTAAATTATAAGCATCATAAAAAAATCGAATTCAATATTTTGTTTTACGAGATATTTTTTTTAATTATAAGAGAATTGTAATATTTAATTTAATTTGTAATATTCGATTAGAAATATTAGAAAGAAAAACCACTTTTATCAAGTATTAAAACATCAGGCCTAATTTGCTAGGGAGAAAAAAAAATCTAAAATACTCCATCAGCTTTTTAGTTGACTCCTTCCAAGCTCACTTTTGTTTTATTATTTTTTATTAGAATATAAGGGATATATAATTTTCATCTTAATAGTATTTTAAATGTATTCATATCTTTCATTCAGGTAAGTTTTTTTGGAAGGAAGGTAAGTAGTTAATTTTTAATTGACGATCAACGACACCCCTCAGTTCAAATAAAATTCAGAATTAATTTTTTTTTCTCAATTTGACTTTGATTGACCTATGAGACAGAAAAAAAAAATCAAACATATTTTGTATATATTATTGATAACTACCAAAAAAATATTCTTAAAGGCCTAATTAGCATGATCCAATAACATCTGAGACGGTTCAAATCTAATAATAAAAGGGCAAAACGTGAACTGAAAGATAGCTCAGGAAAACAAAGTATCTGATCGGATTGATAGGACAATCTATCCTGTCAGCCAACTGGCATAAACCAACACCCATGCTCTCATCTACCTCCTGTCATATCGCCGCTCACCTACTCTAACTGTCAGATATTACCTCCCAAGGTACTCGAGTACCTTTCCAAATAACTCTTATAAATAGCTTAAAACATGATGGCACCAGGTATGAAATATCTGAGACTCTCTCTCTCTAAATTTTCTTTCTCCAAAAGGCCACTAACTTAAGTTTCGAAGTGCTAAAGTCCGGTTCCGATCGGGCGCCCTCTTTTGCAGGACCGAATATCTAACCGGCTATATCAATTACAAATTTTTTTCTTACAGATAACCCAACTATCTAGTCTTCCATCTCAGCCATTGATCCCTCTCTCACAAATAAACCATTTTAGGTTTTATCATTTGGTGTTTTCGTTGAGAGGTACGACAGATTTGGAATTTTATGAGCATCAAGTTCTTGCGAAGTGCAATCACAACAGCTAGGATCGAGCTAAGCCCTTGGGGATAAGGGGGAGATTTCTTAGATCACCTGATAGGCGTAACCCCCCTCTCAAACTTCAACGACGCGGCCATATGACAGCTGGAGGATACTCCAGTTACCGTCGAAGATAGGCGCGCCATTTTTGGCAACTTCACTAAAGCCATGATCCTAACTCTGGACAACGAAAAATCCCCTGAATTTTCGAAGGTTTTGCAATAGATTGCACATTACCAGCATCATTTTCTTCAAAGGACAAAAAAGGTTGTATAAAGTCCACATTTTTCCATATTCCATTTTAAGATCTGTGTCAACAATAAAAACAGAAATAAATTTAATAAATTAAGATGACATTGGAAGATCTAACAACCAAAACAAAATAATTCGAAGCAAAAAGAAGTAGGGTGAAGCTATTGCGCAACTTTCATTGTCCAAGTAAAAAGATTGTTGAACCAGAGAATTGTTTGAGAAATTACATACCTGGGGATTTTTCATTGTCCAAGTAAAGAGATTTACTCTTCTAAATTAGCTTGAAAATGAACCTACCTTGCAAATCGGGTATGCTACAGGGTAGAAGAACAGCAAAATATGTCAAATTAAGGGAGCAAAATTTGCACTAAGACTCAATCCATGTCGCACATACAATGCTTGAGGCATTAGAGTTAAGAGTTGTTGGCAAAGAACTCACCAGAGAATGAAAGACATAACTGAAAAGTGAAAAGTGAAAGCAGAACATGAAGAAAAAGTAGCTTCTTAACCATGGCTGAAATCAATTGATGATTCCTTTGGTTAAGAAACCGCACGAAAAATTAAAAATGCAAGAACCTGTATATCAAACAAAAAAATGAGATGATTAAGAGAGAAATTGTACCTTAAAATAGATGAGATGAGCAATACGGAGCAAGAAATTAGAAATCATGCAATTAAGAAGAAAAAGAGAGATACGATGGCCGGAAGCATG
Organism: Excoecaria agallocha; assembly: GCA_037975025.1. Taxonomy (NCBI): domain Eukaryota; kingdom Viridiplantae; phylum Streptophyta; class Magnoliopsida; order Malpighiales; family Euphorbiaceae; genus Excoecaria; species Excoecaria agallocha. The sequence goes on along the minus strand of CM075814.1, from coordinate 48,870,657 downwards.
CAACGAGCGAAGAGGTACTAAGTCATGGTGAGACACTAAGCGAAGAGCTACCTTAGATGATTTTGAGGGAGAGAGCGAGGCAGACGGCGAGGGCAAGGGAGAGACAAAATGAAGATAGAGAAATAAAAGGCCTTTTATACCTAGGGCAAATAGCAAATTACCAACGAAAATTTAATTCGGTTGCAATTTTAGCAACGAAAATATAATTCCATTATTATTTTTGAACCCAAATTTTTTCTCTTTTTTGGACCAAAAAATACCAACGAAATTCAAATTCCGTTGCTAAAATTGCAACCGAATTGTTTTCGGTTGCAATTTTAATTTTAACAACAGTAATTAAATTTCGTTGTTATTTTTTTATCCAAATTTTTTCACCTCTTTGGGACCAAAATAGCAACGGAATATTAATTCGGTTGCTAAATAGTAACAGAATTTAATTTCGATTGTTAAATAGCAACGGAATCAAGTTTTCGTTGCTAAATTTCGTCCCAAAAATTTTTTGCCATCTAATGCCGCCATATTTAGCAACAGTCATAGATTTTCGTTGCTATTTTTCATAGCTATATTTTGGCGCTAAAATTTTCCTTTTTTTTAGCAACAGAATACCACCATTTTTATTATGTTGCTAAAAATAAAAAAATTCAACCAAATTTAGCAACAAAATTTAATTTTCGTTGCTAATTAGCAAAGAAAATCAAATTTCGTTGCTAAATTAGCAACGGAATCAATTCCATTGCTATTTTTTCGTTGCTATTATCAGATTTTCTTGTAGTGAAAGAACAACCGTTCGCTCTTATCTTGTTCGCCAGGCTCAATGTTCATCCCGAGCATATGAAAACGTTTCTCCTTATTAAGGTTGTCTACTAGGTTTGATGTGATTTCTGAACCAAAGATGCAAGACGTCTCCATTTGACCCTCGCTAGGCTCGATGTCCATTCCAAGCCCAAGATGCGGGCACTCGCTAGGCTCGATGTCCATTTCGAGCCCAAAATGCGAAGGACAACAGTTGAACTAATTGTCTCCCCTAAAGTACGAAATCGCCAAATCTTCAGAATGAGGCTATAGGCCTTCTCCATTACTTGAAAGTGAAAGCAATAAATGGTGCTCTACCACTGAGTTACTAAAGTACTCAGTTGGGAGTGAGAATGGAGTTTTGTCTCCCGCCATAGATCGAAAAGATCACTAGAGTAATAAATGGTGCTCTTCCACTGAGTTACGAAAGTACTCAGTTGGGAGTGAAAATGGAGTTTTTTCTTCCACCATAGATCGAAAAGATCATTCACCACGGATGATTTTCCTAATAGCTGATCGACTGATACTCTATTTAAAACCAACAGCGTCGCCTAACGCGCTTGGCGCGATAAATTTAAGTAATAACTCGCGTTTGAATAATGAGTTTAATCCGATCGGATTGAATATGTTGCAAAGAGTTACGAACTGCAAATGTTGGCAAAGCATGTTAACGTTCAGGAAGTACTCTCCTTATTTATGCAATCTCCATATTTAAAATGTTGGCAAAACATGTTCAGGAAGTACTCTCTTTATTCAAATTTATGCATTCTCCTACTTAAATCCCCGAAATCTCTATGGTTGATAACTATTTGTTCTCTCTTTAATGATTTCATGATAGATTTCATCTGAAGTAAAATTACAGTATGAAGACAATGCAAAGAGAACGCTTTGATGCGTTGAATATTTCATATATGAAGATTTTTTTAAAAAAAATTGCAAAAAGGAAAGTCTACATCTCAATATCCATAATCTCCACAATCGTAGAGGGAACATTTGGGTCGGCCAAAGGTCGTGAAGACCCTAAGGTATCTGCTGTAACAGGATCTGTCGGTGCTGAAATAGCTACGCTAGGACCAATCGGCTCTGATGAGGCAACATGTGGTGACAGGAGATCTTGGGGGTTTTCCTCTTCACCGTCGCTGGAAGGGGGGTCGGGCAAGACTCCTGGGTCCTCCATCTAGCTAAGATCAGCTTCAGAAAAGCATTGCCCGGCTGCATAGATCAACCGAGTTAATAATCGCCCTTGGGCCTCTCCTACTTGGTCCAGTAGCTTTTCTCTTTGAGCAACAAGCTCGTCTTCAAGCTTTTTACTCCACGCCATTTCTTTTTCGGCCAATATGATTTTCAGTGATTCCTGCTCACCCTGCAGAAGGTCACACTCCTCCTTGACCTTCGAGCAATCGGCAGATAGACGCATACATTCTTTCCTCAGTCTGGTTGCCTCTTCTTCGAATTTTTGCTTTAAAGAACACTCGGCAGTCAGACGGGTTACATCCCCTTTGAGGCGATCAATCTCTCTCTGTCAAACTCGCAGGTCTTTGGAAAGACGATTGGCCTCCTCCTTTAATTTTTCATTCTCCGACAGGGCACGAGAGGATTCTTTTCGAGCAACTTCATACTTATCTTCTGCCTCTCTTCTCACTCGTTCGGAATCTTCATACTTCCTCTTGCAAATATTGGCCACACCATGCAAGTGCAAACCCCTTTTTATTAACTAAAAGACAAAAGGGGGGAAGCCAAAGGGTTAGTTAGCCGAATAAATAATGGTCGGATGAAGCAAAGTTAATAGATATTATTTAGAATGAAAGCATGGAAAAGATACCTCCAGACTTTACCGCTGAAAAAGGTTGCATTCTCGGGATAATATATCAGGATTTTTCATCGCCTTGAAATCACCCTCTTGAAGAATATCCCGGCATAAATAATTTGATATGGCTTTGTTGTCAATAGTCCAGCCGTCACCAAATTGATTTTTCAAAACCTTCCCTAGTGATGAGGCTCGACCTTCGGCAATCCTTACAATCACATTTTGGGCGCCCCCTTATTCCTGGCGGCAACCCTTGCATCTACTGCAGCCACTAAGTCGTCGACTTTCTTCCTCGTCGCCTCCTTGATCCTCCTTTGGGCATCTTCGTCCATAGCGGCTATGTTTGCCTAGACTGATTTTTCCCGATCCTGGGCTATTCGCTCCCTTTGGGAGTCAGTTTCATCTGTTGGCAAATGCCTATAAGAAAGATCCTCGGGCAATGGCCGATCGGAAGAGGATTTCGGAAGGGTCTGAGAAGGGCAGGTAATAGGAGTTGCGACATCACTCGGGACAACAGTGGGAGTGTTCGCAGAAGGCTGGAACACCTGAACTTCAAAAGAGGGCATGAGCTTTCTCTTTTTAGCCCTCCTCTTTTCTTTGGCAGCACGATATGCTTCAATCCTCGCCTTGGCCCAATCGGCTAACTGCCTGGCGACATCGTCTCCCTTAGCCATCACGTTCGTAGCTGCATTATGAAAATGAAAGATAAGTATTTCTCCAGTTGACATATTCTTTTAAATTTGCAATGCATAATTATATATGTGTATGCTTTTCCTGCACTCCAATTACAACGATTCCGCCCCATGTCAATGGCAGTGTCGAGGCTCAGGCTTGCGATCAGATTGTCCGAAAGTTTCATAAACAAACTGACCAGCTATCCAACCTTTCAAGCCTCTCTCAAATCTTTCAGGATTGGCGTCACTCTCTCCATCTCATAGAAGATCTTGGAACAGGATGTCATTCTCCACTTGTCCGAACGGAACTAATTAAGGGCAATTTCGTAATTTTTGAGGGTTGCAATCCCAAAAGAACCAAAGGAAAATCTCCCCCCAGTGCCCAAGCTCCATAAATGACAAATGAGTCACTCATCATCCTTGATAACACATGATGTTATCCCCCACCATCGAAAATGCGAGACAAGATCTCCTACCGATCGGTGAGCGAGCGATCTATCAATCCTCACGACTAAAAGCCCAAGCCATCACAAAGACTTATATAGGAAGATTATTTCGAGAAAGAAAAAATCTTAATCGATGCCTCCCTTATGAGTTTTAAAGAGCAAGCCATGGCCTCACAATCTTTATCGGCTTCAAGAAAACTCTTATATATAGGTTGTTCCCTATTCAAAGCCGTCTCGATGAAAGGGGCGAGGTAAATAATGGCGTTATGAAGCTACAAATAAGGAAGAGAAATCAAAGGCAATGGTCATTTACTTACTTAGATATTCTCACAGAAATTCTGGAGTTACTGAAAAAGAACAGTTCGAGTCGCTAAAATAGCAAAGTTTCGCGCATAAAATTTAGCAGAGTTTTGCTAAGAGACACTAAAAATAAGAAAAATCGCCATGAGAATGCCTATTTACAAGCGAAATGCTTATAGAATACTCCAAACACCTATCCGTTGGATGATCGTCACGTGCCTTCAATCCATCAATGGCGGTTACAGAGAACGAAGCGTCGCCTTAGACACGCGCATCAACAATAAATGCATAGCGGCTGTTCAAAACGAACAGACATGACTTATCAAAATTTGAATCAATTCAAAAGTCCCGCCGAAAAATTGAACAAAGCTCCCGATCGGACCCTCCAAAGGGGGGACAGGTGATAACTACGAAAAAAATATTTTTAAAGGCCCAATCAGCATGGCCCAATAGCATCTGAGGCGGTCCAAGTCCAATAATAAAAGGGCAAGATGTGAGCTGGAAGACAGCTTAGGGAAGTAAAGTGTCCGATCGGAATGATGGGACAACCTGTCCTGTTAGTCCACTGGCACAAGCCAATGTCCATGCTTTCATCTACCTTTTGTCACATCGTCGCTCACCTACTCTGATTGTCAGATATCACCTCCCAATGTACTCGAGTACCTCTCCAAATAACTCCTATAAATAGCTTAAGACATGATGGCACCAGATATGAAATATATGAGACTCTCTCTCTCTAAATTCTCTTTCTCCAAAAGGCCACTAACTTAAATTTCGGAGTGCTAAAACCCGATTCCAACCGGACATTCTCTTTTGCAGGACCGACTATCCGACTGGCTATATCAATTACAAGCTTTTCTCTTATAGATAACCCAACTATTCAATCTGCCATCTCAACTATTGATTCCTCTCTCACAAATAAATTATTTTAGGATTTATAAATTATGATTAGATTTTAGGTGATTTTTTATTATTATTTCGGCGAGAGAATATTTTTATTTGGTTGCAGTGAATTAACTCTACCAAATGAAAATTGTGTCAATGTCATGTGCTTTCGAGTCGCTTCCATATGTTAATTAATAAAAAAATTAATTTTAATTAGTTTCAAATAGTTTTTTAGATGATTGAATTGCTTTAATTATCTTAATATGTGTTAAGAGAAAAAAAAAAAAAAAAAGTAAAAGTGGCTCATGAAGTGGAACCAACAAAGTCATAGTCTATAGAGACAATTGAAAAAATTGTTAGCGAGAACGAGATCATATTATCTATCACTTTTAATTAAATCTGTCGATGTTTTCCGAAATTTATGAATTTAATTTGAAAAAAGGATCTGACTTCAATTTCGGTTAGAAAGATGTGCATCAAATTGAATACAAATATTTATTCATTAAATAAAAATTAAATGATAATTAAAATAAAAATTCATTAAATACATATATTGCGATCTAATATTTAATTAAAATTAGAATATAATTGCTTTAACATTTTAGAACTATATTTATATAGATAGAATTGGATATTAATTATATAAATATAGATCGCATTCAATATAATCAACATCCAATTCTATCTATATAAATATAATAATATATTTAATATTTAATATAATCAATACCCAATTATATTTAATATATTTATATAGATATAATTGGATATTGATTATATAAATATAGATCGTATTCAATATAATCAATATTCAATTCTATCTACATAAATATAGTAATATATTTAATATTCAATATAATCAATATCCAATTCTATCTATATAAATATAATAATATATTTAATATTCAATATAATCAATACCCATTTATATTTAATATATTTATATAAATAGCCTATTTAATTAATGTAGACTATTTAATTAATCTGATGATCATACTTTATTCTTTTTTTATCTATCAATTTTATTATTTTTACTAAAATTAAAAAATAATAAATAAATTTAAATTTAGTATTAAATTATGTGATGAATATTAAATTATCAAATTTAATTTATTTGATTTTAATTTTATTAAAAAAATAAATTAAATTATATTAATAATTTAAAAATAATAGATAAATAAAATTTAAATTTTATTTAAAAATGATATATAAAAAAATTGATGGAGTAATTAAAATAAACAATTTAGACTAATTCAAATAACCTCAAAATGTTTTTAACATACTATGTATATTAATGACGGTCTAACTTTGATAGGGAAGACTAATCTAGATATCTAATTAATTAGTACAAAAATAAATAAATAAATGATTCTAATGACACGTGCAGGCAATAGCTTTTAAATAAATAAGCCGTACCTAGATAATAATAGTTATTTTTATGTACATAATATAATAACATATGCATAGATAGGAAAACCCTAGGAATTGTATATCTAAGCAACGCACTAATTGGCATAATCTACATTTATGATACGTCTACTTAGGTTTTAAAATTTGGTCACGCAACTCAAACAATTAACCCCAAAAGTCAATTATGCCAACAATAAATATAACTAAGAAATTAGATGGAGTCTTCATTAATATTTATTATTTAATCGTTCTATTAGCTAACCCATTACTCGGTCAAACTTGTTTCACCGTCAAATAAAAAAATATTTTTATTTTTAAAAAATAAAATGGAATGAAATAAATTCTCTCATTGTTAATATTGAATTTTAGGTTTGAATTTTTAATATAAATAATTAAAAACATCCTTAAATATTAGCGTTTGTTAAATCGATTTAAATAAAAATTTTTAAAATAAGATTATAATATTTTTCGGATCAAATATGAAATAATCAAGATAAATTTGAAAAATATTTTGAAATTTTTTCAATTATTTGTTAAAATTTTTAAAATGAATTAAAAATATAATTTTTAATTTTTATTTGTTTCTTATCTGATAAAATAAAATAATGCATATATTGATCATATGTCAAAGATATTCATATCTTGATTTTTTAAAATATAGGTAATTAATTTTTTTTTGTGGAATCAATTTTGTAATAAATGTTTAAAAAGATCGAAAAAATTAAAATAATTATTTTTTTCGTTCCGACTTTTATAAAGTTAACAAATACTATTTAATTTAACTTCAATTTATTTAATATAAATTGAAATTAATTTGAGTAATAATTTTTAAATACTGATAAATTATTCTTATTTGTTTGCTCTTGTAAGAACGAAAAATGCGTAGACAATGTTTATTTGGTTTATAAAAGGACAAGAAGTTCAATCAAGACCTTTTATTTTGGGGACGTGATTTTTCAACCCCACCATTGAATGCTGTGGGCACACTCTAGATACAGAAAACAAATCCGCTTGCTTGAATAAATAGACGGAAAAGGGAAAAAGAAAGTTTCTAAAACTATCACAATAATTAATACGTGACAACTTAATGTTGGTGGCACTGATAAAAAAAAATGATTCTAATTACTGTAAATGATGTTTTAGGTTAAATTATTATTTTATATTATTAAAAATACTATTTTTAACTATTGATTCAACAATTTTCGATTTTAAATTAATCAATTCTATTAACTTAAAGAAGTCGGGCCAAATTACTTTGATACTTTTACTATTCAGCTCATCTCAATAATTTTTGAGAGATTTTTTTATTATATTTAAAGTGAAAATTATCAAATTTTAAAGAAATTAATTATGTATTTTTATTTTTACCTCTATACATGAAAAAAAAAGATAATAAATAGGAGGGAAGAAAATCGATAAAAGAATATTTTAATAAATTATAGTGAATATTTTATAAAATTAATAGTATTAATTAATAATCTATTTAGTAGGTGTAAGAAAATGAAAATTCTGGTATTGAATGAAAGAGGGAGACTATTATGACTTTTAAGACTTTGCCATGAATGGCCAAAAGATTAAATTAACAACTCAAAGCATCTTTGGAAAACTTAATCTCAATAAATTCGACAAACTTGGTTTTGGACTTTGTGGTGAATAACACTCAACTTTGGTCTTTTTTCTCTATTTTAGGGTCTTTTTTCTTTCAACTTCAATTTTTTACCTAATTTGCTAAATTTATTATTGATAAAGGTAACTTCAATAATATACTATTAAGAGAAAAATTTTCCTCACTACCTATCATTTGGTTTTGACGTCACCGAGATTAAAAAAAAAAAAAAAAGAGGTCATGATACACACAAACAACCTGACGTCTATATTCCCATTTAAATAAAAGAGAAAAACTATTATTATTAAAATTATTCGAATCTTATTGCAAAAAAAAAAATCCAAATATTCAATATTTAGTTTTAAAAATATAAAAATTAAATATAAAAATATGTAAAAGTTAACGAATTTAATGTATAATTTTAAGATATAATATGTAAAATTGTTATAATGTGGGACTAAATTATACATTTTGCCTTTAAAAATAATGTTTACTTTACAAACGTAAATTGTAATTGACAAACCCCACTTTTTTTATTCTCTTTATGTATTATATTTAGCTCGATTAGCATAAAAATATAATAATTTTGTTTGAGCAATTATGGGGTATGCAAATGTATTTGCTTGCAATTAATTTTTTTTTTTAAGTATAGCAGTTTAGAATCGTACACACCAAATAAATCCAATCATAAAATCACATCCCTTAGTTTCAACTACAGCCTTTCTTTTGTTAAAAAAAAATTCAAATCAGATTTTTTTTCCTGTGCAAATATTAATTATATAAAACTCCTTGATAACAATGAAAAATATATTTTTAAAGGTTCAATTAATATAATTAAACAATATTTGATAAGATTCAAGTTCAGTAGTAAAAAAATAAAGGATGAGCTGGAAGATAGTATATGAAGGTGTGATGATCGATCGGATTGATGGAACAGTACATTTTATTAGTTCACTGACACAAATCAACGTCCATATTCTTTACCTGCTTCCCGTTACATCGTCGCTCATCTACTCTAATTGCCGGTTATTACTCCCCAAAATACTCAAGTACCCATCCACATAATTCCTATAAATAGCCTAAAACGCAATAACTCTAGATATTGAACATCTGAGACTCTCTCTCTCTAAGTACTCTTTATCTAAAAGCTATTAACTCAAGTTTCAGAGTGCTAATGCATGGGTTCGACTGGACACTCCTTCTTGCAGGTTCATCTGTCCGACCAGCTCTTCAATTGCCAACTCTCCTTCTTACAAGATAAAGATATTTTAGGCTTTATCATTTAGTACTTCCATTGAGAGCCATGGTGGATTCAAGATCTTACGAACATATAGCTCATGGAGAGCGTAATCGCAACAACCAGGATAGATTTGAACCCTTAAGGCTAAGAGAGAGATCTTTCAGATCACCAGTCGGAGGCGACCCCTCCTAAATCTCGATGATGTGGTTGCACGACAGTAGGAGAACGCCCCTATTACTGTAGGAGACATGCGTGCTGTCCTTGATCACCTCACTGAGAGCGTGGTCCAAGCCTTGAAAATGGGAAGAATGTCCAGAACTTCTGAAAGTGGTCAGAAAATATTTTTAATGGCCAAAGACTTTGGAAGAGGGAGGAATAGAGGAATTTTCCTCAAAGAACCAATCGCTCATGATGGAAGAAGCACAGTCGTTAGAATCACCAACAGATATGATAAGGGGAAGGAAATAATGTTTTCGAGCAGAGATGCTCCTCATATCCCCAGTATATCATGCGCCTCATCCTTTGGTGATGATTTGACCTATGTATGTGCGCCAAATCACAATTACTTCCAAAGGACAAAAGAAGAGTTCACTTCTGCGATGATGAGCAGGGAGGATGAATGGTTCAAACAAAAACTTGAAAGGTTTGGCTTGGCAGAGCCAATGAAAGGGATGTTTGAGGGGAATGCTTGCAACAACGCCTCCCCTTTCTGTAGGAAATCACGGAGTTTGAGCTGCCTCCCAGATGGAGAGATGTGGCGATGGATAAATATACAGGTAAAATTGATCCTGCCATTCACCTTATGGAATTTGTGACTAAAGTGCAAGTCTACACCTTCAATGAAAGGATTGCCTGTAGAGTTTTTCCAACCACCTTAGGAGGGGATGCTTTAAAATGGTTCCTTGGACTCCCTCATGCATCAATCACCTCCTTCAGGCAACTTAAAGAATAATTCTTGACGCGATTCCATCTGCAAACATACGCATCAAAGTCGATCAGTGGCCTGTGCAACCTTTACCAAAGAACTGATGAAAGTCTCAGAGATTACATCATTCGCCTTCAAGCTGCAATGTCAAAAATAGGAGATTTAAGCATGGAACTGGCATCAAATGCCTTGGAAAAAGGCATCACGAGTCGTTCATTTGCCGAATCACTGACAGCAAGGCCACCAAGTAGTTTTTCTGACTTAATGGATAGGGTTAGGCGGTGCGTCTAGTTAGATGATGCTCTCAGATCCAACAAATTTGGAAAAACTAATGTAATGGACAGACTGCAATATCCAGATGGTCGTCCATTCAGTAGAACCCCTACATCCAATCGAGCAGTAGGGAATCTTAAGCGGTCAGTCTTCTCGAGGATTGCGGAGAAGGGAAATAAGGACGAACGGAATAAACCTGACCGCTGCAATAATCGGTTGGCTGGGACCCCTACTCCCCTCAGTGTCGGTACCTTCCAAATTCCAATGGGCACCAAGAGAAAATATGGAAAAACTAACCGACCCAAAATGACCAAATAAGAGGAGAAGCAGTGGAGGCTACGAAAAAAGTCGTGAGCTATATCATTATATCGGATGCTCAAACCAATGAACGAGAAAGCTCCTGGAAGTTGTCCAACGATGGAAAGAAGGTGACTGATTCAAACAAAAATTATCAGCATGAAAAACCAGATTAACACGGACAAACTGACACTACAAGAAAATCTGAAAATAGCAACGAAATTGATTTTGTTGCTAATTTAGCAAAGAAATTTGATTTTTGTTGCTAATTAGCAACGAAAATTCAATTTTGTTGATAATTTTGGTTGAATTTTTTTATGTTTAGCAACAGAATAAAAAATGATGGTATTCTGTTGCTAAAAAAAGGAAAATTTTAGCGCCAAAATATAACCACAAAAAATAGCAACGAAAATCTATGACCGTTGCTAAATATGATGGCATTAGATGGCAAAAAAATTTTAGAACAAAATTTAGCAATGAAATTTATATTCCGTTGCTATTTTGCAACCGAAATTAAATTTCGTTGCAATTTAGCAACGAAAATTAAATTCCGTTGCTATTTAGCAACCGAATTATTATTCTGTTGGTATTGTGGTCCCAAAGAGGTGAATATTGCTTGAAATAAGAATTGCAGTCTACAGACGCAACTGAGAGGAAGATCCAATATTATATATGAATAATTCTTACAAAGTGGGGACAAAATCATTACAGCAAAAAACTGCAATTATATGTTTACTATCTCTACACTAGAAGAAGGCCCTGCAACAGCTTCAGTAAGTTCGGGAGATTCTGCTGTTTCTCCGAAAGCATTCTCTATCAGCAGAAAAGTTACAGCCTCAGATCTGATCTTCGCACCGGCGTTTGGTCGAGACGATGCATGGTCTTGAGGGACTTCATGATCATCGTTGCTAGAAGGAGGATCGAGTAAAATACCCGAGTCATCCATCCAGCTGAGATTAGCCTCGAAAAAATACCTGTTGGCCTCATAAATTAGCCGAGTCGGCAACTTTCCCTGGGTCTCTCCTAGTTGATCATGATATCTTCCTTTTGGGTAGAAAGTTCTTCCTCAAACTTCTTTCTCTGCATCATCTCTTTTTCCAGGGCAGCCTGCAATGAATCTCGCTCCCCACGTAGAAGATCACACTCGAATTTAGCCTTGGAGCATTCAACAGATAGATGGGTGCAGTCACCCCTCAATTTGGTCGCCTCTTCTTTGAATTTTTTCCCTAAGGCACTCTCAGCTGTCAGACGGGCTACATCCCCTTTGAGGTGGTTGATGTAACGCTCTCCTTTAAAAAAATACCTAATATAATTTCTTTTAATAACCTTCTAATGTCTAAATAATTTATTAAAAATTTTGGCGGCATAACGTCTAATAATTTAAAATTTCAAAACCTGCAAATGTCAAAATACACTCACTAATTCAATCCTCCTTACACCTGAACTCCATTCAATCAACTCAAACACTTCTAAATTCATCATACATTAACACATCTCAAATAGTATGCATATAAAATTTAATTTACATAACCACAACATAACTTCAATTATGCTTACATAATAATTTATAAATCTTAATTATTTTACATAACCAAAATTTTTAGGTACATGTCACCAAAATTCTGCTTTTCACTGTAAGTCTCCCTGTCCCTGCGCGCAGTCAAATAAAACTACACGCTGAGCAATATAGTCACTCAGTGTTGGATGCAATTAAATAAAAATTTCACTAACTAAATATTAGTAATTAATTTAACTCAAATTATTACTTTATTTTTAACAAATGTAATTTAATTAAGTTACTCAATTTCTATTTTTTTTCCCTCCATTAATTAGTTTGAATTATTATAATAATAAATTTTTCTATCTTATTTTAACTATTTATTAAACTTTATAAAATTTTACAATTAAGTCCCTACGTTGACTTTTTCTTCAATTTGATTTCAAATTTGATTCATTTGATTTCATTTGATTTCATTTAATTTCTAATGTACAAATTATATTTTTAATCCTTCAAATTCCTCAAAAATATTAAATTTATATTTTAATCCCTAAACTTTTAACTAATTACGATTTTACCCTTTTTTCTTCATTTAGCCATTTTAACTTCCTTAATTACTCTTTTTGTTTCAAATCACCATTTTACCCTCGCTTAATCGCGTAATTACTAATTTGCCCTTAATTATTATATTGATCTCATTTTTTTACATTATTTATTTCATATTTATTAATATGGCACAATTTTCATTATAATTACTCTTTTATTCCAATTTTTGTGCAAAATTACTCTTTTGCCCCTAGGTGACACCAGTGAAGAACCACGAACTGGATAAATAGGACATAAATACGGTGTACCTGAGGGATCCCACCACTAGGTGCGACACCAAAATCCCAATACTAATACATATAATACGCCGGCTATCCTGTCTTATATCTCATAGTCATTTTTTTATAACAATTATCGCATAGGCTCATGGTATCCTGCGAAATAAATTCATATGGCTAGCCATACTATCCAAGAGCTGAAATTACCCATTGTACACTAAGGGCATTATTAAATTTTATCTTTTCTTATTTTTTTTTGTTATTATTTATTCTTATTACTTTATTTCAATCACATTATGCTCCCAAACTTATTCAAATAAGCTCATTAATTGCACATTCATCATAGAAAAACTTTATATCACAAGAATTTAAACAAAACATATTATTTTAATTAGAGTTGCTATTTGGCCATCAAAGAATTTGCCACTTACAATTTATTCTTTGCTCCAAATTAATGCCATACCTTATTTTATGTCCATTTTAGGTCACTATATGGTGATAAATGATAATTACACATAAAAGTTTACAAGTTTCATCAACTTTTTACATTATGTAACTATGACATAATGTTCTCTAATAATCATTTTTCACTTTATCTAGCATATTTTCATTTCTCATGCACTAAATAGATTAAATAACATCAATTGCCCAAATTTCAAATAGTTTGCATTAAGGTACCTTTAGTACCCTAATTTGGCTACTAAGGTAAGTACTACTTAATTTTTATTTTCTTAATTTATTTAAGTCTCTAATTACTTATTTTAGCATATTATTGATTAATATTAAATTAATTCACTATCTTAAGCCCTATGACATAGTTACATAATAGAAAAATTAGGAAAAATTCAAGTAAATTAGTGAAATTAAAGGTAATTTGCATCCACTAACCTCCAAATTGCTGGAAAAGAGCTGATTACACCTTCTCCTTTCCTTTATCCTTGTAAACTTGCCTTTCCTTCTCTTTTTCTTCTAATAGCCAAAATTTACAAAGGAAGAATTATGAGTTTTACCACAATATTAAGCCATTTAAAGCTATAAATCAACTCTCCTAATCAATATATACATGCTCATAAAAATTCTCCCACATATCTCATCTAATTCTCACAAAATCACAAAATTTATCTTACTTTCTCCTACCTTTTATCTTAAATTTCTTGGCCTCCTTTTGATACCAGCTTCTTACTAAGTTAGAGAGGGATAAATTCTGAGTCTAGATTAAATTTTTGGGCTGAAAATTCAAAGAAATAAGGCTTGGTTAGAAGAAAATGGTGAGATGAGAGAAGAAATGGTGAATTTCGGATTTTCACAAGAAAGGAGGAGAATATGGCCGAAAATTACAGAGATTTTCTGATATTTTGGTCCTTATATATGGTGTTTTAAGTGTACCAAAATAGAGGCCAAGATTCACCTTGCAACTGTTGAATCTAATGGCTTTAAATAATGCCACATGTCACTCATTCAAGCATGAACCCACATTCTACTGTCCTAATATTGCACACATATGATCACAGCTTCACAATAATGATCTTCATGAATTTTCATGGTCAGATTCACGATTTTGACTCCTTAAATGGCCCGATTTCGATTTTTCACCTCGAAAATTGAGCTTTTGATCTGGAAGTCAAAATGCTCTGAAATTTTACCTAGAATGTCACAATATATTCAATAATATACGGTAAAAATTTCAGCTCATTTAGACTTTATTTTGATATACTTTTAGCTTTGACGGCTTGTGCAGCCCGTTCGAAACTAGAAATTACAAATTTGCCAGAATTGCTATTTTCTAGTTTTCTGAGCATCACTACACTAGTTATGACATATATTTAAAATATTAAGTCAATTGGAGATCTCTAAGGTCTTCTAATATTCAGTCAAAATTTCTAGTCGAACCTATGCCGACTCAGAAAATTTTTCTTTGTTTACCCTTTTGGAGGCCTATTTGACCTCAATTTTCACTCAAATTGTACCACCGTACTCCACTTAACATGTCATTTCATATTTTATATTAAATTCATATTGCCCAACGGGTTGCCCATTTTCGGGTTTCTCAGTTCGGGCACGATTAACAGTACATTCTTTTTAAATTTCCTGTTCTACTCAACTCTAATTACTCCAAAACTCAACCTAAGTTAACTATTCACACTTTACACATGTCAGTCATGAAAATTTCAAATATTTGGGGGCGTTACAGTTGACCTCTTTCTGCCGAGCTTTCAAATCTTGAGAAAGATAAGCGGACTGCTTTTTTAGCTTTTTAACTTTCGATCGGGCAAGCAGAGACTCCTTTTTCGCTGAATTATATTTGGTCTCCGCTTTTCTCCTAACCCGATCAGAATCTTTCTATTTCTTTCCGCAAAGATTAGCCACGCCATGCAATCATAAATCCCTTTTTATCAACTGAAATTCAGATAAGAAGAAAAAGAAAGGTTGAGTAATCAAGAAGATAACAAATCACAGGATGAAAGTTTTTTTAAAGTGAACATTTTAAAAAAATACCTCCAGAATTTGCTGTTGAAAAAGGCTACATTCTTGGGACAATATATTGGGATCTCCCATTTCCTTAAAATCATCCTCTTGGAGCATGCCTCAACACAAAAAGCTCACACCGTCCTATTTTCAATGGACCAGCCATCGCCAAACTGACCTTTTAGAATTTCTTCCAGCGATGTAGCAACCTTTCAAAAATTCTCATAGCGACGTTCCGAGTGGACTCGTCTCGAAGGGGCTCTTTGCCCCTTGCAGCAACTCTAGCATCTGTAGTAGCCACCAGCTTGATGGCTTTCTTCCTAGCTGCCTCTTCAGCTTTTCTCTGTATAGTTTCACCTACTAGGGGCACATTGATTTTAACTGGCCCCGTTTGAGGTAGAACTGAATGCTCTTTCTCTGAATCGATTTTATCCCTCAATAAGAAATTTTGTAGGGGGCGCTGACCCTCTGATAAAGGCTACGTAGCAGTAGACACCGAAAGAGACTGATGGGGATGGGAGATCAGAACGCTGGTAAAGGACGTGAAAGCCTGCACTTCTGAAGAAGACACAAGCCTTCTCTTCTTCGACTTCCTCTCTTTTCTGGCTGCACGTTTTGCTTCCGTCTTTACCTTAGCTCGGTCAGCCAGTTGCTTAGCAACATCATCACCCTTAGCCATCACACCTGTAGCTGCGTCACAAAAATAAAAGATAAGTACTCTCCCCAGCCGATGTAGATTTTATAAACATGCAATGCATGATGTTCAATATGCACTTAATTATGATGCTCATGATATACGTCAATGTCAATATCAGAGTCTGAAGACTCGATCAGATTGCCAAGGAGATAATTAGAATTATATGGTTTCTCATGTCTTCAACATCGATCCCTACAAAGACCAATCGGACTTTTGGTCTTTCAAGGCAGTAGCTACATCCGACCAGATTATACACGCGGCAAGTCCTCTAGTCACCTCTATCAAAAAAGAATCTCTCTTCAAAGCCTTACGTGGAAGACGATACAATGAACAACTTCTTTTATAATCGGGTCTTGAGACAGAGATTTGATCTCCGTCCACTCGGAAGACCAAGGGTAATTCTATAGCATTCAAGAATTATAATTTCAAAGACGTTAAGGGGAAGCCTTGACCCCATACCCAAGCTCCTTGAATAGCAAATAAACTGCTCATTGTCTTCTCGACCAAGAAGTCCCTAGGTCGTCACCTTGGACTTAAGGCAGGCCATCATAGGAATCTCTGTTTAGAGATCGTATCGTAAAAAAAAAAAATCTCTTTACCATCCCCTCCTATGTGAATTTTGAAAGGGAGTCGCGGTCCCAAAATCTTTATGAGCTTCAAAAAAACCCCTTGTTTATAGAATGACTGTTGATCAAAACCATTTTTCATGGAAGGGGAGGAATAATATGATGATGTTACGAAAAATGAAAAAAATTAAAAGACATAAGTTGTCCACTTACTTGGATACTATAATATCCTTATGAGAAATACTGAAATCTCCGGATCTTCAGAGTGTGAAGCCCAAAAACTTTTTGCATAGAAAGGTTAAAAAATGAACTTCACAAAGAGAATTTGGCAGAGTTATGTTAAGAATTGATAAAAGGACGAAAAAGTCGCCCTAAAAATCGTCTATTTATAGACTTAAAAACTTCTAGAGCTCTCCAAATGCCTCAACGATTGATTAACTGCCACGCGTCTCCAAATAATTATGGTGGTTCCGAAAAATAAGGCGTTGCCCTTGGCATGTGCATCAGCAATAAATGCATAACGGCTAAAATGGACAGCTCGACTTATCAGATTCAAGCCAATTTGAAAGCTCTCGCCAAAAAGATCCCTCGATGTGGTTAATCTAATGCTCAAAATGACAGGTGTAGGCACGAAAAATGCCAAAAATGGGAAGCTCATACCAAACTAGAAAGGCTCCCTATGAAATCTCCAAAGTGCTTATAAACTCAGAACCCTTGAAGGATTGAATATTCCCGAAAGCTGGAATGTTAAAGTACTCAAGAAATACCGAGTATAATCGTGTAGGAATTGGCATTCAACAAAGAGAGTATTCCCTATTTTTCCCCATCTTTGGAAAAAATTTACGTTTTTATTTATTTGTTTTTAGCTTTGTCTTTTGTTTGTAGGTCGTTTATCTTATTCCAATTGACGAAAATAATGAATAATCCAAATCCTATCGGCATGATCCAATCGTGGTAGGTTTTTGGGGCAGCATCCTAAAAACAAAATCGTGAGGGCTTCGACCCAAAGCTGACAATATACACAGAGCCCGATCGAATCCTCCTCCTCAATCGGTCCTCCACCATCGAAAATGCGACACAACATCTTCTATCGATCGATGGGCGAGCGATCCATCACCTATAATTGGCCAAAATATCTCCGGAGTAGATAATCTTCATAAAGCCACTAATTGGCTAAAATACCTCCAGAAAAAAGACAATCTTCACAAAACAACTAAGGACATTAATCGATCGGTCTGTATTTTCCCAATCATTAGGCTTGACATAGTTGAAGATGCGAAAGTTAGAATCCATTCGCTTACAAGATAAGTCCCTTTGCTAGGCTCGACGTTCATTCCGGGATAAAGGCTCGAGGTGCATCAACTTATTCGCTAAAAGTTCAATGTTATTTCAAACCTAACATGTGAACATCACTAATAAAGTTAATTATCTCTTTTGGGTGCTTGATATGCAAAGTCGTCAAATCTTTAAAATAATGTAAGGACCGAAAGGTCATTCATCATGCATGATTCTCCAATGAATATTCGATCGGCTAATACTTCAATCAAATTAAAGACTGAAAAGTCGTCTACTGTGCTTGACGCGATAAATCTAAGTGACAACTCTCGCTTGAATGGAAAGTATGTTTTCTAAATCCGATTGGATTAAGCGATCGTCGATCCAAGATAGTTGTGTACTGCGATGCTTGAAAAGCACATTAAAATTCAGGAAGTATTCTCCTTAGTTAAATTTACGCACTCTCTATATATAATTTTCATACACTTTTCATGGTTGATAATGTTTATTCTCCTTCATTAAAAATTTTGCCTAAAATAAAAATTACAGTACGAATACTTAATTAAAAGGTAAATCGACTTTTATACATGAAGAATTCTTACAAGTTAGAATATATATATGTGTGTGTTTCGGAATTTTATATATGAAGAATTCTTTCACATATAGAATAGGAGTTTACCTGTTTCTGTTTCACGATTTCATCTACAATTTTCTTAAAATTATTAATCATTATTCATATGCAACTAATCTAAGCGATGATTGTGATCTTTGAGACAAGAGGTGGGTCCAGCCGAGTGTTTCATGGCCACTAAGAATCTGATTGCTACGCGCCATAATTGGCTAATTAAGATTTAGGAGATAATTTATAAATTATGGAGAAAATTAAAAAATGTGTAGTGGAGATACGAAGAAGACACCCATATTCTTTGATTGTCCATTCCCATTTAGGTGGATTTGCTCGTTGAGATATGGCTACGTGGGACCAGGTTTACAACTGGTCTATTTTTTATTTTTTTATAAAAAAATATATAATCTAATTAATTATAACTACAAATAGAGAAATTAAAGTCAAAATTTTATGTAATTTTATTTTTTTTAATTTTTTTTGAAAGTTATGTAATTTTATTTTATTTATACCAAATTTAAATATTTTGTTGCTTCTTATAACATTAATATTAATATTTAGACGACCATGCATAGAAATATTTAACCGCACAGAAACATGATTTGTTGGCCATTGTGATTCATATTTCCTATTTATTTGTGGGACAAAAAAAAAAGATTAATTAGTGGGCACATTTTGTATTACATTATTATAATGCTAAATGGTTGAAGTCAAAATCGAGAGAAGTTGCCGTGGAAAATCACTTTGGACCTCTATGGTTCAGATTCCTGTAAGATTTCAAAGCGTCTGGTTTTTTATTTTTTATTTTCAAAAGCATCTGGGTTTGATTTCTATAATACCCAATTAAAAATAACACATGTTATGAAAAATTTGACCCAATTCAATGAACTAAAAAATAATATTATTGCTTTAAACTCAATTTAATCTGAAAATTATCCATTTATAAATTTATATGCAATGTCAACTAGCTTATTTTATGAATTAATTCATTGGAAATCACATATAGCTCCACTATTATAGTTGAGAGTTTAACATTTCTTTCAGTTGATCGGAATTTAAATCCCATCTTCCGCTTCCAATAATGTAATTAGCAAAAAAAAAATTAATTCATTTATGAAATTTGTGAATTTATAATTTTTTATAACATAAGTATGCATATAATTCGTTTTTTTATACATATATGATATTTTTAATGAAAAAACGTTTTAAAAAAATCAGATGAACCTATAAATATTTTGTAATAATAAGATTCCAAATTATTTTAAAAATTTTAAAATAAGTAAATTTAAGTAAAATCTTAATTATAAATTCGATAATATTCTATATTAGATTAATTGAATTTAAAAAAAAAAGAGCAAAAGTATATATATGAGGAAATAAATTATTAAACTTTATGAATTTAATTTGATTGATGTGGACAAAAGTAATCTATGATCAAGCGCCAACCGCCATATATATATAAGCTAATAGCCGCGGCTTGAGCCAAGCCTATGGCTATTGATGATTTCAACGTACAGTTGCTTTAAAATTCTTCTTCCCAGTTGATAGAGACACCTGAAAAAGAAGTTTTATTTTTTACTTTTTTTTTTTGGGTTAATTTTTAGAAAAAGAAAGAGAAAAAATAATAAAGAAAAAGACAGATGTTGATAATGGTAAAGCCAATTCATGGAGGTGAGATCTTTCAAGGAAACTCATTTTGAAAATGACCATTTATCCTTTAATTACTAACTATTTATTATTCTAATAACCCATTTCATTTCCTCTTTTTAGCTAAAAACATGCTGCTCTTTCTCTATTTTATCTCTAATTATAGATTTTTTTTTATTTAAGAAAAGTATGGTTAGCGTTCAAATGTCTAATATATATTTTATTTAATTTGCACATTAATTAACAAATTTAAGTTATTATTTTTTATTTTACTAATGTGCCTCTAATTTCGTAGAAATATATTAGAAAACATTCATTAGTTCGATTGTATTAACTAATTACTCTTAATATGTGAAAGAAAAGAAAAAAATAACGACTTTTTTTAATGGATGTAGTGTTTTAAGAAGATTTTTTCTTCATGAATTATTGTCATTTTGAAAATATTTTCAACAATAAAGTTGATTTTAATATATTTTTCCTTCTCCAATAAAAAAATAAAAAAAAAGAAGTCGTTTTCTGACTGTGCTAACAAGTGTTTTCTACAAAATTGTGAAAAAAAAAATAAATAAAGCATGTGAGGTCGTGGGTGATGGGTTAGGTAGGGGTGTGCAAATGGTCGGTTCGGTTTGGGACCAAAAATCAAATTTTTCAAATTAAAAGAATCAAACCGAATCAAAAATGAAAGTTTTTAAAACCGAATAGATCAGATTAATTTCAGTCGGTTCGGTCCAATCAATTTTAGGTCAATATGGATTTATTTTTATTGGATTTTTAACTTATATGGATCCATAAATTAAATTAATTTATATTCAACAAAATAAATTTATTATATTATGTCTATAATAAATATTAATCAAAATTATGTTAAAAAATATACTACTAAAATAATATTTGAAAAAATACGTGTGATAATCACTTAAAATCTTAATTGATAATCCGTTTTAAAATACTATATAAAAAAAATATAGTTAGATTTCAATTTTCTACACTAATTGTGGCCCGCCATAGAATTATTAGTTAGAATCCAATGTGATTGCCAAATTCATAGACTATAGGTTTGGTTGTTAAATTAATAAAAACGTTTTTAATTTTTTTATTCAAAAGTTGTAGTAATACAAATTAAATTTGAATATTTTCATTTTCTTCAATTTTTTTTTAAATATCAAAGGATGCCAAACATTCCATTTAAGGTACAAAAGGTATTAAATTTAGCTTTATAAAGCGACGTGTATAATTATAATTAAATATTCTGCTTTTCTTGTAACAAAAAAAAAATCTAATAGTTTGATACTCAATAAAACAAAGAAAATGATATATCCTAAATAAAATAAAAAAAAAACAAATCTATTTAGCATAATGGCATAAATAGTATAGTGAAAAAGTACATATATACTCAATTATTAATTAAATTAACGATTCTTAGAAAAATTTCTTCTCCAACTATTAAATAAATATTATGATAATTTTAAAAAATAACAATGATTTAATGCTAGTGGTGCATGTTATTTTTCTCAAAATACAATTACTAATTAAACAATAAAAATATAATAACAAATTAGCTAATAAAAGATATAATAGAAAAATTGTTCATATATAAGAATAAAATAAAAAATTTGAGAAAACAAAAAAGATTAAAGTAAAAAAAAATAAAAGTAGAAAAAATTAGTGAATTAAATTTTTACAGAGTAAGAAAAAAATTGAATTAGATTTTTGTAGAGTAAACCATTAGATATTGATAGAATTTCATACCACCATCAAGCTAAAGTTTTCAATTTGATATTATAATACTATAAAATATATATATTTAAAAATTTCGATTGGTTTGGTTTCAATTTTAAAATTGAATCGAATTGATTAAATCGATTTTAAATTTTGGTTCAGAATCAAACGAATTGAAAATTAAACTAACCAAATCAATTAAATTAAAATTTATTCGGTTCGATTTTTGATTTTGATTCGGTTCTGCACACCCTTTGGGTTAGGATTGGAATGATTGGAATGGTCAAAATCAAACTCCCCATTATACTATTCTCCTCATCCTGACAGCCTATCCACCAAGTAATCAAAAAATTGTACCTTTGTTAACTTCTGTCCCAAAAATTAATTTCATTTATCTCAAAATATATATGTCCAGTCACTTTCCCAAATATTATTTGCTTCGACAATCTCATATTTGCCGTGCGTCCTATTTATTAATTGCATTTTATTTTAATGTTAATTATAAGTATTATTTTATTTAAGTTTTATGTTGCCCAATTTTATTTTTTCAGTGGAAAAGAAAACGGAAAGAGTGGATTTTTCATGAAAAGTCAAATTATTTACTGTATATTAACATAATTATCAACTATTTTTATTAAAAAAAATTCAGAAATATTTTAATAAATTTATGAATTTTATATATTTTATGCACTTTAAAATTTTATAATTTTATTTATAAGTTAAAAATTTATCTTTTGTTTTATTATTGAAAATTAAAGATGCGTTAATTTATATTATTTGTCTAATATGAATGAATGGTAGAATAGAAAATATATTTTACCATTTAACTATAATTAATCAAAACTATTTTTTGGAACAAACAACGTAAATATATATTCTAAAAAACTTATTTTTATTATAAAAAAATTATTAAGTTTTAGCATTTAAGTGACATAATCGAACATAGTAATTTTTTTTTTGTAAATAAGCTTTTGAAGAGGTAATTTCTTTTCATAAAAATATTACTAAATGGCTTCAATAGGATCAACAAATAGATAAGTTCTACACTCAAAGAGCCCAGGATAATTACACTCCTTTAATGTACATAGTACACCTGAGCTCATAAAAATATTTCATGATACTGAAAAAACTTGACATGATTGAACATTATAGCCTTACCAATTACCGAGTACGTGGCTCATTTATAAACACATGCATATCTATCATCGTACCTAAGTTTTTATACCCTTTTATTATTATTATTATTATTATTATTATTATTATTATTGTTATTACTATTGTCATTTGTGTGTTTGTTTCTGCAAAAATTACAGTAAATAAAAATTTTTAGTTGATGAGCAAAAACAAAAATGGTCTGTATATCTTCTTCCTGGCTTTTGAGCGACTGATTTTGTACGCACATAGAATTTGTAGGTTCCTTTGCAAACTGCCATTTTTAACCTAACTCTTGCCCTCTCCTACTTTGGCTGTTTATTCAATTTTTTCTCCATCCCATCACATCGCAAAAATTTCATCCATTCAATTCATTTATAATTTAATATACAAAGTGATTATTTTATTCGATTTATTATACGACTCGTATGTATTGACTTATTTATATGCCATTTATAACCTATTTTTATCATTTATAATTTTATATTTTTTATATTTTCTACTCTGTCTATATGCATATACGTTGTCTATATGCAATTAAATTAAATTAAATATCTTAAACCATAATTAAAGTTATGAATGTAATTGTATCTTTTATAATATAAAAAATTTTATACTAATTTATATTAAATTCATTGATCGATTCAAATTAATTTAACATATTTTGATGTTAATTCATTTATGATCCAATCCATTAGTGATCCATCCATTAATGATCAAATTCAAATTTGTCCAATTCGCTCATTTAACACCTTTATTTAAAATATTAAAATAAAAATAAAATAATAAAGTATTTTAAATTTTTTATAAATTCTGAAAAACGATACTTAAAATGAAATTAAAAAAAATTCAGAAAAGAACGTTTAAAAAAACAAAGAAAATATATTATTGCTCTAAAAAAAATCCAGCAGGATAATTAATGGCTTCCCCACTAGGCCACTACCAATTATATGTGTTGCAGTAATATGTAGAGCATGTAAAATTTCACGGATTACCGCGAAGCCTATCTACCTCGACGGCAGTTTAATTTCATCTACCGCCATCAAATTGTGGTCAACCTGCCAGCATAAATATGGATTTTTATATTACTTCCTTTGTATTTTTTTTTATCAATTATTTTTATTAAAATTAAAAAATAATAAATAAATTTAAATTTAATATTAAATTATGTGATTAAAATTAAATTATCAGATTTGATTGATTTTGATTTTATTAAAAAAAATAAATTAAATTATATTAAAAATCTAAAAATAACAAATAAATAAAATTTAAATTTTATTTAAAAGTGACAGATAAAAAAAAGAAAATATTAATTACGATATCAATGTCTTTTTTTTAACGATATTGAATTATATATTTAAGAAATTTTGACTATATACGTATTAATTAATAGTATGTGTTTATTAAGTCCTTTAAAATAATTAAATCTGAAATCAGTATTAGTAATTTCAAATGTTAAAAAAAGGAAAAATCTTTTGAAATATAAAAAACGAAAGCAGTTAAAATGCAATATTTACATAAAGTATTTTATGGGTAGTTGCTTCTCTCTCTGCAATTATAATGCAATATATGGGCCCACTCTGCTTTTACTTTCTTAAAAAGACAAGTATATTTTCATTTGCTATTATTTATACAATAATTTTCTTTACCAAATACTTATGTCGTTAAAATTAGTTTGGAAAAATCTATATTTTAATTCATGTCTTTTAATGATTTTATATATAAAATTACTATATTTTTAAAATTATCTATTTTTATAGATAAAATTATCCATTGAGCCTTCAAATTTCTCAAGAATAACACATTAAATTTAAAAATGGATAATATCAATCACAATTTAATATAAACACGGTTAAAATATAATGTATTTTAATGAAAACTATTGTTTTTTCCTCTATTTGCATTTAATATATTTTAATAAATAAATTCATAGATTGAATTTATAGTTTTTAAAATATAGATATTTAATATATAAATACTTAAAAGTTAAATGGCTTAATATATAATTTTGAATATAAAAAATTTAATGTATAAAAACATTAAATTTCAAAAATTAAATTATGAATTCTGGCAATTAATTTCATTACGATAAAATATATTAGATTCCATTTTTTTAACTTTAAAATACTATATTTATAGTTTATTTCCAAAAGAAAAGAACCGAATTGGGCAAAGGGAAAACTGAAAAGAAAAACATATATGGAACGGAAACAGACAGCTATATATTCGTTGCTTGCTCTTTTTACAACCCAGGATTAATCCCACCTTTTCTGCCACTCAAACCTCTAATTCAATATAATATCAATTTTCCCACTACAAACCGATGGATGAATTTTAGCCTTTAAGATCATGAATTTAAATCACACTACTTATTCAACAATTAAACCCAACTATTTCTTTCTTTTTTGAACGCCCCACTAATTCCTAGCTTATCTGATATTTTCTCATTTACGTGGGATTAAATAGAAATTTAATTTACAGTTTTAGTCTTATAACGCTATTAGATATTTTTTAATGTAAGTATAAAAATAAATAAAAAATATAATTATATTCATTGATATTTAAAAAATTATCTAGTTGGATGAAAGAAAAAAAAATTAAAAATTTTCAAGTTAGGTGAATTAGAAAAGTATTAAACATGTATATTCATGATAATTCAGTGCTAAATAGCTGTAATATATTTTATGCAAATTTTGTGAAAAAATAATTACCCAGGCAAGAAAGGGACTTTTATATAAATAATGTGTTTTGGAAAAATATTTATAAAAATGGGGTGGTTTTTGGAGTATTTATGGGAGGGGGGTTTTGCATAGATCCCGTAGGAAGTACCTACGGGATTGGTTAGGTGGGACCCGCTTTTGGGGAAAAGCATCCCCACTGAAACCGTAGGTACTTCCTACGGGTTCAGTAGTGGGTCCCGCAATCCCATTAATATAAGGCTGATTCCAAAAATAATTCATTTTTTCAATTACCTATAATTTTACACAAATATATTCAATAATTATTATCAAACAATATTACAAAATAAATATACAATTTTACAACATATATAAATATTATTTTCAATAATTAATTCAAATTTCTTACAACAATAATAATTACGGTTACATCACTTATTAAATAAATAAACAAATAAATTATTTCAATAATACATATATATAAATTTATTTCGTACCTTAATTGATGCATTCCTTTTTTCAACCAACCAACCAACAATAAGTTTTACAATAAATTTACAAAATATATCTACAATTTACAAAATATACCTACAATTTTACAATAATATATACAAATATTAATTGTAATTATTATTTTAAATTTTTTACAACAACAATTAAAATAAATAACTTATCAAATAAATAAATTAATTCATTTATATATATATATATATTTTTATGTCCCTTAATTGATGAACTCTTTTTTTCAAACAACAAACAATAATTTTTACAATAAATTTACAAAATATACATATAATTTTATAATAATATATACAAATATTAATTGCAATTATTATTTTAAACTTTTTATAACAGCAACAATTAAAATTATGCTACGGGATCAGTAGCTGTCCTCTTCCCCTCGTCCGTCGCGCCACCGTTTGACCCGGATGAAGACTTCGCCTGGGGTAATGTGCATCCGACTGTTCCCGTAGCTGAGGATTACGGGATTGAATATCCCCAACCCCACTCCCATAAATACTCCAAAAACCATCCCATTTTTATAAATATTTTTTCAAAACACATTTTTTATATAAAAGTCCCACGAAAATATTTATTTATTTGATAAATTATTTATTTTAATTGTTGCTGTTATAAAAAGTTTAAAATAATAATTGCAATTAATATTTGTATATATTATTATAAAATTATATGTATATTTTGTAAATTTATTGTAAAAATTATTGTTTGTTGTTTGAAAAAAAGAGTTCATCAATTAAGGGACATAAAAATATATATATATATATATAAATGAATTAATTTATTTATTTGATAAGTTATTTATTTTAATTGTTGTTGTAAAAAATTTAAAATAATAATTACAATTAATATTTGTATATATTATTGTAAAATTGTAGGTATATTTTGTAAATTGTAGATATATTTTGTAAATTTATTGTAAAACTTATTGTTGGTTGGTTGGTTGAAAAAAGGAATGCATCAATTAAGGTACGAAATAAATTTATATATATGTATTATTGAAATAATTTATTTGTTTATTTATTTAATAAGTGATGTAACCGTAATTATTATTGTTGTAAGAAATTTGAATTAATTATTGAAAATAATATTTATATATGTTGTAAAATTGTATATTTATTTTGTAATATTGTTTGATAATAATTATTGAATATATTTGTGTAAAATTATAGGTAATTGAAAAAATGAATTATTTTTGGAATCAGCCTTATATTAATGGGATTGCGGGACCCACTACTGAACCCGTAGGAAGTACCTACGGTTTCAGTGGGGATGCTTTTCCCCAAAAGCGGGTCCCACCTAACCAATCCCGTAGGTACTTCCTACGGGATCTATGCAAAACCCCCCTCCCATAAATACTCCAAAAACCACCCCATTTTTATAAATATTTTTTCAAAACACATTATTTATATAAAAGTCCCGGCAAGAAAGAGGAAAAATAAATATACAAATAGAAACCTTTCTCTGTCAAATAATAAAGTCATTTGTCAGTTGTCACGTTACAGCTGGGTGACCGTACCAATTGCATGGCTTCTTTATTGGCTTTTCCGCAAGATAGCTTTGTCTTAGACAGTGAACTCACGCACCACCTCTGCAACTACGCTTTTACCTTACTACTGAAGTGGTCTAGCAGTTCCGTGATGTGTCCTTTTCGATTTTTTTAATAATATATTTACTATATTTTTCTCCAGAGCAGAACAGTAAAGCCAGTTAGGCAACCAGATCCCGAGATTATAAATAGACAAATTTATCGTTAAAATACTGCGATAAAATGGGAAAATTATAATATCACGATAAAATCGAGTCACTTTTATTTTTCCTGGCGCAAGGAGTCAGTTGTCAGGAGTGGGTGTTATTTTATTAGGCAAAGTGGAGTTGCGTTATCAATGACTTAATTTTATTCTTTTTCTAAAAAAAAATAAATTAATAATATAATATTTTGTAGTATTTTGTTTTTTTGTGGTTAATAGAAAGTGACTGGTGTCGAGTCTACAGTGATGAATGAATTAAGAACTAAATAGGAATATTTTATCGAGTTATTAATTTACAAGGAAAATAAGTAATTATTAATTTATAAATAATCATTATTCTTTCTTGTTCTTTTTTTTAAACCGAAAGAGAATTTTATAATTTATAAATAAAGTTATAAATAATTTAAAAATTTATTTCAATTTAAAATAAATATTCAATACCGCCTTCATATTTTTTTTTTCTTATTTTCTATATATTAGAAAATTCAAATATTATCACATTTTTAACGAAAGAATTTAAAATTAAGATGATATTTATTATTGATAAAGTGTAAAATGTCTTCATCTAATAAAAGAGAGTTGACGGTCGTAGCTCCCAATCGGTTGGTAGAGTCCTGCAATAAAAAGTATCCGGTTTGAATAGACATAAATACTTCGAAACTTAAGTTGGTAGTATTCTACAGAGAGAGTACTTAGAGAGAACGTCTCAGATATTCAATACCTGGAGACATTGTGCTTTAAGCTTTTTATAAGAGATAAATGATGAGTATTTGGGATGTGATAACTGGCAGTTGGAACAGATGAGCGGCGAAGTAACAGGGAGTGAGTGAAAGGCATGGACGCTAACTTGTGTCAGTGGATTGATAGGATTCGTTGTCCCATCAGTCCGATTGGTAGTTGTGCATCCCTATCCTGTCTTCCAGCTCACACCTGGCTCTCCTTGTTAATAGGCTTTGAACTCTGCCAAGTGCTATTGGACCGACTCGATTAGGTCTTTGATGATATTTTTTTGGTAGTTATCAATTATATTTATTTTAACTTTGTTTTTATTAGTGTCAATACCATATTTAACTTTGTAAGTTTCTCAATACGTTATTCTTCTTTGGTCGAAAACTCATATCTATATTTTTATGGATATTTATTTATTTATTTATTTATTTTTATTTGCGAATTGATATTTTTAAAATCTGCGATGAAAGAACATAGAAATGGAACTTTTAGATTTAACGTTGTGATGGAGTTGATTCGTGGGGAAGAGTAAAAAAAGAGACTGAAAAGGGGTGCCATGAAAAGATGTTTGAAATTACTTTTTCCATTGTTTTGTTGGAAAAGAAAGGTGGGTGAGAAAGCAACAAAGCTATTCAATTCTTTTCTTTTCTTTTTTTTTTGTTTTTCTTTATATATATATATATATATATATATATATATATATATATATATATATATATATATATATATATATATATATATATATATATATATATATATATAATGGAATAATTTAAGAGCACGAAAAGTGATTCATAATTATAGTAATTAAACTAATTTGGAAATAATTTGAATACATATAAATAATCATATACATATATCGAATCAATATTTTTTTCTGAATATCAATGAAAGCAAGTAAAAAATTCATCAAAAATATAATCATTTTTATTATATATATATACAAACACGCTTATCTTCGAGAAATTCTATTTTTTTTTGGTTATAAGAAAGAGAAAAACTTAATCATAAATATATTTAAAAAAAATCGAACTCAAAATTTTGTAATATTTTATCAAGTAAGTGATGGTGATTGGACCAACTTAACTTTTGGTGGTTAAGAAAATTTACCGAAGAAGGGTTCAATGCAAAAAGGAGCAAAAGAACCGTATAAAAAGGGGCAAAAAGCAGTGTATTTATATTATTCTTCCTTGAACTTGCGTGATTTAAAAGGAATGAATGGAAAAGACGATTGTCCTTTTCTTTCTTTTTCGTCCAACCATATGAATATTTAATATTCAATTATCTAATAATGTAAATTTGTGAACATATTTATATACTTTAACAAAACGACAATGATATGATAGGTGTAAGAAGAGAAAAATCATCAATAAATATATTATTCTTTGTTGGCTTGCGTTGAGGGGACTAGAGATATCCAAAATCACTTTAAATTCCTTTTAATATGGAAATGATAAAGGAGTTACACATATACTAAACTTTATTTTTTTTATATGCCACCCAGTCTTTACTCCACCAAATGAAACGCCAATTCGCTTCTAAGAATTTTGATTCTTCTTGTAAACTCAATAATTAGCTAGATTAATGAAAATAATTATTAATTAAATATATATCATATCCTAAGATCTAATTACACAATTTAAAAGCAGCTCTAAAGTGTCAATAAGAGAGGTTAATTAATCTACTTTTTCCGTTATAAAAAAATATATAACACATGAATACCCTAATGTATATTAATTTTAACCTAAAAAGTCACTTTGTCGGAAACCGACAAAAATCTTATTACAGTTGTTATATACCAATGAAATCCAAATAAGAAATATATATTAGAGGTACCGATACAATCCAAATACATATACAAAATGAAAGCTAATCAATAAATTAATTTGCTAACTATACATTTTAATGGATTTTGATCGGTTTTCAGATAAAGTGATTATGTAAGTTAAAATAAATAAATTAGGTTATTTTTGTATTAAAACATTTTTTTATGATTTTTTATTGTAATTGAATAAATTCAGTAACTTAGGATGAAGTTAATCTCAATAAAAGAGGTTACCTGTATTGGAATTTTTTTAAATTTAGAAAGTAGAACACACAGTGAAAAAGTGAAATTTTGGTTTCAAATTATTGATTGCGTAAGATAAATAAAAAGATATGTAGGTGCAAATGCAAATTATTGGACAGGCTTTACGAATATTGGGAATAAAAACGTAACCAAAAGCCAGAATTGTGGCCTCTCACAATGCATATATGAAGTTGGATGGGCCGACACCGCCCCTCATTGCCTTACTGAAATCCAATTATATCGCCATAATAATCGAATACTTATTTGTTTATTATTTGTCTATGGCCTGCGCAAGGCTTTTAAATGTAGGGTATTCATTTACATATTAGAATTAATATATAGACCTACTGCCAGCCGCATATATATATATATATAGTAAAAGCTGAAATTCTTGGAGAGACTTTAGGAAATTCTTTATTTTGAGATTAATAATTATCCTTTTTTTATTTAATTCTTGTTATTTAATAATTATTTTACTTTTTTCACATAAGTTTACAAATGGGTCAAGATCCGAATAGTCTAGTATGAGTCTGTTCTAGTGGCACATTTTAAAAGGTTGGGCCTCGAGTCAATTAGGTCGGTTCATAATTCAATTCGAGCTGTCCAATAAATAATCTTACATTTTACTTGAATTGGAATTTTGTAAAAATTAATAAAAAAACTTAAAATTTAAATGAGATGAAAAATATTGGTTTTGCGGAACCTATGACTAGCTAGTTAATAATAATAAATAATGATGTTAAATGGATATTTTTGATAACTTAATTTTTGTTTGAAATAAAAAAATATATGTTTTTATATGACGACATATAATAAAATCAGTTTATAAAATGAATGCATAAATATATATACAAAAAATGGAATAATGTTTCACAAAAAAGAGCTGAATAATTTATATTGAAGGAAAAGAAAATTCAAGTGAATCCAGTATATAATATGTCGACATAAACGCGTGAACCATTCAATTCAATCAATGGCCAATAACGAAGATTGGATGATATTATTTGAAACATTAATTCTTGAAAATTGGATGGTAAGGTATGGGTATGCATTCATGATTTAACTATATATACATCTTTATTTTGTTTGAAAAAACACATTTCCACTTTTACATTTTTCTTTATGGAATCCCCAAATAAATAAAAAAAAGAATATAATTTAATGTAAATAAATGCGATCAAAATAAAATTAAAAAAACTGATAATATAATTTTTTAATTTGAAAATTTAATGTAAATAAATGCGAAAATTCAGTGACATGAGAATGAGTGTTTTTTTAATTGTTAATTTCATATCATAATTATTAGGGCTATGATGAGTCATGGAAAAGAAGAAGCATTGTTATATAGTTAGGGGTTTTGGGACAGCTGTGGTCCAGCCATATTAATGTATGGTCTACATGAGAGCTGCCGGTACTTTTCATTCATTAATTTCCTTTGGTCATATTTTTCGGTATTCCCCAAAATTAAATATTTACCGTCTCCTCCATTCAAAATGTTTATTTGGTTTGCCCAAGAGTGTATGCGTATGCGATGGCGAAACTTTGGAGATAAATAATTAATTCGAGCTTGTCCGTCTCATCTCTTCAACATTTTCAAAACAACAACATAAATTGCATAATTAACATGCCTAAGCCTAATGATCATGAGAAAAGTCGTCCTTTGAAACTTCAATGCCAACAACACAGGGACTTTTTAAAAAATAGATTGTTTTGAAAATTTATTTGAGTAAATGGTATATGTGTAAAAATATTTAGGAAAATGAGATGGATAAATTTATTTTCGTAGTCTGTCATTGCAGAAATAGGATGGGATACAGTAGATGAAAATTGCAAGAAATGAGACCACATAAAATTTCGTTCTGTGGGATATATTTTTTATTCCCTCAGTCCGTCATTGCAAGAATAGACATTGAGCTCCACTCTCTCTCTCTCTCACACACACACACTCTCACCTTCTCTTTCTTAATATTTTTCAAAATATCATACTTAATTCTATAATTAATTATCTATACAATCCTATAAATAAATAAAAAATATTTTTAAAAATAATATAAGGTAAAAATAAAAAATTTCAAGTGAAAATTATTTCAAAAATAAAATTTAAAATAACTCATAGTGAAAAAATGACGATAAAAAATATTTATTAATGACAGTATTAGTTTCACATATAGTATATAAAAAATATTCATTAAATAAAGTAATTTTTATCATATTTTAACTTATTGTTAGATTTGAATCTTTGATAAAAAAAAAATACTAACTACTATACTCTTTGCGAGAATAGACATTGAGCTCCACTCTCTCTCTCTCTCTCTCACACACACACTCTCACCCACTCTCTCTCTCACCTTCTCTTTCTTAATATTTTTCAAAATATCATACTTAATTCTATAATTAATTATCTATAAAATCTTATAAATAAATAAACAATATTTTTAAAAATAATATAAGGTAAAAATAAAAAATTTCAAGTGAAAATTATTTCAAAAATAAAATTTAAAATAACTCATAGTGAAAAAATGACGATAAAAAATATTTAATAATGACAGTATTAGTTTCACATACTGTATATAAAAAATATTCATTAAATAAAGTAATTTTTATCATATTTTAACTTATTGTTAGATTTGAATCTTTGATAAAAAAAATATCAACTACTATACTCTTTTTTTTTCTTACTATACAATCATTTTTTTAATTATGAATTTGTTTTAAAATTTATTTTTGAAGCAATTTATTTAATAATTTTTTATATATATTGTATGTAAAACTAATATTGTCATTAATAAATATTTTTTACCGTCATTTTTTCACTATGAGTTGTTTTAAATTTTATTTTTGAAATAATTTTCACTTGAAATTTTTTATTTTTACCTCACATTA
The DNA here is from genome assembly GCA_037975025.1 of Excoecaria agallocha. Taxonomy (NCBI): domain Eukaryota; kingdom Viridiplantae; phylum Streptophyta; class Magnoliopsida; order Malpighiales; family Euphorbiaceae; genus Excoecaria; species Excoecaria agallocha. The sequence goes on along the minus strand of CM075814.1, from coordinate 48,836,905 downwards.
TTTTTAAAAATATTTGTATTTATTTGTATGATTGTATAGATAATTAATTATATAATTAAATATGATATTTTGAAAAATATTAAGAGAGAGAAGGTGAGAGGAAGAGTGAGAGAGTGGGTAAGAGAGTATGTGTGTGAGAGAGAGAGAGAGAAAGAGGGGGGGTCAGTATCTATTTCCGCAATGACAGGCTGCAGGAATAGAAAGTGAATTCCACAAAACAAAATTTCATGCTGTCTTGTTCCCTACAATTTTCGTTCACCATGTCGCGTCCTATTTTCGCAATGACAGGTTGCGAAAATAGGTCTGTTCATCATATTTTTCTAAATATTTTTACACGCATATCATTTGTCCAAATAAATTTTCAAAACAACCTATTTTTAAAAAAGTCCCAACAACATAGGGGTGATCACTATTCACTAATGCCACTATCATAGGCTTGAGTCATGTAACTAATTTACTTCATGAAGATCCATTGGTCAATGTAAATTTTTTTTGTAGTTATTGAATAAAAAAAGTCATTAAATGAGTATTGTTGCAGATTGCCCGTTGTAAATCAGCATGATATATATTTTTTATTTTTTATATGCATGTGTATTATAATATGCTTCTTTTAGCTCCATTTGTTTTTTAAATCATTAATACAAAAAAATAACAATAAAAAATGTCAAGTCCATTTGATTTTATAGTTTCCTTGCCATACTAATTAAACGCACCGCATACGTAGTTGGACCAAGTTGACTTTCCCCGACGAGAAAACGGAGGAAGAATATAAGGTATACCTAAACTAACAATATCTAATCTAATAAATAATAATATTTAAATCTCCAGATCATCAATCAAATCGTTTTCTTCCACTTGGTTTATTAAATACATTTTTACTTATTTATTTATTTAATTTTCCTAAAGCTACATTTGTCTTTAATTAATAATCGTAAGTTATCCTCGTTTCGCATGAAATTATAGGCAATATAAAGGAAACAAGGCAATCTAGTGGATATACATAATGGCATGTTGTGGCTTTTTTTATGATTTATTTTCCTGTATGATAATATGCTATTAACTTATTTCTAAAATAGATATTTCAGTAGTAAAGTTGGTTTCAATATAATCAGCTCTATTTTTCTATTTCTTTTTTAAAAAAGAAACATATTATTAATTGGGTCCATTTCATTTCATAAATTCAATTTAAATAAGAAAATTTCACTGATTTTTGTATTTTTTTATAAGGAAAAAAATGGTTGACTTATTTGGAATATAATGCACGGCTAATACCTTACCTTCTCTTCATATTTAGGATTATTCACATTAATTTAACAAATTAATTCAATAATAGGTGGCCGGATTTATAAATATCATCGTAATACTTAATCAATTTCTTTATATGAGATTATTATTTTGACTGCAAAAGCGGCAAAAACGCCACCTTTCTAAGATATTCCCTTTTATATGCTATGAAATCCTTAAAATTTTGTTTTTTCATATTGGCTCATCAAATAATTATTTAAATACATATACTAAGTTTTTTTTTACTTCTAATAACAGAAATTTGCTAAATACTTTTAACGACTCAACACACGGTTTGGACTGGTTTTAGCTTCATGGTTTTACACTTTTACTTCAAAACGAACTGGACCATTTATTGATTCACCTTATCCGGTCCAATGGAGCGGTTCGGTCTGATTTTATGATAATAATAAATTCGTTTAATCAAGGTTGGCATAACCATAATGAATATAAAATCGAAAAATAGAGGATTAAAAGTTTAATCGAATTTAATCAAAATAGAAAAAAATATTATATACTATTTAAATAAATTTCAAATTATATTTTTTATTAATATTCATATCAATATAAAAATTATGATTTGATATAAAATAGATAATTTAAATATAATAATATCTAAAGTATAATTAATATAAAAATACTCCTACTATAATTACAAAAATTATGATTTACAAAACGCTTAGAAACCTTTTCGATTTGGCCAGTTTTCAATTTACTAGTCTGGATTCAACAATTTGTCTGTAGATAATAGTAAAAGCGGTTTTTTAAATATTAACCAATCCGAAGTTAACAGTTAATTCAGTTAAACTGGCTGGGCTGATTTTTACAACATTGCTTATGACTGGATTAGTTTATAATTTGTCCGCGGGTTATAACCCACCCGTTTGCTGTATAAATTCATGCAAATGTACATGCACAACTTGACCGCATTATGCAAAATGAAAATCAATCAATCCGATTCCACGTCAGTTTTGATTAATAAAATTAATAAAAAAATAAAATCAGTAAAATTCCACTTCATTTTTGTTATGTAATGCAAATGTGGCATTACGTAAAATCAAAATTAATAAAAAATAATTCATTCTATTTTTAATTTTTATCGGTCTCACAGTACATATGAAATATATATTTTCTTCGCATCAATTCAAATGTTTAATTAGTATAGTTGAATGTTATACATATTTGTATTTATTACTTACAAAATTTATCCGCAAATATTATCCTTAAGTTCTGAACTTTTAAACTCGATTACAGCTTGATAATTTTAACCGAATTGTTTATCCTGGATGGACTAATTATGCAGAAGTTAGATCTGTTCGATCCACACATCATGATCTGTTATCAATACATAAATTAAGTTTTTTTTTTCCCTCACTTGCAAGAAATTTAGTTAATTGTAACCACATGAAGACAATTCCATATATAATTTAACGTCAGATTGAAATAGCCATCAATCGTGTCAAGGTTTCCGTCAAGTTTAACTAAATGTCAAAATGTTTGTCTAATTTTAAAATGGAGAAAGTGAAATGAAAGTGAGGCAAGACAAAGTAGTAGAAAATTCAAAAATAAAAGACACAATTCATTAGCATCTCAATTCTGGAATTCAACATGCCCATCTTCATTAAATACCATTCCAACCATATATATTAACAAATCAAATTAATTAACACATTATTTTTTTAAGGTTTTAAAATTATTTGATAAAGCTGCAATCAAATTAATTAACCCATGATTTTTTCATCCTTTTTTTATTATTCACTATGTGACTACAGTAAAAGTTGGCTGTAGAAAAAGATTATATGACCGAAAAAAAGTTTCTTAAAATGAATTTAATTGAATTGATTGGAGAGTTAATGTTAAAACAAATTGAGCAGAACTAAAATGTTTAAAGTAGTTCCAAAATTATTTGGGATTTGAATGAATGTTTAGCATTGGGACGTGAATGAGCCATTGTGATATATGATGAGTGGTAGTGATATTTCGGTTATCTAAAAGAGAAAATTTTCTAAAAAAAAAAAATTCAATGTTCAAATAATGGGAGCATATAAAATAAAGAAAAATTCTAGAAGGTAAAGCTTTAGAGACGTTATTTGTTAGAGTTTCTTTTCGAGTCTCCTGTTCTTAATTGCATTGAATGAGTCGGTAATAAACTATAATTTTTTTTAAAGAATCTGATTTAAATAAAAAACATTTTATTATTTTATATAGATAAATTCAAATTAATATAATTTAAATATTATAAAAAAACGAGTAATAGAGTTAGAAGTGGGACCACCGATTCTGACTTTAATGATATATTGTAGTTAAGGTCTACTAAGGATGACTGTGTAGCGAAATATTTTTTAAGTCCATTCTCCACGTCCATATCTACACCAAAATTATTACTTATTATTATTATTAATTTCGTTGTCGTCATTTCTCTGGCCAAATACAACCAAAATGTCGCGCCTATGTTTATTGAATTTCACGTCCAGAGATATATAACACTCTATTGCCAGTATCGTTATGGTAATTTCAAATTCTCATTATCTTCAATTTCTCAAAAGACCAATTTATCGCCGTCACATATTGAACTTTTGCGAGAAGAATCCAAGTTCTCGCGCGAAGTTGTCGGTATTCCTTAAGTTGACATGACGTGACACAATTCCTAACAATTTTGTGGGACTAAACTCCAGAGTTACTCCCCCATCTCAAGTTAAGTGTCAATTTTTTTTTCTTCAACCCATATTAAATTAATCATTAAATTAAAAAAAAATTATGATATACTATCTTGTATTTAAATAAAATGAAAAAAATAAATAGAAAATAAAAAATTAATGAAAATATGAATGTAATATTGACTGTTAATATCAGATAAAACTAAAATAAATATAATAATATTTTTTAATTTTAAAAGATAATATTTTAAGCAGGATTGACACGTAATACGTAACAGGAAAGTATTATATAATAAAATGGGAAAATTGATTTTATTTATGAATAGTAATCCGAAAACAAAGTGGCTTTTTATGCTAATAAATACTTAGTAGATTTTAGAAATAAATTCAATTGGGACGGCTAAACTATTTTGAATAATGATTAAGCGATGAGAAAAGCTAAGAGCACTACCTACACATCCACCCTTTTTCAGCAGGCTTAATGCATATCTGCCTATAAGCCTATTAATGCAATTATTTAGTGCATATATTGTATTCGTATTTTGACAGATTTTTATATTTGAATATTCAAGAGGGATGAGAAAAAAAAATTAAAATATAAAAATTAATTCGAAATCAAACTAATTTTTAGATTAATTAAATTAAAATTTTAAATTTATAATTTTTACTTTAAAAATTAATGGTTAACCGATCCGAAATTAAAACCGAATATATATATATATATATATATTATGAATTATATTTTAAATTTTATACTTATATTTTTTAATATTTGTGTAATTTATAAATATTATGATATATAATTTTGTAACATAAATAAGTAATAAAAGTAATAAAATAAATAAAAATAAAAATAAGTAAAATAGCCAAAATATCATTCCTTTTTAAATTATGCTTTTAACCATCGGTATACAGATTAAAAAAATAATCAATATAACTTAATATCATAAAAAATAATTATTAAATTTATTATTATTTCATTAATCAATATAAAAATGACAATAAATATATAAATACTTTTTAAATTATTAAAATAAAGATAAAATAAGAAAGCAAATTGAATTTTTTGAATTCTAAAAATTACATTAAATTTTTTGTTAATTTTGAAAAGTAATATTTAAATAAAAAAAACCATAAAAATACGTTTAAAAAAAATATAAAGAGAGTATTTCAATCTTAATGTTTTTCTCAAAACCTTATTTCATTTCTCAAATTATTTTTAGCAAAAATATCATCATTACAACAATTCAAAATAGGATTGTCGAAAATAGTGCAAAAATGACTCATTATTTCTAGTATCATTTCTATGCTATAGTAACATTTTAATTTTAAAATATTTAAAGAGAAAAAAAAGAGAGTCCATGTCAATTTTAAGGTCGAAATAGTGTCTTCTATATATATATATAGCGAATCATGCGTAAGATACTAAAAAGAAGTAATAAATGTTTATAATTGCGGTGAAAGTAATTTTACAGTTATTGAAAATTACATTAGTTTTAATGATTAAAAATTTTACTATTTTTCAAATTAATTAGAATTCTAATGCTATTCTTTCTCCTCAAATATGTCATTATAAATATATATAATTACTTAAATTAATTTTTCATATATTATCTCCAACTAAAATCAACATAAAAAGTGCTAAATATTGTCTGTTTTATAACTATTTTTTTGCATGACAATTTTTAAAGCATATAATTTTATAATTATAACATATATAGATATGCAAATGATAAATAAAAAGTAAAAATGAAATATGGAATGTTTTAGATTAAAAAAGGAAAAGGACAGAGATTTAATATTGGATGGGTTGGAAACACCATAATGGGCTTCCACTCCTTCATTTGGTCAGAAAGTCGTGACAAGGGAACTTTCTGTTTCACTCACTCTCCCTCTTCTTCTGTAACATACAATATTAGTAAAAAATTAAATAAAAATATTGTTTTAGTGTCCCAAAAGAAAAAGCTTTATCTTATTATTCCATATATAAGAATATTTGATCTGATATATATATTATTTATATCATTTCTTATCAATATACTTTTAACTTCGTACAAAGTGAAGCACTTCTTCTTTTTCATTTCTATTTTATGGTTTTAGCATTAATCATAATATATTAAAAATATAATTTTAGTAAGCCATCAGGTGTTGGCGAGTAGTCAAGTAAAAGTGTGGAAAACTTTTCAAAATTAATTATTTGTAATGATAATGATATTTATAGCTGTATTTATATATATTTATATATTATATATATCTATATTAAACTAATTTTAATAATTTTACTTTGGATTAACCTAATATGTACTTTGAACAGTGATAAAAGTGAAACTATTGTTGGAATAGCAATATAGCATCAACCAATATGGTGACATAATAATAATAATAATAATAATAATAATAATAATAATAATAATAATAATAATAATAATAATAATAATAATAATAATAATAATAATAATAATAATTTATAATTATGGGAATGATGGAGATTGTGATTGATTAAAAAACGGTGGTATTGGCATAACAATAATTCATATTATATTTTGCATGTAGTGCACATTTAATTAATGCGAAGTGTTAATGGCATAACATTTAGAAACAAGGTGATCTATGTTAAGATTGCTGGGGGCCAATGTTGTCCAGTCCCCCATTCCATCCACCAAAGTCCCCAACTCCCATCAAAATATTTATTAAAACATAACAAAAACTTTGATTACATAATCTCATCTCATTCTCTATGCTCCACACAATTGAAAGATTGCTTAGTGCCTTCTGACATCTATTTATTTTGATGCTATTGAAAAAATAAATAAATAAAAATAGATAAACTGATTAAAATAATAGGAATAAATCTTTTCATGTCTTGTCGTTGTTTTCATAACTTTTTGTTAATTTTAGTAAATTTTTTAATTATGAAAATGCCACTAAAATTAGAAAATAGAAATAATCAGGAGTTTTTAATTTCGAGGGCCTTAATAACAAAGAATGTTCAAAATTATGAGACAATCAAAATCGATTGACCCGGTGCAGGGGGATTTATTTACCAATTTAATGGTGTATTATCACCTAAGTAAAAGTAGCTAATAAGATAGTTATCAAGCAAAAAATAATTTATTTATGGTTTCATAAATAAATTTATAAACCAAATTAATAGTAAAATAATAAATTAGATAAAGGAATTGAAAAAGTAGTGAATAAGTGGCTAATAATAATGAGCAGTTAGCACGATTTTGTTACAAATTACAAATTAATTTGATTAGTTCGATTGGATTATGCGGTTAGTAAAATATATAAAGTTTAGTTTCTTGGCTCCATTTGATTAATAACCGAAATTTTAAAAAAATAAAATTTATTAAAATTAGGGATAAATATGTATTAGTTAACCGATTTATTGACAATTTTGTTAATCAGTTCATTAATTTCGGTTGACTGCTATATCGATTTCAATTTTTAATTCGATTTTTCAGATTGGTTTATCGGTTAACCACTAAAAAATTTTAACATATAAATTTAATAAATTATGCAATTTGTAATATTATTTTTAATAGTTAAAAATACTTTAGAAATGAGAAAAATACAAATTGAATATAATATCCATTAAAAGAACCAAAATAAAAATAAAATTTTCATAATTAATTATAAAAATTAAATATATTCAATATTGAATTAACAATATAATGCTAATTATACACATAATAATAATAATAATAATAATAATAATAATAATAATAATTTTAATGTTTATTTACTAAAAATATGTATTATAATAATATTTTGGAAAGTTATATATCATAATTTTTATAAATTATAAAAATATTGAAAATATAAATGTAAAATTTAAAATATAATTTATAAAATGTATATATATATATCAGTTAAACTACAGATTTTTAAAAATAAAAATCGTAAATTTGAATTTTCAGTTCGGTTAGTTTAAAAATCGATTTGAAAAATTGATTTAATTTCAAATCGATTTTTTGGTTAACCAACTTATTTTACTTAATAAAATTTTTTAAATTTCAAATCGGTTTGTTTTTTGTTAGTAAATGAGGAGTTCAGTTATTGGTTTGGTTCTATAGCTGCAAAAGTTCAATTTCAGTTTTTTTTATTAAATTTTTTTTATTTGTAATTATTTAGTTTTGGTTATAATCGAACATCAAATCATATTCACATTAATATGTGACAATTTACTATTAATTAGATCTATAAAAAATCATAGAATGAATTTAGGCAAGATTATTTGAGTAGAAAATTGTGATATTTTATTTTTATCATAACTACTTTCATTTGTGTGGCAATTCACCATATTAATTTCACTTCTTGTTACCGATTTATACATTTGTAAAGAAAAAGTTACAAAAAAAATTATAACACAATTGGCAACCAACTCATCACCTGGCAAATCAACTTATCAGTCAGCTTCCAATTCCTACACGTACATGAATTGCATTGATACCTTTAAAGTGTTCCTTTTTTTTTTTTCATTTTAAATTTTGTTGGTATATGCACTTTATATATATATTTCGATAAATTTTTGATCGATTTCTGGTTAAAGTGACTTTTTAAATTAAAATGGATAAATTGTAGTATTTTTGTGTCATAAAATTTACTTTTGCGAGTTTCTCATTATAAATGAACGAATCCAACCACTGTAAATAATATTAATTCCATTTTACACTGCATTATATTGGAACTTTTGATCAGATACAAGATCTAGGCAAAAAGGTCCTGACACCACACCGACCTCCGCCATTTTACACTGCATTATATTGAATTCAATGACTATCCAAAATTTTGTCTTTTTTTGTGAACGTTATCAGCATGCCGATGTATTAGGCTGACACACCACATCAACATGGACTTTCATGGATTGTATCATATTGGCCACACACTTGCCCTGATGTGATATCTGAAATTGTGATGGGAATTAATGATTTTTTTTTTTTAATCCAAATCTCTTAATTCAGGCATTTTATGGTCATTATCCACAAGTCCAATAAACTTCGATGAGATTAACTTAAAAAACGACAGAGTCAATTGTAGGTGTATAAAGTAAAAAATAAAGGAAAAACAAAAGAAGAAGAAAGAAAATCGGGTTTTAATTCAAGAAGAAGAAGAAGATTGATTTTTCCAAATGATTAGAAAAATTTCAATTCACTTGGCTGCTTTTTTTCTTAAGGGCTTCAAGCCAAATAATTAATAGATTATTGCTAAATGGGTATACAGATAAAACCAATGAAAATGATTATTTTCACAATCACACTGTTATGAGACCAGTTTGCAGGGTAAAATGAATTGGATTATAATAGATTATTTGTATGTTCCATCAAATTAATTTAATTTTTGAACTGAATATATATATTGGGTTAAAATTTATCATTTCTGTATCTGCTTAATGATTTTTTAGCGTTCGATACTATTATGCATCCGAATTTTTACTTTGTATTTTACAAAGTTCAGATTAGGTCTAAATTTATTAAGAGCTTTTTCCGCCACGAGAAAAAACCTGATTACTGACGGAAAAATTTCGTTGGTAATTACTGACGAAACATTTCTTCCCTAGGTAAAATGGTAGGAAAAAATGATTTTTGCAATGGAAATACGAATCCATCGTACAAAAATGGAGGTCAATTTTACTGTTAAATTTTACCGACGGAAGATGAAAAATCGTCGTAAATAATGGAGGTAAATTTTACTGTCAAATAAATGCCTAAATCCTCTCAAATTTCTGCTGCTAATTTCGAGAAAGGAAGATGAGAAAGGGGAAAGAGTGAACTGGGTCTCATTTGTTATTGATTAATTTTTTTTTTTAATTTAATGGCTTTTAAGCTTGAAGCTCTTTGCTTTCGACGTGTTGATCTAAAGTAGGTACTTCTAAGCCATCTTTTCTTTCGAGCTTATGTCTTCTTTCTTCCTTTTCTCATTCATCGTGGGGATGATTTTCATGAATTGTGCTCCTGTTTAACTACTTCGTGCGATTCTACTTTTGTTTATTGTTCTAATTAGAATATAGCCTTTTAAGTGCTTTCTGTAGATTTGCCCTTCCCTATTTTTTTGGCTCTTTTCCTTGCGGGATTGATTCTATGGGAGAGGTCTGATGGATGATATCAATAGACGTTGCTGCTATTCTTTCACCTGGGATGAACTCTGCCATTTCTACTATTTTCTTCTCAGCCGGTTCTTGTTGTCTCTGCCCTCCAAATTAATTAATATGTATTGATGATATAATGTTTTTGGCTATGTTCGAAGGCTGGGTTTTAAGTCAAGTACACTTCACTGAAGGTGATCGTTTGGAGTGGACGAAACTGCATTTCTTTCTTTGATCTGGGTTAAGTTGGGGTGGTAAAAGTTGGTCCTTTGACCTGTTTGTCTTGTTTTTGGTTGAAACTGTATTGGCAGGGGCTTCGCGTTTCTTTGTTTGGCCTACTATCAGTGGCCATGTTATGTTTATTGGAAGCTTTCCCGTTTAATATAAAAGTTTTGGCCTATAAAAAAAGTGCTTTCTGTAGATAAATAGAGAAACATATATAAAATATCAATTTATTAAGATTTTCAAGAATAAAATCTTAACGTTTTCAAGAATATTAATTGTTTTTTTTTCAGGGATAGTCAGAGTTGAATTTTGTTTTTAATTTTTATGATGTTGACTGATATATACGTGTGTGTGTGTGTGTGTGTGATGTTTGAATGTAATGGCTGGGTTTTACTGCAATGTTTTGTTGGCTTGTTTTTCTTTGTGGGGATTACAAGCTATGAATCAATTCTTGTTTTTGTTATCGATATGTTTAATTAGTTACTGTTGTTTTTCACAAACATTTAAGATATGAATTTTGCTTGATTTTGGCTTTGTAGTGCTTCCCAATCTGCCTTTGTTCTATTCTCCACGGGTTTCTGTTGTCTTGGGGGTGTCGCAACTTTGTTCGTAGCTGGCAACACGGGTACATGAGTTGGCATCTCCTGACGGGTATCTAATTTTGCGCCAGTTTTGTTCTGTTCCGTTTTTGTTTAAATTGCTGTACTGCGATTTATACAGCTTTGAAATAAAAATTTTCTGCTTATAAAAAAAATGGAGCAAATATATATATATTATATACCGAGTTCCAAATTGTATTGAATTTGTAATTGTTAAAGTAAATTGAAATCTATGTGAGTATGTTGTTAAAGAATTTCAATGTGTCACAGATATAGCTCTATTGTTTTTGTTATCCTTCATTGGAAGTGTATTGATTTTCTATTTTATTGTTCAATTCATCATCAGGAAATGTTTGTGCTGTGGATAATTTTTCTACAAATATAATAACAAAGCAAACTTTGAAAACTTGCACTTTTTTATTTTTTGTGATTATTATATTCTTCTCTCATCATTTCTTGCCTCCAAACTTTTCCTCTTCTGTCTTCTCTCTCTTCATACGACACCAGGTAAGGCTCTTCCTTCTTTTTTCCATTTCTATATCTTGATCTGCTAATCTTCTCTTCATATATTTTATCATTTTCAACAATAGTTGCTTATGTTTTTGTGAAATATTAGCTCTGTTTCCATTGATATATTCATGTTTTTGTTTAAATTGTTGTACTCTCATTGATTTTCTTGGGGTATACAACAAAGTTGTATTCTTTCAAAATCGGTCCTTCATTCATAAAGAGCATTATCAGATTTCCATGGTTATGCATGTAAGGAGGGTTGATTAATTGAACGATGTCTACACGAAGATAAGCTAGCAAGAAAAGGGTTAAGAAGAAGAACTAGAAAGATAGAAGTTTTGAGGAAGAATTTGGGGCTACAATAGGCAGGTTTGGGAACTCTAACTATTCTGCATGTGATTGCTGGGTAATGATCTAGAGATAGTGAGAGATAAAGATTTGATTAGCATGGAAACTTGGATTATAAAGTACAAGTGCTTGGATGGATGTTGTGCATGTGTTTGGTTAAAAAAAAATTGACAATATAGAGAGATTAGGAAATTTGTCTATAAATCTTTGCATGTGTTCATCCTAAGGATTAATGATTATAGAAGGCTTCATAATTGAGTCTTTAAAACCCTATCATGTGTTGTTTCAGTTGAAAGAAAATTTATATTTTTTTTGTTAAGGAATTAAAGTTTAATCTTGATTTTAGCGAAATCAAAGAAACCATGTTTAGTTCTTTGTATTGCTCTTATTTTTAGTAAGAACATAATGCTTGGTTATACAGGACTTCTTGGGTTAAAAGGATTTGAGTTCATGTTATGTAAAGGAATTCTTGAGTTCAAAGACATGGCTTTATTTTAAATATTAAATTGGTTGAAGACTAATGGCATGTATGAAGGAAATTGTCGTGGTTGGATTGAGGATTGTTTGTCTTGGTTTCCTTTTGGCCTAGAAGAGTCACTCTCCCGAGCTCCTCACTTCACTCACCTGAGTAAGATACCCACTCTCCCGAGTAGAGAAGGCACTCACCTGAGTTGTGCAGGCACTCTCCCGAGTGCATTACCTCACTCACCCAAGCTACACTTCACTGCTTTTCTATACCGTGAGCTATTACTCACCCGAGCCCTTTAGTCTTCCATGCATTGAGCTATTAAGACACTCATCTGAGCTGTAATCCTCACCACTCACATAGCTTCATGAAAAGTACTGGATTCATTTTGTGAAATTAGCTAAGAATTCAACTAATATGCTTGTCAAAAAGACATTTAATTGGATACCTTTGGGATTTTAATAGACTATAAAAGAGAAATTAAAAGGTTTGATGATTAATTTAGCAATAAGGAGTTAGCTTATATGTGATATCAAGACATAAAGGTATAAAAGTATCCTATTGTGAAATTAAATATGAGTTATAAGAACATGTTTAAATAGTAAGTACTGGAACAAGTAAATTATGCATTACATGGTTGTAATGGTTTAGGATTTATGATGTGAACAGGGGCAAGTCTAATCTTGAATATTTACTTGCAATAATGAATGTACATAGGTATGTTAGTATTGTATGGCTATGATGTATTGACAGATAGTTACAGAGTTGAAATATAGGAATAATAGGATGGGGATTATCATGTATAGTAGAGTAACTTACTGGTTTGTATTATTGTAACCTTAGCTAAATTAAGTGGAAACATATAATGATAGAATTCAGTTACATTAATACATGAAGTTTATGCATACTGAAGGGTATAGATGTGCATTATGTAATTATGATATTCATATATGCTATTGTCATTTGACCTTAGTTCTTATAAAAGTATTGTACAAGCAAGTTAGGGGAATGTGTATGCATGACAGTAGGTGCTATTACTATAATTATATGTTATGTTACTTGTTCATGTATTGATAAATAGTGGAATCTCCCTGTGTGTATATCAGATTTCATTGAGTTGGAAATATCCAATGGGATTTCTGTTAATGTAAATTAAATTGAGCTTTTACTTGGACTTTTCCAGAATTATTTTATACTAAATATTCACGTGATGGCTGACATAATTTCTTATTAAGCTTGGTTCTTTTTAAAGAAAATTTTGAGTTCCTTGGGGATGAGTTCTTTGGAGTTGATGTTCTGATGTTCCGAGCTCTATACTCAGATAAAAGAAATAAGGGAGGAAGCATCACATCGCAGTATCCAGATGATCAGTCTGTGCCAACAACATAGAGCTTTAAATTTTTTGATTTTTGGGATTTGTAATAGTCTGACTGCAATTTTTAGGGATAATATTTATGCTTTTAGGATTTATAAGAAAATGATTTGATATGTTATTAAATATTATAAATTTTATATTATATTATGAATTAGATCTCTATTAATTTTATTATTGTAAATTATATATTTTATATTGTTGATTAGGATTCTACTATATAGAGAAAAGAAAATAATAAAAAAAATTGATATCTAAGATTTTCCGATGGAAATATACAAACTGTCACTAAAAATATAGATGAAATTTAGCGACGGAAAACATTCGTCGCTAATTTTGCCTACAGGGTACTTATTTTCGTCAGTAAATTTGGCTACGAAATGTATCTTCCGTAGGTAAATTTAATATTCTGTCGGTAAAATTTTCGACGAAGAATGTAGTTCCGTCGGTAAATATGACAAATGACGACAATTTTTTGATTTGCACTCAGCGATGGAATTAACGACGGACGATGTTTTCCGTCGGTAAATGTTATTTCCGTCGCCAAGAGTGCCTACAACCGATTCTTCTTCGTCATTTTTCGTTACTAAATTCCAACGGTATTTTGATTGCCCTACAGAAATTCACTCAATTTCGTCGGTAATCAGAATTTTTCTTGTAGTGTTCATATATTGAGTCGCAATGTACCAAGCTAATTTTATACTTAACACATAACAAAAAAATATTTTGTAATTTATTTTTTGCACATGTCAATATAGTATTGATTTTGTGCATTATGAATTGTACCTAAAGAATAATTTTTGTAAACTTATAAACTAATAAATTCATCTGTATCTAAAGTAAAGGTAATTAAAACCTAACCATGATAGGGTTTAATAATTAAGATTTGAGGGTGTATATAGATTGCAAATTGCTTTTGTTTTAAAATTTATACATTAAATTTTTAAAAAATAACAATCTAATTACTAACTCTGATATCATAAAAAATTCTCAACGTTTTAAGTGCGTAAAAGTTGAATGTTCCATTCAAGAAGACTACCAAAAATTCAGAGTTATATGGATTGCTCCAAAAAAATAAAAATAAGAATAAAAATAAAAACTGATAAGAATTGGCTTCAAAATTAAGACGAATGTTCTCAAATTAAAACAAAAATATTAATATTGTTTAAGGAAAACCAAAAAATAGTGAGTATTGCAATTATGATTAATAGGATAAATCCATCGACGGATATCCAAAATTGTACCAATAGTTCATTTTAATACCTAAATTCACTAAACAACCGAATAAATGCCTAAATTTCTTAATTACGAGACTCTTAAACACAAAATTCAAAAGTGCTGGGAAGGATATAACATGTGAATAGCACGCACCTAACATGTGTCTGTCATGCACATCTAAAGAAATTTTTCAATTTCTTCCTTCCATGTGAAAACTCTCTCCTCATCTTCTCTCTCTAATCTCCACCCACTCTTTCACCCCTTCTCTTTCCTTGATAATCACCTAATCAACTGCGAGTCCACCGTCGAAGCCAACGCCGCCACTATTACCACTACTAGCAATCGGAAATAACTCTCATGTTGATTTTTACTCTGTTGTTCATCTCGATTCTCTGTTTTTAGTTCTCTAATTACAATTGGAGGAGTGATTGTTCATTAATAAATGGGAATATAACAGATCTCATTGGCTAAAGACTTACAATGTTAGTGTCTCAAATTTTTTCATCATTGATTGGTTTGCAATAGCAATAGTATTATGTGTTTATTTAGTAGTTGCTCTTGTTTTGATCTCCTTGATTAATTGCTTTTATTATCTTTGTATTTTGGGTTGTCAGGTTGCTACTTTTAAATTTTTTTTTGGGGTTTCTTCTTGTTGTTGGCCTGTTGGACTATTGGTTTTGGTCTTGGTGTTTTTTTTACCGTCTCTGTTGTTGTAGGAGCCGTCGAAGCCAAATTGATTAGAAAGACTTGCATTTCACCAGCCAATAGATGATTTGCCTGAATGATTCCGGAGACCGAAGGAAGATTCTGATGAGAAATAGGAATTCATAAAGTGATTTACAGTTGATAATAGGTATTACACAAGTCTTGCATGCTCATTTTAACAAGTGAAAATACAATTGCTGCCAGATCGGTAATTTGTATTTAAAAATACCGAAATTAGATAACTTAGATGGTGATTCGGTTATTCTCATAATTTAAATGTCAAAATGAATAAATTTGAAGAGCCGAGGATGGATTTATCCTAATGTCTAGAGCTTTTGACCTACTCTCCTCACTTCAAACTTCAAACAACTCATTGAAAAATTAAATAATGTTTTGACCTTTTCTCATGTTCATATAATATACAAATATAACAAAAGGATCATCAAAATTTATATAAACTATATTTAATTATTTATAGTTCAAAGTCAATTTATTGAAGATTCAATTGGATTTAATTAATACAAATAGTGACAGAAAGTTTAATTGCTTAGAGTTCAATATAAATCTGATTTACACGTTCGGAAAAATTAGTTAAAAATATATTTTCAATTTCTTTACCATTTTTTTTTATAGAAAATGAAGAAATCGATAGTTAAATTTGACATTTTTCATTATTTTAAGATCAATTTTACTAATAAAATGTATCCAAAATACGATATATATGGTAAAAAGGCAATTAATTATAAGGAAAATGTCAAGTCCTACTGTCCCAACCTATAGATTTTTGCTTAGCTCATGAATATTGAGAGAAGAACAGATCCAAAAAAGCCACCGAACTCGGGATCAAATAAAAACTACAAGTCATCAATCGCGTGGACCCAGCTGATGTGGCGTGACTTTTAGCTTAAAAACAAATTAAAAATTAGAAAAATAATAAAAAGCTCACATTCTATTCCTACGGTTCAGCCAAATTTCTCTGTGTTTGCGCCTCTCTTTCCTTGAGCGTTAAACAGAAGAAAACTAAGGTTTGACTCCCATTTAGATCTTAAGGGGCTCAACATTTATCTGTAAGTTACCTTTTTTCGTCTTCAATTGTTCAAGATTTGCGAGGTAGATATTTAAAGTTTCGATCTTTTTTTTTTTTCGTTCTCTATATTTATATATGTAATGGATAGCAATTACACAGCAATACCTAAAAATTCATATGTAGAATTGCAATTGCGCAATGATTCCGAGATGCCAGTTAATCCACGAAAAGCCCACAACAAATTTTTCCCACTAGACGATGGAGAGAGTTGTAGAGATCCCAGAATTGAAAATGCTAAGATTTTAGGTGATCGTGTGGATGTTGATGATGATGGTGACGATGATTTTGATGTTGACGATTATTCATTGGTCGTTTCCAAATCCAATAAAGGGTCTGGTATTTATGGTGCGGTTTTTAATCTCACCACTTCCATTATTGGGGCTGGAATCATGGCCTTGCCAGCTACAATGAAGGTTCTTGGATTGGTTTTAGGGGTTGTCTTGATAATTCTGATGGGTATATTGTCTGAAATTAGTGTTGAATTGTTAGTTCGGTTTTCAGTGCTTTGTAAGGCTTCTTCTTATGGTGAAGTTGTTCAATGTGCTTTGGGTAAAACTGCTAAGGTTTTATCAGAGATTTGCATAATTGTGAACAATGCTGGTGTTATGGTTGTGTATTTGATAATCATAGGTGATGTTATGTCAGGGTCTCTCCATCACATGGGGGTTTTTGATCAATGGTTAGGGCATGGGGTGTGGGATCACCGGAGGTTGGTGATTTTGGTTGTGGTGGTGATTTTTCTAGCACCCCTTTGTGCACTTAATAAGATTGATTCTCTGAGCTTGACTTCAGCTGCTTCTGTAGCTTTGGCTGTTGTCTTTGTTTTTGTTTGCTTTATTGTTGCCTTCGTTAAGCTTGTTGAAGGGAAGATTCAGGTGCCGAGGATGACTCCAGATTTTGGTTCAAAGAAGGCTATTTTAGATTTGCTTGTAGTGATTCCCATCATGACAAATGCTTATGTTTGCCACTTCAATGTTCAGCCTATATATAATGAGCTTGAAGGAAGGTCACCCCATAAGATGAACCAAGTCGGGAGAATCACGACTGTGCTTTGTGTAGGAGTGTATGCCGCAACCGCTATATCAGGGTATTTACTCTTTGGGAAAGATACTGAGGCTGATATTCTGACTAATTTTGATGCTGACCTTGGAATTCCTTTTAGCTCTGCTTTGGATTACATTGTCAGGGTAGGGTATATTCTTCACTTGGTTCTTGTTTTTCCTGTTATTCATTTCTCTTTAAGGCAAACAGTGGATGCCATGGTGTTTGAGGGATCATCTCCACTTTCAGAGAGTAGGAAGAGATCTTTGGGCTTAACGGCAGTGCTACTGGGACTGATATATTTTGGGTCTACCATGATTCCCAATATTTGGACAGCTTTCAAATTTACAGGTGCGACTACAGCAGTGTCATTAGGCTTCATATTTCCACCTCTTGTTGCATTGAGATTAAGTCATCACGGGGAGGGTTTGACCCATAAAGAGAAGTTCTTATCATTGTTTATGTTAACTTTGGCAGTAGTAGTTAGCATTGTTGGAGTGGTTGGTAATGTTTATAGCCTGAAAAGCCAATCCAAGTGATATTCTTATGGGTAATATGGTTCTAGCTTCTTCGAGGAAATTTTTTGAAATTTTGACAAATGGTCGTTCTCTGTTTTAATGTTGTACCGATACCTATTCATGTTTAGCAATTGGGATGGGTGAACCCTTTAGAGAATATTGTTTCAGATGGCAAATTATGCTAGGAGGTTCACATTGATGCTCGGAAACATCTGAAGGGTGTGCTGATCTCCAGATACAATGTCTTCTTAGAGCAACTGTGGCAGGGAAGTTTAGGAGTCAAAGAACTTTTAGGAATAATACTTTTTCGGCACCAACACGTGTAAGTTGATTAAAGAATATGAATTTCAGTTGATGCAATGGATATCTATCAGGTTGCTGTTCTTGCCACAAATGTTGTTCTAACTGTACATTTACTTCAATATACTGCTAAAATGAATTTTTTGTATAAGGATCTTTTTTTTTTTTTTTTTTTGTATCCATAAGCAGGCATCATAAAAGTACTGCGTTGATTCTCTATGAAGTTTATTTTTTCTTAACTGTTCTGATTATTCTTGCAATCACTGGCCAATAGTTCCTCTGGTTTTGACAATCAAGCACGGCTCAATTTTCTAGCATATCGCATATTATACTTTTTGTGCAGAGTAGTGATGCACCTAAAAATTATGTGAATAGATCTATACTGCACATGTAAAAGATGTCAAAAATGGAATTGAGTAGTGCACTTTTAGCATATGAGCTCATTCTTTTTCGTCAAGGGATCAGTCTTTTAGATGTAATGTAGAAAAGTGTTCCAAGCAGGTAAATGTTTTACATGGATGGTTGTTTTTCGGAATAAGATAGGTTAAATCACGACTTCAGTCTAGCAAATCTTTGAGACATTCTTTGGTGTAGAAGCAGGTTCAGCAATATATTGTATATAGTAGTTGCCTGATTTTGCACACAACACTGATATACTGGAGTTGGAGTCTCCCAAAAAACAGATACTTATAATATATGTATCGCCTGTAGCAAACTTAATGTTTGCGAACGATTGAAGAAGATCAATTTTGCAAGTTAGTTTGATGATAAAGTAGAATGGAGTAATCTTCACCATACGTGTTATATGGTAGTTGGTTCTTCAATTCCTGTGCATATAGAATAATTCCACCACTATTATGGCTAGAAGTTGAATGGTCTTGAGAAATGAAATACTATTCTAATACATTGTGGTGATCAGGATTAAAGGACCTATGGCCAAAATCAGGTTATATTGAACGGTGGTTCGAAAACCTGACTTGATCTGCTTGAGAAGGGGTGTTCTCATCCAAAATGATCGAATCTAAATGGCCTAACATTACTAGGATGGTCATTTGGAATCAATCTTTTACAATCAATTATTTTATAAATGTTTCTAATAAATATATTATGCATCTCCATTGAATTCACTAATATAAATTAAAAATTTACAAATTAGATTTTATTAATGCACAATAAACTAACGTAATATTTTGCTGCTAATAGGTGAATGTGTTAGTTTTGCAAATGTGCTAGTTTTGCAAAGGAGAGATGTTCCTTTTAGGAATGAATATGCATCTTTTTAAGAATTCTTCTGCCAGATTTTAAGCATTCAAGGATTGATATGCAGAAACTAAGGAACCTTTATCATACTATTCTCCTGCTCTATAATAATAATACAGAATACAAATACATTAATTCTTTGTTTTGTTTTTCCTTTCTTTAAGCCCCAAAGGCTACACAACACAAGTACATAAATTCAACACACCGTACTGGAACGCTGGAAAAATTGTACAGATTTTGGAAGGAAATAATGAACACTGGAGCTTTTTGAGAAACTTCCTTGGCATAGGGAACAAGAGCAGCTACTTCACCACGAAGGATCTTGATTGGGATTCAAAGGAATAATCTTTGCTGTCTTCCCAATCAGGTTCTGTAATCAGATGATAGATGGACAATAATTTCTAAATTCAGAAGAAGAAAGATTTTGCTGAAAGGTACAGCATTCAAACATAGCTTGCCATTCCGCAACACACCATTATGGCATCACCTAAATACTGCAGCACAGAGAAGATTGCAGAAAAGCTATGACCACTTGCAGGCATTCTAGATTCTCAAGTTGATTTGGCCATTCACAACCTGCTGCATCAGTTGATTTCAAAACTTTAAACATATCCGAGATCCAATGGGGGGCGAAAAACCACCCATACAACCTTCGGTTTGAATATTTGCAAACCAGGAGTACTCTCGCATTGAATGTAGACCATCACTTTGAAAGTGAATGATTTTCTCACAAGGCAAGCTGGGATAGCTATTCTGGCATCAGATATCTGGAATAAGCAAATATGATTTAACTGAGATTGATCATTGTTTTTACCTCATCACTGAAAACACATTAGGAGAACAAACAAATAGTGAGTTTGCAAACGAGCATAACGCAAGTTAGCGCAAATCCAAAAACAAAACTTCAAGGCAATGATCTCACCATCATATGCTATACCTATCAATCATTTCTCATCCTTCCCTTCGGCTTACTCATTTTTTTGGGGTGGCCTTCGTCTTACTGACACCAAGCATTTCTGCAAATAACATCCTTAAGTGAGCATGCCTGAATAGTTACTTCTTTCAATTTCAAATTTAATGCCAAGGTTATAACCTTAAGCATTTGTTAATTTGACTTACAGATATATTCACAGCCACTTCTTTCTGCATAAAACATGTCTTGAAATTGCCTCTGCCACCTGCTAGTAATAATTTGATCAGGGAAAAACAAATTTTTACACCTTAACTAGATAGAAACTTTGAACGCAAGGAAAAATAAGTAGACACAAAAGCATAGAAAATGATGTGAGAACAGATAAACAAAAAACTTATAAGAAATATCACCAAGTAAACAAAACCTTTCTAGCATTATTTCAAATATATCTCATGCTCACCAACAGATCAATCGTGTTCACACTTCACACAGACAACATATTACAATCAGAGTGTGTGAGGTGGTTTCTGGCATATCTTTAGCGTGTAATTACAACAACACTTGGAATCAAATGAGACCATGATAAACCTCCACTAAATATGCATATCCTCAGTTAGTAGATAATAAAGGATTTGTATAGAGCAGATGAATAAGTTAAGAAATTTTTTGTTATTTCAATTACAATTCACGCATCACTTTCCTCATCATGAATCTCTTAACTGTATTAGTTATAAATCTGCACTGTGATCAACAGAACAGCACAAGCAACACTATGTAGTGCCTGTTTCTTTAAAAAGAAAGCCTTTTTTTTTTTTTCTTTTGTGATCTATAGGTCTGCTTCCTAATTTGTGAAAAAGTATGCTCCATTAAGTAATCACATGTTTGACCAATAACATGCTCGGCTGATGCCTGTGCATTACTTCCATAATCTGTTATAGCATACAGTACCATGAGAACAATCCTGATGCAGCAGTTAATGAACATCTACATGCATATCATATTATTGATTCTAGGGTAATAACAAAATCAACTCATTGCTTCTGTGCCACAAGACAAGTATGCACTCAACAGAAGTTCCACATAAGAAAAATATAAGAAAAAATTATGGTAGTTAACCCACACGTCATGGGGGCTGCAACTTCTACAATTTATGTAATTGAATTGACATAATGGATCACCAAGGTGTTCAATTTGATACTTACATGATGCTCACCAATAATCCCTGCAAGAACATTTACCGTCCTGGATATGGTGAAATCTGTAGCCATCACGAATGATGATCTTACGCTGGGTACACTTGGACATGAATTTCATAAAAGAATGACAGTCAACACAAATTCTAAGGTTTTTCATAATTTGAATCGGAGCACCACTTGGTGTTCTCGAAAGTCCAAATACAACTGCAAGTTTCTCACTATGGCGTAGAAGATCATCCTCTTTTTGTTCGTCTTCAACATCAAAAAGTACAAAATTTGTATCTGGTACATAACCTGACACTCTGAAATGTCTGTAGAAGTCTTTTAGGGTCAAGAGAATATCTTTGATCTCATCATGTTCGTTGTCTCCCATAAGGAAACAGTGCACTTTGTTTTTGATATGAATCCAGCTGAGTCCTGGTTCTTTTTTCACCATATTTTGTTTCATCGATTCCCTTATTTCCCCTGCTTTGTCCCACATGCCTTGAGATGCATATATATTTGATAACAAGACATAAGTCCCAGATCTCTGTATTCCCATCTGAAAAAGTCTTTCAGCAACCCTCTGGCCAAGATCCAAATTCCGATGTATCCTGCAAGCAGCAAGTAGTGAATCCCAAATAACAAAATCTGGTTTTACAGGCATGTTTTGAATGAGAGCTTCAGCTTCTGAGAGCTGTCCAGCCCTGCCAAGGAGATCAACCATGCAAGTATAATGATAAATTGAAGGGGTCATCCCATAATCTTGACTCATGGAAATAAAGTAGTTCCACCCTTCATTGACCAACCCAGCGTGGCTACAAGCACTTAAAACTCCTAAGAAGCTTATTTCATTAGGCGAAATTCCTGATGCTTCCATTTGCTTGAAAAGCTCGATTGATTCTTTACCAATTCCATTTTGTGCAGATCCAGTTAAAACCGCATTCCATGTGACTATGTCTCTGTCAAGCATCTCTTCAAAGAGGAAAAGGCAATCAAGGCTACCACACCTGAAGTACATTGATATTAGAGCATTAGACACGCATAAACATGAAACAAAGCCATGCTTGAGTATCAATCCATGAAATTGTTCTCCAAGCTTGGTTGCACCTAGACTACCACAAGCACTTAGAAGACTAGTAAATGTTAAGTCTTTCGGTTTCATCCCAGCAGACAACATTTCAAGGAACAGCTGCAAAGCACTGTCTCCTTGACCAGCTTGCACATAAGCTGATATGATTGCTGTCCAAGATACCACATCTCGCACTGGCATCTGGTCAAAAGTAGTCTGTGCATTATTCAGCATGTCGTTCTCTGAAAGTCCTGAAATAAGTGAGTTCCAAGAGACAGTGTCTTTCACTTTTATTGTATTTAATATCTGAGAAATATCTCCAATGCTATTACACTTTGCATACATGGAAATCAACCCATTTTCCACATATGGATTGGACTGGCACCTAGTTTTGATAGTGAGAGAGTGTATTTGTTTTCCTATTTCAACATCTCTAATGTTGGCACAAGCTAACAAAGCAGTGGTAAAGCTTGAATGACTCGGAACCATCCCAGTCCTATGAAGCTCAGCAAACAACTTCAAACCATCTTCACTGTGTCCATTATGCACAAAACCAGCAATCATGGCTGCCCAAGAAGAAGTATTCCTAACAGGCATTTGCAAGAACATAGCTTTTGCCTCATGAAGCATTCCATTTTGAGCATATCCACCAATCATAGAATTCCAAGTAACCACATTTGGGTTTCCAATCTCATTAAATATGCACAAGGCATCATCAATTCTCCCCTCATGCATATATGCAGCCATCATTGCGTTCCTTGTATTAAGGCCTTTTTCACTATCTCTATCATACAATGCAATTGCATCCCCCAATCTCCCACACTGTGAAAAGGCAGCAATCATGCTAGTCCATGAGTATTCATTCCTTTTTGGCATCGTCTCAAAAAACTTGACAGCATCATCCAAATTCCCAGTCCTCATATATGCATTAAGAATAGCAGTACCCACCACTACATCCCCTTCATACCTCATCTTGATTGCTATGGTCCTTAAACTGCCAATCAAATCAAAATCATTCAAACCCATTGCAGCTGACAGGCCAACCACCAAAATTGCCTGGTCAGGCCTGACTCCACTTCTCATCATCATCAAAAAGACACACCAACCTTGTCTGTACTCGCTTATTTCCACATACCCAGAGATAATCAACATCCAAGAAACGCAATTTCTCTGTCCCATTTTATCAAACAATTCTCTGGCTTCTTTCATCAAGCAATTTTTAGAATATCCAGTAATAATCGAATTCCAAGAAGAAACACTTCTCTCAGGCATTTTGTCGAACAATTTCCTAGCATTCTTTATATCCCCATCCCTTACAAACCCGGCTAACATTGCATTCCAACTCACTACATTACGCTCCGGCATCGATTCAAATATCAATTTGGCATCTTCAATAAGGCCAGCTTTTGCATACCCAGACAGCAGGATGGTCCAAGTTCTAACATTTTTATGCTCAAAAAGATCAAAAAGTGTTTTAGCTTCCTTAATATTATCATTTTGGATATAAGCAGAAATCATGGAATTCCAGGAGACAGCGTCTCTTAGAGGCATTGAATCGAACAGGTGGCGAGCGTCGTCGAGTCGGCCAAGTTTGCCAAGCTCCTGAATAGATTTGTTGCATTGAAACAGATTTATTTGTGGGTTTGTTGGGGTTTCGGATACTGCAAGAGGAGCAGTACACAAAGAGCGAAATCGGGGTACGCAACGGCGTAGCAATAGCATTGAATGTCAAGCAACTAACTTCAACTGTACATAACTGGAATTGTTGCGAGACGGGATTAAAGCTACATTAATAATAATAATAAATCACGGACTGACTCTGCTCTAGCTAAGCACCACCTTTAGTTTGGGCCATATCGGGCTTAATTTCTTAGGGCCATAACGGCTTTTAAGGCTCAACTCTTCTCATTTTTCATTTTGGCTATTGTAATTTTAAGTTAAAAAAAAAAAGTTAAAATTAAGTTATTTTTTACTATATAAAAAATACATGATGGAGCGGTTATTTTTGTGAACTTCAATCACCGTTAGAGTAGTTTTGCAAGCAAGATTTAGATGTTTATGGGTGAAACAAAAACAAATTAGGTTTGAAAAGATTAAGATTAATTTGTGGTACTGAATCCGAATCCTCTTCTAGGAATATGCATATACCTAACGAACACTTTGGGACATTACTAAGAGTAGGTTACTTAACCTTTGAAACTTGAAAGGGAAATATGTATCGCACAAACAAAATTTATTTATTTGCTTAACTAAATCTTAATTATTTAGTAATGGATTTGCATGCTGCGAATTCGAATTCAGAAAATAGAAAATATTTAAATAGTTTAGAAAAGAAAGCATATTAAAAACAAAAATCTAAACCCAAAACCCCCCAAAAAACCAAAAATCTGAACAGTAAGATTAAGATAGATGTCATGATTACCAGAAGATTATGTAAATAAAAATAATTGTCCAAAGTTGTCAAAAACATGCACCCATAAAAAGGAAGATGAAAAGAAAGTAATTATTGACAAATGACAAAGTGGAGGAAATTCCATGATCTTGGAATATGGGTTGCTTTTTAAATTCATGCAAAACTACTTTTCTTTTTGTCTCTTTCAAACCATTCAAACTATCAAAAGCTTTTAATTTTTCCTTATTTATACTCTAATAGGTTTAAAAACTAGATAAATACTTAAATGAATTTGTTGGTATCAAAAAAACAAATACCCATCAGATCCCAATTTAATTTGTTTTCAATGAATATTTTATGTTTGATTTACATGAAATTATCAAATGTATAGTTAATGCCCGTGAAACCTACCATAATTTCAATTTCAAATTTGCAATTGATAGAAGTAGAACATGTGAATATGTGTTACGAATTAGAGTACAAGAACAAGATTTATTTTTGTAAGATTGTGCATTTTGGAGACAAGATTTAGTGCTGGACCCATTACCAAACAAATATTTGCATGTGAAATTTAATATTTAAAAAAATATTTAATTTTATTAATTTGTGATATATAAAGGTTAAAAAATAATTTATTCTATTTGGGGTTTGTTAGGTTAATGATCAGAAGACGGTTAACATAGGCATAGTTTTAGTTTACTGTGTCTAATAAGCAATAAGTAATCATGATCATGCACTTTAAGGATTCAATTCAAAGAATATTGGAAAATTAATTTATCAAAACTTGCATGCTTTCAATTAATTTACTAACTGATAATACCCCGAAAAGTAAATAAAAAAGGCTCAAGGCATTAAGTAGCCTAAAGAACAGAAGGCCTATGGAAGCCTTCCAAAGATAACTGGTTGTGTACAGGGAACAAGGCCGTCCAAACAAGATCTCTTACTGATGTGATGTGGTTGTTTAATACACATCACTGTCCAATTGTCGCTATCCGTATAATATGCCATACCTATCCTAAGCAGATCAATTGTTTAAAAATACTATTTAAGCTCTTCATATATTATAAATAGCAGGTTCATCTCCATAAAATTCAGACTCGTTCTCTCTTTACATGCATACATTCTTTTTTAAAGAGTTTTATCTTGTCGCTAAGTTAAACATCGGAGTGCTAATGTTCGAAAAAAGCCGGGTAAGAACCTTTTGCAGGTTCTACCTTCCCATGATCCGATCGGAATTTACCATCTAGACCATCCAAGCCCTCCATCTCTTCTGCACACGGACTCACCCATTCTTTATAAAATTTTGTTATTTATCACGAAATTTTATAATTAAAATGACTCTAAACCTTGCATGCTTTTACCTTTTTCTCCAGTTTAAGTGGACAATTTTGTATTCAATTTTCCTCAACACATCATTCTATTTAAGTTAATTTTTCATGGGGAATTAATTAAGGATAAATAATCAGTTTCTTTTTTGTATAATCAAAGTGGGATTTGCTAATTATAGAACTAAAAATACATTAATTGTAATTAAATAAGGTTCACGAGTCAACAGTGTAACTTAGTCGCAGGTCATAGTATGTTGTGCATATTAGCCGATCAGATAACATAGATTAGTGTTTTTATGTTATAATAAAAATAGAAAAGGAAGGATTAGTTAATTAGTGATGGCAGACCACAACTAATAATATTAAAAAAAAAGGAATTAAACAACAATAGAATACTACACACTTTATCAGTTTGATGACTCTTAAACTTGGATTTAAAAAAAGGTTAAGCAAATTACATTATACAAATATTTATTTATTGCTTCAAATTTGAGTAGATGAATGTCTTTTTTTATGTGTAAATTTCTAAAATAATATTCTATTTTTCAAACTTTCTTTAACGTTAACCCCATATTTTAGAGACCAGTGATTTTTTTTTTTAATTCATCATTATAAACAAACAAAAATAAAAATAAATCCAAGCAAAGTATCTTTTGGGATACTTTCGGTGCTAGGTATCCTCTAAACTATATTAAATAAAATTGGCCAACCATCATTAAAATTTATCAGTGATTAATACTTAATTAAAAATATGAAAATTTCAAATTTGATTACTCATTCTCACCATTTTAATTGAATTATATGTCTATTTATTATAAAAATAAAATAAAATAGGGCAAGCAGTTTTTTTAGTTCATTTTTAATAAGCAAGAGTCAAAATTTCCAAGTCCTCAACTAATTAAGCACCATTATAATCTGGTTTGCAGTTGCCTAATCATGGCATAAATTACTATAACCTAATTGCATAGTGATGGTACACAACAATTAATTAATATACTAAAATTAATCAAGCAATAATTAAAAGAAAAGTCAAACTCATCTAAACAATATATTATGTAGTATTTCCCAAGTCTCCCACCTTTATAATAATATTTCTTCGTAATTACTTTTTTTTATATTATTTATAATTATACAACAAAAAGATGAAATCCATTTATTTTTTTTTTCTTGTGTTAGAGAAAAAGGTATCCCTTATAGTCAATGTAGGCACTTTAATCTAACGGTTGGTATTTATACAATTGGCCTACAGGAGCGCCCTTAAAAGTTCCCATTTAATTTCATGCAAATTAAACTTTACTCATTGAGGCTTTAATCCAAAGTTATAACTTCATTAATTATATCAATCTTTAATTCCTATCACTTTAAACTCTCTGAAGTCACATCCCTAGCTCCTACATATGTTGTACCTTCCATTACAAGAGTCCTAAGAGATTATTATTAGTATTAGATTTTTAACAAAATTTGGTATGTAAAATAGGTTGAAAATTCATAAATGAGATTTTTCATATCATTAGGTAGCAAACAGTAAGAGGGGCATTGCTTTAGTCTTTTCTTTTCTTTTTTTAATAATGATACGGCTTTTGAAATTTTACAGATTTAATCAATTTAAATTCTTGCTGGACAAATTTATAAAAAAAAATAACAAATACATACTGGACAAATTTATAAAAAAATTAATAAATTCATACTGGACAAATTTATAAAAAAAAACTTTTTTAAATTTAAAATTCATGGATCCGTTAAAGATAGGGTTAGTTTGATTCTAACCCAAAGTATGATCCAAGTTTGAAATATTTTGGTCCGAAATTCCAACTTTGTTCCACTAACCCACTTTTCACTTTCATGTACACTACAAAGAGAAGTAGTTGTGTCCCCACACCACACGCTGCGATTTTCCCATGCCGTGATTGATGGGATTGGAATTTCACAACTTGCCCATTTTTATTAGCCTTACTGATCACTCTTTAGGGTCACAAATTTTGCCCATATTTTGTAGGGAACATCACCACGTAAACCCCACACCCTCTTCTTTCTTTTCTCTTTAGTCATTCTCAAGATTCAACCACTACCACCATAACCAAATTTCTAAATTGACCTTATTTTTAAGATGATAATTTTTAATTATTTTTATACATTAACTCTACTCTTGAATAAAATTACACACCAATTTATCCAATCAGATAATTGATTATTTATGCACATAAAAAAATAAAAAAGTGAAGTCTAAGTCTCCTCTAGCTACAACTTTACTTGACCGATTTACCCATCTTTTTTGTTAATATAAATACGCATACTTTTCTTGGAGCTTAAAGCTCAGGAACACTCACATTCACACTCAAAGCCATGGATTGGTTTTCTTGGCTATCAAAAACAGGCCTAGAGCCATCACTAGTATATGAATATGGCCTTGCCTTTTCTCAGAATGAGCTTGAAGAAGATGACATAGCTTACTTCAACCATGAATTTCTTCAAAGCATGGGAATATCAATAGCTAAACACAGGCTAGAAATCTTGAAGCTAGCAAGAAAAGAGAGAGGAGGCAGCCCACATGCTATGGCAAGAGTTCTTGTGGCAATCAAGAGAACAAAGAGATATGTATCTAAGTATATAAGAGCCTGGATTCGGCGAGATGAGTCTGCTCTTGTTGTGGTTCCTAGGCCTGGTTATGCTACCAGATGGAGAGGAGCTATGTTGAAGAGAAACAAGAAATTGATGATGGGTAAACAAGGCAGGTTGTTGCTCACAAATGGAACTCCTGTGGTGGTTTCTGGTCCAAGACTTGATAGTTTCTCGAGTCCATTGGTTTATGATCTTCATCAAGATGAGAAAGCTGATGATGATAGTTATTGGTCAACACCAATTGAAGAAATCAGGTGGGATACTATGTTCCAGAATTTAAAACCAACATGAATTGATCTTCTTGTTTTTTTAATTTAAAATTTAGTGGTAGGAGATTGATTTTTGGGGTTCTCCCACCAGAAAATCTTGTTTGTGTCAAAGAAGATAGGATCTTTTTTTTTTCTCTAAAAAAAACAAAGAAGATTGAATTAGTGGTGGTGGGTCACATAGAGGGCATGCTTTGGAATCAAAGGGTCTGTTTCAGTAACGAGATTGTCTCCTTTTGCTTTTGTTTGGCGCAATCTTTTCCATCTTTACCAGAAAAAAAGAAGAGGGCGGCATCAGTATACTAATATTTGGAATTGTTTCTTTCTCAAGAGACTGATTGTTTTAGGTATGCATATATTGAAACTTTGTAGTACAATTTTATCCATGTTTTCTTTTGATAACCAGAGCTATTGGATTTGGGATCTTAACATGCGAGGGAGACTCGGAAAATGTAGACAAATTATGAGTATCATTCTTTCTTTAAGCCTAAATTCTATTTCATGGAAAACAGGATATTGAATCTGTTGCTGGAATTCCGATGGCCATTGCCACATGTTTTCCTACAGTATTAACTCAATATAATGCAACAATATATGATTTCGTTCATACACATGCAGCAAAAGGAATCCCCTAAAGGGCAGTACAACAATTTCGATATATATTTCCCCCAAAATAAGTCAGTAAAATAGGCTTTACTGAAGAAATCCTCATTAAACTAGCCATAGCCGAAAAATCCTTACTCGGGGGAAAGAGATCGATAGATAACCCAGAAATTTGAACCTATAAAGCTAGAACCATTGTAATACAAGCTACTTCCTCATGTACTATACTGCTATGAACTCTGCAGAATAGACATGTCTCAGTTTTTATTTGGTAAGGTAATAATCGTAGCTCCTCATGATCAATGCCCTGAAGATTGAGGCAAACGAAAAGAACCCCCCGAGTAAAGCATTTGGTAAACTGGCCGAATTCTAACTGTCAGGATTACGCTCAGGATGGTACCCAAACCGCAGAATCCAGCTAGACAGAGGAATGTCATCTTGAAGCAATCGGAACCTACACAGGTTGAACTTCCTTGCTTAGTAGCTTCTGCATCATAAACATAGCCAGCAAGCAGTCCTGAGAAAAGAAGAGCTCCAGCAGGATTTCCGAGCAACATAAAAGTATAGATTATGCCGAAATGTTTCAAGCCAAAAAGCTCAGAGGCAGTTGGCACCATTACAGAATACAGAATCCCATAGCAGACACCAATCAGAGCTGTTGCAACATAAAGAATATCTTTAGCAGCCAATGCAAACAAAACGAAAGCTATTATCATGATAACTTGTGCCAATATCATCCAAGCAGTTCGAGGAATTGTTTTTGACCTGCATTATCATGATTTCTTCTTATTAGATATCGTGTCACATAAATGGCAAGAAAACAAAGATGCATAGATGAGTTGTCGAGAGAAAAACCACAGAAATTAAGAATAATCTTTTAACCTAAAATAATTGGAAATATTATGGAGGCCAACAAAGACGTCGGCTACCAAGCAGTGTGTGTGTGTGTGTGTAATAATAAATGTTCTGATATAGCACATGATAGTAAGTGGTGGAGTAATGACCTGACAAAATGCTCAGAAACAGCACCTGACCCCAGCCGTCCAACAAAATTGCAAAAGCTAAAGACAGCAAGTAATATTGTTGTATCATCAACACCAAATGCAACACCAATCTGAGCCAAATTATTGAGAACGGTAACTCCAGAACCAACCCCAAGAAAGTATACCACCCAAAGAAGCCAGAAATCAGCCTTAATCAAAGCCTCACGGAGTTTAAAATCCTCCCCTCTCTTAGGTCTCCTTTTCTTCTTCACTGCTCCCTCACCCATGGCAAGGAGTGTTTCAATATCTGAAGTATAATCATTTTCATAACTTCCAAGATTTGCAGCTGATGAAGATGGCGTCAATAAAGGATCTGCTGTGGTTGATTCACCTTCTCCCAAAACCAGCCGATCTGAAGAATCAGATTCTGAGATACCGTTCTTCGGCTTTGCTGGAAAAAGAGTCATTTTGATAGGAATGGCAAGAGGAGCTAAGAGAATAGCGACCATTATGGCAAGAAGAACATAGGAAGCAGCATCACTTAGAGACACCATATCACTTACGATTGTGGATATGAGAAGATAAAGTGCAAGCACAATATTTGCGGCTTGGGTAAAAACAAAATGGACATGCTCTGAAGAGTCTTCTCCAGAAGCTGGAGTACAAGGTCGGACAAAGTACATCATCAATAAACATATAACAGGAATGCCAACTGTTAGGAATAACAGAAGCTTTGATGCTGACTCATCAAGCGCCATGGTGTACACCAACGTATATACAGCAGCAGAGAGCCCAACATAACCTTTGAGAATGCCAGAAACAGTGCCCCTACTCAGAGGGAAGTTTCTCATATTGGTTACAAGCACAGCTGTGCCAAACCATGCATTGCTATTTGTGGCAACAACAAGTGCAAGAAATAGCTACAACAGCAATGAACAATAAATATTACAATCAGACAATATGATAAAAGGGAAAGATGGAAAATTACATCTTTGAATCGAGGCTTATCTGCAAGTATGTGTTGATGATAGCAGAAACCAAACGAAGTTTTTTGCAAAATGATCAATGAACAAGTAGATGGCGTTTTAAATAAAAGAACTGCAAAAATAGAGGAACTGGCCCCAATCACTGTCCACGTGCACTTGCAACATATCTTCATATTTTGTCAATAATTCAACATTTTACATGCCAAATACGAGAGGGGACAAGGGGATTCACTTTTGAGACAATAGATTATGACATCATGGGAATTCCAGAGCGCAGACCAGCCTACAAGGACAATGTTAACTTCAGTACAATCATTTTCCCCATTACCTAATAATCAAGCCATTGGTGGGATTGCTACTGCATTAAAATATGAAGAAATGTTTGTGAAATATCACTTTTTACAGGCTTTATCAATTCTCAGTTAGTAACTTAGGCTACTTCTAGTAATAGGAACTCAAAATCACAGCAAGTGAAGACCTGCATAAGCAACCTAGACAGCTGATGGGCATTTTTTTTTGTGCATTCACAGCAGGATACAGACATTACCTAAATTTTGTACGATAGAGGCAGAATTTAGAAGTTATAGGTTGTGTGCAAGTTGGATATTTAACTAAATTGTATTTCATCTATTCCCTGCCCATTCAGCTCAATCTATTCCAGTTGAAAAATAAGAGAATCTAGTGCATATATAACGTCCCCAGAATAAAACTCATAAGATTTGTTTTTTATGAATTATCTTCAAGAAGGACAACCTTCCAAGAGTTTAACTTGGGATATGCTATTACTGGAATGTTGTCATCTCATCTTTTCAAACTTTCAATAACACCTTAACACCAAGCTAGCCTAAGACAATTTAATGAGATAAAATATATTGTCAAGATAACAGCACTCTTCTACCAAAAATACTCCCATCCCAATTTAAGAAATTGTAGACATTGCAAGGAGCTCTATACTAGGTTGCCTAGCTCCTTTTAACAAGGAAGAACTAGCAGTTGATGTTATTTCCTTAAAGGGCTACAATAATTTCAAAAGATACACCACCACTGCACACTTTCTAGGTCAGCAAAATCACTACTATGACTTGTTCACCAGCCAATCAACCCATGTAATTGTCCCCCAAAAACTTGAGCAAAATTTAAAGACAATCAAATTCAAATCCAAATAGCAACTAGTTCAATATCATCATATATCTACTAATTCCCCTAGTAAAACAACACAAAAAATGCAAAATCCTGGATTTATTTCGGTTCAACAGAACTATCTTATTTCCTTTACAATATTTAGAGCATATATAAATTAATTAGTGTTGGTGAATTTTTGGAACCAGGGCACCGGATGTAATGCTAGGGACTTCGATGCTAGAGATCAAGTTAATCTGTGGAGCGGCTATGGTTTCTACAATTTTTTTTTTTCCTTTTGATCAAAACAAATGAACAACCTAACTGAGGGGACCGATTAAACAGCACGCAAACTAACATAACTAATCATTCACCAACATACAAAATTAATGAACAGAGCTACAGGAAAGCTAAGACAAGCAAATCACAAGTCAAAATCCATAAAACCCATGAGTGGTACACAACTACTTCAAGTCCCTCAAATTCTCTATGAGCTACTTTTATGCAATTTGTTCCTATAAAAGCAATTTACCAAAAAAAAAACTGCTAAATCAAATACTCACCAGCCAATAAGGCAAGCCAGAGACAGTCTGGCTAACAGCAAGCCAAAGAACGCCATAACCCAAGAAACAAGTAAGAACACCCACAACGAGGACAGCCCAAGGAGGGAACTTGTTGATAGCAATACCAGGGATCAAACCCACATTCTCTCCAATATCATTAGCCACTCCAAGGATTGTAAGCTGCTGCTGATTGAATCCAAGTACCGATTTAAGAGCAGATGAGTAAAGTGGGAAATTATAAGCGTTCCCAGCTGATACCTGAACCCAGGCTGCAGCTGCTAAACCCACCCACGGCGGCCTAGTCCCTGCTTTTAGAACTATCTTTGGCATCCTGGATTATATGAAAGTTCCTAAATTTTGTTCCATGGGTCGAATTATTTTGTGCAAAAGAGAATTTTTTATTTTTTTAGTTTTTGAGATTTTACTTGCAGTATGCCTTTATCTTCTCTCCCGGAAGTGAAGTTTCAACATTCATGTGGAATTGTGGATAGAGAAAGAGAAAGGACGGTGTAAGGATCCAAGGTTCAATCATAGCGAATGGCTGATTGGGGTTTAACTAGCAATCCCCTTCGAACAAAGAACGGTTGTTTTCTGGCTGATCATGGCCAATTTGAGTTTCTTTTTTCTTATTAGCTTTGGCCCGCGTAATCACATCATTTTTGACATTTTTAATTGCGTAAACTGACATTAAAAAACAGTTCTTTTCGGCAAAAAGAAAATTGATTTTTTGAAAGTAAATGAACATTATATAGGTCTTTTTCAATGTTCTGAAAATTGAACCAGATGTTGAACCGGTTTTTTTCCGGTCTAATCCGGTTTTATTCAATTCCGTTTATTTATGTTGACAAGCGACTTGTTTAAACTTTGAATTAGTAAATTATAAGCGTGGTCGTTAAATTCCAGTTTGTTCTTCGTAAATAATAAGGATTGGGTTATTATTCCGTAGGAGAAAAGGAAAAGAAAGTATACATATAAACTTTGTTAATAATAGAAAACGTACACTTTTATATTCATAATAATCATTAACTTTCTATATCCTTAAAAAAATGACTAATTATGTATAATATTATCTCTAAATCTATAGCTGTGATTAATACTCTTTATATCTCACAAATCACAATCATTATTATTATTATTATTATTATTATTAATTATCAACTACTAAATATTGCTATTAATTTCTCTAGGAAAGTAAATAAATACTGAATATTTATTTGAGTTTGGAAAAAGGAAACTTGTGTGTTAGATTTACTAAATAATAAATATTGAGTTTTTCTTGAACAAGCTTCATTATATGCATTGCGTATAACTTTATGGTCACGTTTGGTTCACTGAATTACACGTAAGATAGTATAAAATAATACAAGTACGATGTTTAGAAGAATTTTTGAAAAATTAATGTGGGGATAATATAATACAGTACAGGTCTCATTATCCCATAGATACTGTATAAAATAATACACCACAAATATTTGGGTTTGTGTAATACGTTAAATACCGTATTAATATTAAATACCATCCCACCACCATTATTGTTGCTACCAACACCGCCGCCGCCGTCGCTACCACTATCGTCGTCACCACCACCATCACACTGCCGCCACCGTCACTGCCATCGATACCACCACAACTACCGTCATCACCATCGTCGTCACCACCATCACCCCCACCACCATATTATCGCCACTACCATTGTCACGCTATTGCTGATACCACCACCATCATCATCGCCATCGCTACCCCTGCCATCGCAGTCAATAACACCCACCACCACTGCCGACATCACCACCCCCATCACCATATCGCTTGACATCACTGTCATGCCGTTGCCGATACCACCACCACTATAGCCATCACCATTGCTACCACTTTAGCTGTCGCCACCACCACCATTACCACCATCACCGTCGCAGCCACCATCGCTCCCTGCCACCACACTACCGCCACCCCTGCCACCACCATCACACTCTCGCTACCACCACCAGCTCCCTCCACCTCCACCACCACCACCACCATACCCTCGCCTCTTACACCACCATTGCTGGTTACACCATTACACTGCAAACGCTACCACCGCCACCACAATCGTTGCCACTGCCACCACACCCCCACACTACCTTCGCTACCGTCACGACACCATCATCACCACTACCACACCATCGCCGTCACCACATCGTCGTCGCTGCCACCACCACTCAATCGTCGCCACAATCGCCACTGCCATCGCTATCATTGCAGCCACCGCCACACTGCCACCACTACCATTATCACATTATAACTAAATTTTAAAACTTATAATATTGAATGTATAAGCTAATAACTATTATATAAAAATTATATTATAATTGATAAATTTTTTCATTTTTTGCTCAAATATTTCGTTAAATTCGTCGTTTAGATTTTTTTATTTTTTTATCTAATTTTAATTTTAGAAATGTCGATTTCTCTAATAATATATAGTCATTTCTCATTATTTTTTATTTTTTAATAAAAAATCGATGTATTAAAATTTATATTTTATAATTATAAATTTTTATCTAAATTAATTATAATAAAATTAATTTAATTGTATCTATTTTTAATTTTTTTAAAAATAATATATTACAATATTATGCATTAAATATAGTATATAATAATACGAAATAATATAATTTTATACTAAATATTGTATAATATAATACAGACTAATACTATATAAACTAATATTATATAAGCTAATATTATATATATTAATATTATATATATTAATATAATACAGTGAATCAAACGTGCTATATATTTACTAAAATATTTTATATTGACAAATTTATTTTTCAGATGATATATATTCTTTAATTATAATTTAGCTTAAATGCAATTTTCTTTTACGTAAATGAAAGAAATCACGATAATTATGGTGGTAGATGGGTCTGATACTAATAATGTGACGGCCCGCGGGTGATCTTAGTGGGTGACAAATTATGCTTGGTGTCAGACTCAGAATCTAGTGATAAAATTTGATGATTCGAGTAACAAATAAAAATAAAGTAATTACTTTTTTCTTTAAGAAAAAGAAAAATAATTACTATCATTATTATGTATTTTAAAATTAAAGGTAATCATTATTATGTATTTTAAAATAAAAGGTTAGTGAATTGAATAATAGAAATGCAATTGTAACGTAAGCTTGTTTTCAAGTATGCCTTTTGCAGATTTGGGATAGTACTTTGCGACCATTTCGAAATTTTTTTTGGCTACTGTTTTTGATCATCTTTATGACCATGTTGATCCAATAATTAGTGATTGATCTGATCCTGTATTATAGAGGTAGGTTTACAAGTTATTTATAAAGAATTGTTTTTCTTTATAAAAAAATAGATCTAACCTTAAAACTGTTTTTGAATATTGCAAAATTCTTTTTTAATTTAAGAGATGATATCTCTCTTGTTTGGATTCGAAAATAAGTAAATTCGGTTGCAAATTTTTTAGATAGGCATTCAAATCAATTTTATAGTTTTCATTTTTGAAATTGTATTCCTTCTTTTGTTTAAAAAAAAAAAACTTCAATGAGATAAAAGAAGATAATAAAATATAAAACATAATAGGGCACGTGATATTGTTGACAATGTAATTACCAAAGATAACCCAAAGCCAAAGCATATTTAAAAATAAAATTTCATATCAAAATAACTATAATGATAATTACTTTTCATCTTAAAATCAATTCTAATGGTGGATGGTGCAACGCTGTCTAAATGCCATTCTCTTGTACCTAAAAGTTTTCATCTTAAAATCAATTCTAATGGTGGATGGTGGATGTAATATATTTTTTTATTCAGGAATTTGAGAATGCATTTTTCCTTGTTTTTATAATTCAACCTCAAAGTTGATTACTAATAATCTAATATTAACTTACTATTATATAACTATAAATATTTAATTATAAAAATCATTATTTTCTAATGACTAATAAATTACAGCTATTTAGTTTCATATATATATATATATATATATTTTTTTTTTTTTTTGCGAAATGCACGGGGTATCCTGGATGGGCTCCAACTGTGGAAGGCACCTTTAAGCCCGTACCATACCCAGACTAATCCTCGTTCGCACCGTATCGGCCCAATTAAGGGGTAGTTTCATATATATATATATATATATATATATATATATATATATATATATATATATATATATATATATATATATATATATATATATATATATATATATATTACAACTATTTGAAAAAAGTCCGTAGAGTAGAAAGCCCAAATGATGTAGATAATCCGGCCTTAATTTTGGGCTCAGATCCACCTCACATAATCCCAAAATTGAAGCCTATTTAGAAAAGCCTTGTTTCTGAATTATCTCGCATATGGTAATAAGCTTTTCCTTTTAGCCGAAAACAGGATTAATTTCATTAGTGTTTACTAAAATTTGACAATTGTAATATTATTATCATTATATTACAATTTAAAAAAATTAACTAAACTTTTATTTTGTAACAAAAAAGTTACAAAAATTGAAAATCCAAAAATTCAGCTATTGAAAAAAAATAATTTAGCTTTTATTTTGGTTGGTTTGATATTATATAAAATGAGAAGCAGTTTGATTGATAGATATTATACAAACTACATCATTAAAATAAATAAATTAATTAATTAAATAATGAAACAAAATAAAAGTTAAGTTATTTTTTCGGTGGGATTTTTGATTTTTCGATTTTTATGATTTTTTCGTTACAAAATAAAAGTTGGATTATTTTTTTGTTACAAATCATAATATAATAATCATAGCGTTATAATTACCAAACTTTAATAATCAAAGATGAAATTTAACCTGAAAACATTTAGAAAACATTACTCTGTTTATCATAAATGATAAACATTAGCAACGAAAAATTTAAAATAGTTAAGCATATGCCAACAACTTAACATATTAATGAATTGGCTCTTTGTTGAAGTAATTTATTATTTACATAATTGAAAATATTTATTTGAATTTCTCCATTAACAATATTCCTGCTTTGTACTCAGACACTACAAAAAAAATGCAGAATAGCGATAAAAATTAACGAAAATAATGAAAATTGTTGTTAAATGCACCATTTAGCAAAAATATTGCGACG
Organism: Excoecaria agallocha; assembly: GCA_037975025.1. Taxonomy (NCBI): domain Eukaryota; kingdom Viridiplantae; phylum Streptophyta; class Magnoliopsida; order Malpighiales; family Euphorbiaceae; genus Excoecaria; species Excoecaria agallocha. The sequence continues at coordinate 48,798,095 of CM075814.1, read as the reverse complement.
AAAAATGACTTTTGTCGCAAATATTGTTAGGGGTTGGTAGAAAAACAGATATTGAGATAATTTAGCAATAAATAAATTTGTTGTAGCTAATTTTGGGCGCAAACAATAGCGACGACTTTGCAAGCACAGAACCCTCGCTAACTCTTAATTCATGACAGAAATGATTTATTAACCATATAACAAGGATATTATCCTCGCTAAATTAGCAAGGACAATTTCCTCGTTAAAGTATGAGTCATATGCCATTTGGTTTATAAAGTATTTGCCGATGATATTATCCTCGCTAATTTTACTAGGAATAAATCTTTGCGAAATTGGCAAAGAAAATTCCCTCGCTAACTTGTGAGTCATGTAGCATATGTTTTATAAAGTATTTGGCAAGGACATTATCCTCACTAATTTTTCTAGAAATATATCATCGTTAAATTAGCGAGGACAATTCATTCGATAAAGTATGTGTCATATGCCATTTGGTTTATGAAGCATTTGGCGAGGATATTATTCCTGCTAATTTTGCTAGGAATAAATCCTCGCGAAATTGGTGAGGACAATTCCCTCGCTAACTTGTGAGTCATGTGGCATGTGGTTTATGAAGTAATGTCCTCGCAAATTTTGATATGAATAAATCCTCGCTAAATTAGCGAGGATAATTTTCTCACTAAAGTATGAGTCATATGTCATTTGATTTATGAATAATTTGATGATGGCATTATCCTTGCTAATTTTACTATGAATAAATCATCGCGAAATTGGCAAGGACAATTCCCTCGCTAACTTGTGAGTCATGTGGCATGTAATTTATGAAGTATTTGGTGAGGATAATAATTAGCGAGGATAATTCCCCCGCTAAAGTATGAGTCATATGCCATTTGGTTTATGAAGCATTTGGCGAGAATATTATCCTCACTAATTTTGCTAGGAATAAATCATTGCTAAATTGGCAAGGACAATTTCCTCGCTAACTTGTGAGTCATGTGGTTTCATTTGACTTCGATGGATGTGAACCTCCATGATTCAAACAAAATTGTTGTATTTGACTTCGATGGATGTCTTGCAAAAATATCTATCAAAAGGTATGTATCCTACTTCGAATATCAAGTTCTAATAATGACACCGAGTGCAGTTCTTGGCTATCTGAAATAAATTACTATGCAACTATATAAATTGGAAGCAACTGACATTTCATGAACTGTTTACGACTTTTTATTGTTACTGATATATATGTATGTATTATTTTAGATATATTATTAGTAATGCTATACACATATACATAACAATTTATTCATTAATATATATATTTTTATATTAAATGTTGAGTAAATATAAATTTATTATTTTTTAGCTTATTGTTTATTATTTAAATAATAAAATTTTCATATTAAATAAAGAAAATGAAAAAGTTCATATCAACATTCAGCGATAATAAATCTCAAGCTAAATTTAGCAAGAACAATATATGTCACAAAAATGCATGCTATATTTAGCTAGGAACTTGTCCTCGCTAAAAGTTAGCGAGGATATTAATCATCGCAAAAGTTAGTGAGAACTTTAATCCTCACTAAATGTTAGTCCTCACAAAATTTAGTGAGGATTAAATCCTCGCAAAATTTAGCGAGAAATTTAGACCTCACTAAATTCAATTAGACTTTTGTTACAAAATTTTTATTCTTGCTAAACTAATTTAGCGACGAAAAATCATCATCTAGCGAGGATTTTTTTCCTCGCTATTTTCAATTTTTATTGTAGTGAAGGGAGAGGGTCCAATCATAATCATGGATAGATTTTTGCTACTAGTAACAATAATAATCATATCGAATTTTCACATATGTTCAAGAATGTTAAAAATAAAATTATAAAATTTAATTAGTGTAAATAATTATTTGGCTCATCCTGATCATAATTTATTCATATATATATGGGTGGACAGAGACCGGTTAACCAGTCCATGATCAAATAAAATAATCAATCTATTAAAATCGATTTTTTAAAATTATTAACCATTAACCAATCCATTACATTTGGTTAACCAATCCATCAATTTCGATTTTTCTGTTTGGTTAAACAATATTTTTCGGTTAACCATTAAAATTTATAATATAAAATTATATAAAAAAGGTAAATTTTAATTCAATTTTAAATGTACAAAGTAATTTAATATATAAATTACAAAATAAACATCATTTAGTAGTCAAAGTTCATGTTAATAGCTAATATTATAAAATAAATTTGATATTTGTTGGCATTGATTTTAAATCATATAAAATTTTTGATAATATTAAATGTTAAAAAATAAACTCTAAAATATAAAAAATTTAATTAATTACTATTAAGTAAAACATGAATATCAATATATGATAAAAAATATATAAAAGTCGGTTATTATATATAAATATTATTATATAATTAAAAATAATGATATGATACAAATTTAATTTAAAATATTATATAAAATTTATAGAAAATAGGGATGAGTATGGACTGGTTAACCGATCATTGAGTAAAAAAAATTAACTAGTCCATTAATATCGAATTTTTAAAATTACTAACCATTAACCAGTCCATCGATTTTGATTTTTTGATTTGGTTAACTAATATTTTTCGGTTAACCATTAAAATTTCTAACAAAAATTATATAAAAAATTAGATAAATTTTAATTCAATTTTCAATGTGTAAAGTAATTTAATGTAAAAATTATAAAACAAGCATAATTTACTAGCCAAAATTTATGTTTTATAAATTAATAGCTAATATTATAAAATAGATTTGATATTTATTGAAAATTACTGTATTTGATTCTAAGTCAAATAAAATTTTGGATAATAATGTAATTAAATGCTATTAAGTAAAATATGAATACCAATATATGATAATATATATATATATATATATATATATAAAGGTTAATTGTATACTATATATAAATATTGCTATATAATTAAAGAGAATGATATTATATAAATTTAGTTATATAATAGTGCTATATAATTAAAGTATTATATAAATTTTATAGGAAAATATAAAAAATTAAGGTATAAAAATAAAAATATAATTTAAAGTATTATTTTAGGTAAGTTTTCAAAAGAGATAAAAAAATATAAATTTTTAAGGTATATATATATATATATAAACAGATTAACCGTAATTAACGGTTAACTGAGAAATAAAAATTTAAACTATAATAAAAAAACTTAAAATGTAAAAATTAAAAACCATAACCGATTTTATCGAATCAGTTAATTAAAAAAATCGATTCAATTTTAGATTGATTTTATGATTAATTATATTTTCGATTTTTTTCTCACCCCTATATATATAGATGAGGCAAATGAAACTGCATGCATGTTTAGGTAGCGAAGGAGGCACATGTATTGTTACAGCAATCCTTATAGATTCATTGTACATGACAGATTAAAATACAATTGTGGTATGCAGACACCCTGAAGCAATGCTGCCTAAAGATTGGCTTTCTTATATTATATTATGTTTTGTTATGTTTCTACCATAACAATTTTCTTGTTTTGGATGCTACAATCTATTAATATTTTGTTTCCTCCAATTATTTGATACGAAATACTGCTTTGTGACAAACATTATCATACCTCTTGTTTTTCTGTCTTATGGGCTTACTTTAAATTTGACGTTTCTAATTTTCCAATCACTAATGAAATCAATCATTTTTCAATCAATAATAAGTGCTTAAAATAGTATTACTTTATTATATATATATATATATATATATCAAAGTATCAAGTGATGAGAAAAAAAATAATTGGGCTAAGATGCCTTAAGCTTTAATATAATACTGAAAGAAAATGATCTTAGTAATTTTCAAAAAAAAAATCATCTTAGTAATAAAAATATAAATAAATATAAAATAATCATTGTAAAATCCGGGCGAATGTGACCGCAAGATATGTATATCCACCTCTTTGGGAATTTCAATTTCCAACCAATTACTTCTACGTACGTGGGGCAGATAATTTTTAACTGTCCAACAATCTGATTTTTTTAATTTTTATAGTTTCATGTCATGATCAGTTACGTGGGAGAATTCAGAAAAAAAAAAAAGTAGAAAAAAAGACCAAGAATGGATCAATTTTTGCTGTTTATAAACATAGATTTTCTTTTTCCTTTCAGAATTTAGCATTGGATAAAGATGAAAAGAAATACTTATAAAGCTAAGAAATAGAAATTGTAGGTATTTATTCTCATCACAGCCTGTAAATTCCATATATGGATGCATAATCCTGAAACACAAAAATGTTAGAAAATATAAGAACATTTCGTACACATGAGCCAATAATTAAATTTCTCGATCAAACTATTAATTTAAAGTTTTGGGCCAAAATAAATGGACTCGATACAACGCCTCAATGACCGCTTCCCTGTTCCACTCGTTAAGCCTGAAAACGAAATTCCGTTTCATTATTGAATTTTATTTTGCAATTTCCCTAATTAAAAATGTCTTTTTTCTTTTACAGGTTTCATAGTATATTTTTTTCAAAAAAAAAATCATAAGTTAAATTCCATTTCTTAATAAACACATTTAATGAATTTTTTGAAATAAAAAAATTAAAATTATAAAATTTATTTACAAATAAATTTGTATACTTAAAAAAGATTAAATATAAGATTAAACATGAAATTTATAACTAAAATATAAAATTTCGAGTATGTAAACTTAAAATTACAACCCGTCAAAACATAAAGCACCTACCTAAATTGGAGGGAGGGATAAAGTAGAATCTTCCCACCATGAATCTGCTATTGAAAGAACAAAGTTCTGGGCTATAATATCATGCCACGTTACACCTGATAATTGCTGTTTTAATTTTTAATTAACTACTATACATATATTAAAAAACTGATAAACTTCTAAATTATGTGCATTAAATAAAAAATCTGAATAAAAAATAGTTTCTTACGTCCTAGTATCAAATTCACGGTCAGGATTATGAAATAACCAGAAAAATTTCACAAAATCCATCCCAAGATTCTAATTACATTCACTATCCATCACCATTCTGTTTGTGGATCTTTACAAAAATTTCCTCATCTGTCACTCCTATGCATTCTACTACACCACAATCAATCATCGCAATTTCAAAACGTTCACCAAACCCAAGAACGTCGACTAACTAATTCCAGAAACCATCAAAGAAGAACAAGATTCACGAATCTCCGGCCTTAGACATCACAGAGAGCCGGCTCCGTCTCGGCTCGAATGCGGCGCGACGCCGTAGATGGTGCGAAGAGGGCCTAATCAGGGCCGATAACGCTCTCTTCACTAGCTCCCCCTCCACACCCCCGATTCTCACCAACGAATTCGTCATCGCCGATCTCCTGAAGTTCAGTCTACTACTAGAGTGATATGACGCCGTTTGCGTACCGTTGTTTTGATTGTTAAACCTATTGTTTCTCATCAGTGCTCTGTGGAAGGCACACCGGAAAGAGCCAGGGTGCGTCGTAGGGGAACATGAACAATTCCTCTTCTGATTGGACACTGCATTGTTACTTGAAGTCTGGCGCGTCATCGAAATCGAACGGTTAGGAGAGATTGGACGATCGAGTGATAGTCTGAAGGACGGCGAGGACGGGTTGCTGTTGTGCCGGTGGTGATGGCTGTACATGTTCACGCGAGTGGGAGAAGTGGAGCGTGATAATAACGCGGCGGTGGAGGAAGAAGCGCGGGAAGCAAAACTGGCCGCCGTCGATGAAGCGAAGGAAGAAGACGATTGCGACGGCGGCATCGCCGGTGAAGATTTCCGGCACGGGCAGGTATATGTGTTGTTTGCTTTGTTTCTTGAAGTCGGCATTGTTCATCGGCAATAAAGAAAGGAGAGAAAGATTTTATTTCCTACGGCGGCGTTGGAGAAGCAAATTGGGCAAACCTAGAGCGAAGCAAGACTCAATTATATAGCGGGCGCGGTGGTGGGCGGATCGTAAATAACAGGTAATGTGAAGGGTATTTTGTCGAACAGAAAGGTCGGTTTGTGGGGCTAATGGATAGGTTAGAGAGAAACCGGACGTGGGTTAGGGTTTTGTTTCCGGGTCCTAATCAGAACCTATCCCACGCGCATTTTAAAGAGTTATAGTACATACTCCCCGTTTTATTTTTATTTTTTTAGTAAACGACAGAGTAATGGTCCGTGCGCCGCAAATTATATACTCTATATGAGCTGAAATAATTAGTGGGTTCTTAATTGCCGAATAGAAAAATCTATGCCAGGCAAAATAAAGGTAATAGAAATCATATTCATTTTCTAATATATGAAAAACATTTAAATTTGTCTAAATTAATCAATGGTTTTATGTCATGGTGCTATGCTTCATGGTTTATAATTTCAAATTATAACATAATATATGAATGTACAAACTAATATAGGATGCAATTAATGTTAAATTAAGTTTTCAGTATTTATTTGTTTTTATTATTCATTTTTCCTTTTTTATTTAGAATATAAATTTGTTAGTTATTAATTAATTAGGAATAGCTAGCTTTTAATTTCCTTTTATTTTTCTGTTGAAGAAATTTCCTTTTATTTAGACTCCTATTTAGTAAAATAATTCAAATGTGGTACAAATTTAAGATTTAATTTTAGAAGGGACAGATTTAGTTATATTATATTGGTTTTATATGATATATGAATAAAATAGGGAGTAATGATAAATTTAAGAAAATACCAGAAAGGCAAAAGATATGAATTGTAAAGCTAATACGATGAATATTTGTATTTATAGAATAACAGTGAATCGAGAATAAGTGGAGAATATTAAGTGTGTGCATGCAATTGCATATATTTTGCATTGTCTAATCGAATAAAAAAATAAAAAATTATTTTATATCAATAAAACGGTATATATATATACATATTGATAATAATCGGTCTGTTAGGCCGTTCAACGGTCTGGGATAAATCGAACACCTCGACCAACAAGAGCCCGACAAATCGACCTAATGCTAAACTCTTTGAGAGCGTCTAGCCGAGCTATAGACCGGCAACAGGCTAGCCCCGAAAATAACTCCACCACGATTGAATAGACAACCGTCACTAATTTACGTTCCCTCAAGATTTGTTGATAATGGATTAGTGACCGGTAAAAACGAAAAACTCCTCCCATTAGCTCCTAAAAATGCGTTAAGTTCACCTATAAAAGGAGTAAATACAGATATGAAAAGGACGAAATTTTTTGTCAAAAAATTCCTTATCCTTTCATTCAGAATCTCTAACTTGATTGTCGGAGGCTCTCTTGTCGGAAATTCGCCGATCCATTATTTGCTTTTTGTAGGTGTTCGAAATCGTCATAAACTTACATTCCATTTTTTCTTGCCATCACATATGAATATCGGGTAGTGCGAAGCAGGTGTAGAGAAAAAGAACGGTCTTACTTTATAATAATAACAATAATTATTTTAAGAAAGAAAATGCAGTAACAGTGTGGCGAGCATGCCGCGGTTTTGAAGATGATGAGAAACAAGCGCTTGCACTGGCGCCTTTTATTTGATCAAAGCGCCTTAAAACTGTCACGTATACAGGCGGGAGATCTATTTATTTGTTTTCTTTTACAATTGTTATAATAATACGTATACGTGGCCTCAACGAGGCTATGGTTCAATCTTTTGGTGCGTTGGCACTTTTCAGTACGTGGCATTATTCTATTGAGGAAAAAAGAATAAATATATGGACTTAGGATTATCAAGCCTTAACTCCAAATTTAAACATAAATTTCAATTTCATCCAAAATAAATATAAAAATCCTATCAAAACAATTCCAACTTTTTCAATTCAGATTATTAGAGATCCAAACAATTCAAAATTACATTTGATAATTTTTTTTATAAATGTTAAATTAATGATAAACTATATTATATTTTAAATTTTAAATTAATTTAATTTAAAATTAACTTTATATTCACATCTCAAACATTTTTAATTAAAGAAAATCATATAATAATTTCTTAATTTAATCCAAAACAAAAACGAAATAATATTATAATTTATTTTTCTTATTTATTTAATTTAATTAATCACAAATAATATGATAATTAAATTAAAAGAACTATTTCTTTTTAAGATTTTCATTTTAACAATCGTTTACCAGCTAACAATTATAAATTGATAAATAATTATATTTAAAAAAAATTAAGAGTACCAAAAAAAATTGGAATATTTGGATAAATTTGAAAATCCAAACAAATCGATATGAATAATTGAAAACGAATATTTACATATATTTTTAAGTCCACCCATTTTAAATAATCCAATCTAAATTAGATGTTGGAATCGATTAGAATTCTGGTCCGGCCTATGTCCATGTGGCATTATTACTCTTCTCTTCTAGTTCCACGACTGAACTAACCTATCTCATGTGCCAAACTCCCAATTTATTTTGTCGAGATAAATCACAAATAAAGTTTCGGAAATGTTGTGCTTCCCGGACCCAAGCCAAGTGTGCGGAGACAAACAATGAACCTAGCTGCTAAGAGCTAACATAGATGTTATGAATAATGCTAATTAATTATTATAAATTATATATAGAAGCAGCACGAATTGAAAACGAAAGAAAAGAAAAACGCAATACCACCATCACGTTATTATTGCAGGTTAATTATTAATTTGCTGGCATGCTATCTGATAATACCCGAGATCCTGCAAGGCCCAAACCTAGATTCAAGGAAAAAAAAAAACCCACACGATGGAAGCCTTATCCTGCATGCATGAGTTTCTTTGTCGATTCTTCCGACCCAGTCGAAATTTTATAAAACTGATTGAATTGACGATATTTTGATAGAATTGACAAAAAAGCTCATGCATGTCGGATAAAACTTTCATTGTGCGATTTTTTTTTTGCTTGAATCTAGTTTTAGGCTTATGGGCCTTGTAGAATTCCAGGTATTACCCTCCCCCTAAATCCGATCGATCAATAACATGATGATGGTTTAGAGGTAGTTCGTTGTATTTGGCAAAAAATTCAAAATATATTTATTTTTATTTTTATTTATTATTTTGGGAGCAACTTTTCGTGATTAAGAGAGGACGAGAGATAGTTGTCTGTTAGGACAAGGGACATTTCGTCAAGGTAGTATTAATGATGATTTTTCGTTAAGCGTGGCATTCCATCAACAATTGGGAGTTTACACGTGGACGGCGACGGCTTTTCTGAGGTTAGGGATTTTGTATATGGGTTAATTTGCATTCATACCCTAATTAATGAATTTTTACTTTTCTCCTCTTTTACCCTTTTCACGAAAATTATACACTTCTCCTTTATGTCACTTTAAATCTACTGCAATTTTACGGTTTTCTTTTGGAGTTTCGAGAAATTTCCCTCCTCCCTTGTTGGGTAAGTTTTCCTTACACTTTGGATGCATTGTATTGAAATTTCTAGTGACTTTGAGACTTTTTTTATCTTCTTCATCGTCTTTCTCTTTTTCTAGTGAGGTCGTATTTGCTCCTTTAGAACATCTTAGATATTCATTTTTGAACCATTTCCTTCGAAAATGGCTATTGACAACAGATGGTCTCGTATCAGAACAGGATCATAGTGTATTTTGCTATGAAATTGTTGCCAGTAGCCGTATCTTATTTTAAGAAAAAGGTACAACCTTCCTGATGATGTGGCTGTCATGGCCTGTCCGACATCGAAGTCGGCCGAGGAGGGCCATTTTGGGAATCCTTCGGAATGGTTTATTTGTTTACAGGCTAGTTTGGCTCCTGACATGCATTTTCCTTTTTCTTCTTTTGATATCGAGATTATGAGGGGGATATGGGTTGGCTCCGAATAAAATAAATCTAAATGATTGGAGGATTATAGTTGGTTTTAAAATGGCGAGTAGGAATTTGAATATTGCTCCATCATTAGAAGTGTATGCATTTTTTCTATATATCGGGTCGGAGGGGGTAGCCTTATTTTCATTTTATTAGTAGGCCAAGGAAGAGACTTTTCGCTCTTTCCTAACTCTCTGAAAGGTTATAGGGATAAATTTTTTCAGATTGGACGAAAAGGCGATTTAGGAGTGGATCTCCATCGATCAAATAAGCCAAAGGTGATGGGAGATTTATTGAAAGATCTCGATATGTGCACATTCGATAAAAAGGCTCTTATGCGTCCGGCCCGATTAGGATCTTCTTATTTCAGGTTCTTTGCGCTTAATTGGCAGCATCTCTCTCATTTTGATAATCTTGAGATTATCACTATCAATTAAGCTCTTTGTAGCCGTTAGATTGATAATAATTGGAGCATATAAGTGTCGATCTTAATTTTATGTGTAAATGAAAATAATGAATCTATTAATTATGAAAATCTAAGTGTGTAATAAGGAATTTTTAAAACAAAATACAGATAGAAAATTACTAATGTGTTGGTATATCAACTAAATTTCAATTAGGTGGTTCAAAAAAGTACAATTCGATGAAAAATAATGGTTTTTGTTCTAATTACATCATATTGATGAGGAAGAATTCATCAATTTATCCCTATAGCAGTAAAATTTATTATTTTCAAGTGTTCAACGTCGACTCCTCACATAAAAAAAATAAAATTCAGCTAATTTTAGAAAAAAAACACTTGCACACAAACTCTAAATATATTGGATTTTTTTTTTTTGAGAAGAAGAAAAAAAACAATAAAGCACTACAAAACAGCCATGCCAGGGGCAACAGAACCCATGGCATTAGATGAGAGAATATGTCTCAGGCTGTGGGGTATTGAGCGTGTAAGATGAAGTGAGCATCTTGATACTGAACGTTCAGTTAATAAAAAAGTCTGCTGCCGTATCAACTTTTTTGAAAACGAGTTGAATTTTTACTTTTCAATTTCGATGCAGTAGATCTCGAATGTAAAGCAAAATGCTACTATAAGAAGGATAATGGTATAATTGCCTAAAATAGCGCTGACCACACTATTGTTGTCTATGGAAAGCACTAATTTTTTCCAACCATTTTTCTAAGCTTCTTGAAGCCCATTCGTACAAGAAAATGATATGTCATAAAAAGATACAAAGCTTTGTCCTACTTTTTTCCAGTCGTAATTATCAACCTTTAGCTTTTTCCTCTGCCGGCGAATTATCAAACGTAGCTTCGGAACAAAGCAATAAATAAAGAGACATTCATTATCATACCTCATTATCATAAGAATATTTTCCTACAAATATAAGCAGACCGTGTCCTTGTTTTTTTTTTCAAAAGTTAGTTACATTAGTTTGAAGATAAAATTTTTTGTTTACAAGAGAAAAAATTTAAAATTATTTTCTTGAACTGATGATAAGTCGACTGAACAGTAAATTTATTGCGATCACCTGCAAAAAATAATAAAAGATCGGTATGTTTTCGACTAAAAAGCCTCCGACTGTCAAGTTAGAATTTCTGTGTAAATGAGAGTAAATTTCTGGCAAAAAGATCCGGTTAGTCTTTCATATATGTTTTTCCTCCTTTTATAGGAGGAGTTAGCACATTTGTAGGAGATAATGAGAGTAGTTTTTCGTTTTTTTCAGCCACTAACTTATTTTCAACTATTCTCAAGGAAAACGTGGGTTAGTGGTAACTGTTTGTCCATCGTGGTGGAGCTATTTCTGGAACATATTCTTAATTGATCTATGACCCAGTTCGAGTGCTCAGGTAACTCGAACTTTTATTCAGTTCTCGTGAGTCCTGATTGATCGATGTACTCGGTTAATATTGAATCGTTGAATCGGTCTTTGAGTTCGATTGTTATCATAAGTCTCCCCTGCAGTTGGCAACATTTATGTCAGCAATTAGCAAATGAGTACTGAAGAGGACTATTCAATACCATAAGATCGGAGCTCGAGGCGACTAGGCCTAATTAGCTAGTGGCTGCGATTTGAGGTCTGAGTGCCTTCCAAGCTTTTTTTTTTTATTTAAGTTCGGTATCAAAGGTCATGAAAACTCACCTCGTTTTGATGCAGGGGCGACCTGCCTTTAGCTCTATCTGATCGCCTGCTAGTTAGCAGGATGACGTCAGTTTTTGTGTGAGCGTATTTATTGGAGGTCATTATGATGTCCTGTTTTATCGTGCATAACGGCTGGGGCGCTTCGGTTATGGTGCCCTGCCTTAAATGTACTGTCCCAAGTTCGAATCTGCTGCCACGTGTACGATCCAAATCCATCATAGTTTTCTATATAAATCTCCTTCCACTTTCGACTATCATTTTCTTAACTTTCACTCAGTTCCTTTCTTTTTCTCTGCAATAATAGTTTCTGTACCCGCTGCCTGGGCTTCGAGATTCATCCTCTTATCCAATTTTCCTTTCATTTTTGCCCCTATTCAGCAAGTTTGTCATCCTTCTTCTTCATCCTTCTCTCCTTTGTTCTTTGTTTAATTCTTTCGTCATGAGCTCGACAATTGCTTTGAGTGAAAGAGTGGGAGACAATGGAGATGCCCTTATGGGTTGCGTTCCTAGTATAAGCAGGGATTAGGCTTCGGAGGAAGGAGGTCAGCCCTTCGATTTCGGTCAGTCTGCCACCTCCTCTAAAAAGAAGGCTTCGCCAATTGTCGGGGGTGGGTAGCACAAGTTCAACAATCAAGAAGGGGAAGCTTGGTCCACTCTTAGCCTAATTGACATCTGAACCGAACTATGTTGCCAGTAAACCTAGCATCTCACAAAGGACGAACATGGAGTTCACTAACAAGAGAAAGACTGCCATTTATGAGGCGCAATTGGAGGCCGACGTCCGCTTGCCCCTAACGAGCTTTGAAGTGAGTGTACTGAGGTACTTCGACATGTCGATTGGGCAGCTACACCCCAACGTTTAGCGAACCCTGATGGCTCTTCAAATTTGGGCAGTGAAGCAGGGCATAAACCTTGTTAGTGTAAGCCCTAGCCCCAATACATTGTAACGAAATACTTGAAATTAATAAAATGAGGCATTTGTTTTATCCTTTGTATTCCTGTGCATATCAATTGATAAAACTATCCAAGAGTGTTGTTTCGGTTTAAGTTATCATGTGTGAGGCACATGGATTGTAAGACCTTGAAACAAATGAGACTTCATTCTAAATATCCCTAGTCAGTCATTGTTATGGGAATAACAAATGAATTAAGACTAGTATGCTCTCTCTGATACTATGAGTCCTGTCTTACGGATCATTAGGACAAGAGTGTCAATCAGAGATCATAGATACATGTTAAGGAACATGGTATCTGGATTCGATCCGCTCATGAGAACACTACATGGTACAAGTCATAAGTGTTTCTCATATGCAAGTTTTGTATCGGAGTTCTTAGACCTGAAATCTCTATGAAACTCTTTATGAATTACTGTGTACTTTGACATACACCTAACGTGCTCGTAACAGAGTGACAAGTACGGGTATGATTGGGTATGCACTGATTCATGTTAGAGAGCATGAGAGAAGTGAAGGGATTACCCCTCTCGATAAGAGAGATAATATCACCGGCCACTTGATCAGTGAACTGAGAAGTGTATGGCCATACCGAGATGAAATAATGAGTAATCGTTATTTATCTAAGAGTTCAGTGGCACTGAAATATCAAGAAAGGAATTAATATATGTAAGGATGACTAGTACCATGCCTTATATTAATTCTGATATTTATGGGTAAGGGACTATGCAAAATTGCATTAGGTCACCAAATGCCATATGCATTTTCATTTAATTTGGAATGCTATAATATCTTACTAGAGAATATATATAGCCTTTGAATTAATTTATTAATTCATTGCCAACATTAAATGGACCTATAGGATCGCACACAAAGCATTGGGCTTAAAATGTTTAAATTAAGTATTGGGCATTAATTTGGGCTTTTAATTAAAGTCAAATTAATGTATGTAATGGGTTATAAAATTGCTATTGGGCTTTGGTTCATGAGAGAGAGAAATTCAGCCCACAAGGTTTAATTTCAATTAATTAAATGTCATGTATTAATTTAATTAATTGAGTATTAAAGCCTAAAGACATATTTATCTAATTAAATCATCTAAATATAAGTTGATGTGGCCGAAATTCCTAAGAGAAATCACAAGGAATTTCGGCACATGTATAGTTTTTATTTAAGTGATTTATTAGATTTAAATGTCTTATCTTTTTCCTAAATTAAGTGATATAATTTGATTAAATGACTTTTGATTTTATCTTGGATAAATTGAAAGAGTTTTTATCAATAAATATTACTTATTTTAATTAAGTGATGAATGCAAATATTAATTATCTTTAGCTAATATTAATTATCTAAAGATAGTATATTAGAAATCCATCACTTAAAGGAAGAGGAGATATATATAATCAAAGTGAAGTTGGCGCAAAACCCTAGCATTCTTCTATAGTTTTGCGTGAAACCCTCTCTCTCTCTCTCAAGAATTCTTTAGCCAATTTTCACAAGGAGAAAGGATAGTTCCTCATTCTCTTGTGATCTTGGGTAGTAATAGCAACCTAAGAGAAGTACAAAATCAAGTTTTGTAGCTTCAAACTATAACCATTACACAATACCGAAAAGGAGAGCTAGCAATCTCGATTTTAAGCCGACGGTGCAATTGTGTGTGTGAGAATAGAGGGAGTGGCGCAAAAGGTCATTCCTTGGCATTGGTGATCGAGATCTAAGGCGGACAAAGCCATCTTAGTTGCTGGCCATCACCGGAATCAAAATCAAAAAGGCATCAAAAGTTGTAAGTTCGATAACCCTAAAATTGCATGTTTCGATTCTATCTTTGGATATGTATGGTATGTATGATAAAAATTTTTATTTTTCCGCTGTGCTATCATGATTACCATACCATGTCATATTCCATCAGTGGTATCAGAGCCTGGTTATGCTTATTTTAGTGCTTTAGATGCATGAAAAAATTAATTAAAAATCGTTATTTTGAAAACATGCAAATCTGAAATTTTCTGTTTTGAGTTTTTTGCATTGTTTTGGTGTAAAAACGATTTTAATTGATTAGAGAGGTATTATAATTAATATGACATGTTAATATACTGTCCTAAGATGTTATTAGGGCTGGTAATGGTCGGATTTAATTATTTATACCTGATGGTACATGTTAATTATGAAACTAGGTGCTAGTTGGCATGTAAATTGCTAGTTTAACAACTAGTTTTCAAAATTAAATGTAAAATTGATTTTGGCATGTTTGTAAGTGATTTTTAAAGATTAAATATCAGGTCTGGACATATTTTAAATTTGGTTTTAATTCTGGTCCATGACAATTTAATTGATTAATTTTAAAATCACTTAAAACAATGACTAGTTTGTGTTTGTTACATGTTTAATCAACATTGTTTGCTTTGTTTTGATTAAAATGGTAAAAAACACATTTAGATTTAAATGGTACAGAATATTAAATCAATGTTTATGGACTTATTTAGTTTTTAAATGACTCATAAAATTGATTTAAATGTTTGTGCATTTCATGGCATTACATAAGCATTAAACAACTAGTTTTTGTTGTTTGTTTGTTTTGCATGAATGCCGTGTATTATTATATGTGTTCTTCATGATTTTATTTTTAATTCATGTTAGCACATATTATATGTATTTTTAATGTTTATGGGCTGTATGACATAAAATTAAAAATGGCGAAATTGGAAATTATACTAGAGTTGATTTATGGCACAAATCTAACTAGTTTGTGTTTTGGGCTTTTAAGAGAACTTATTCAATAAGAGGATTTAGTCCATTGGGCTTCGGCCCAGGCCCATCACGGGGTCATCTCTTAAAGGTTCAAGTACACAATTTCCATTAATGGGCTTGGCTAAATTGATTAAAATTGGACTTTGTCTGATCCATGAATGCTATGTATATTTATTTGCTTGTTTGGTGTGATGAATGGATATGCATGGTGCATTCATGGGCCCTGGATTTTTGTAATTAAATATGGCCTGCGAGCCATTATATTTTATTGTAAAAGTTTCATTTATTTCTTAGAATAGAATATACTTGAAGACTTTGTAAATCAAGACGAAGCCCACCGGAGTGGAGAAGCCCAACTCGAAGATTCTTATGTAATAGTATAGAATCTTAGTTGTAGGTTTTTGGGCCCATGTTTGTCACGCTTTACTTTATGCAATTATATATATATGCATGCTATGTATGGATGACAAAGCGTATGCCATGTAAGCCGTAATAAAATAAATCCCTAAAATAGTAAGTCATAAAGTTGCCTTCCTAATTCGAAACATGTCAAGGCATCGATCATCGGTCACGTAGACTAGGAGTCCTAGATGCGCCCGATTATCTTTGTGAGGCATGGATTGTGAATGTAGGTTGGACTTATCATGGAAAGGGATGCCCGGACCTAGGCAACTAATAAATGGGTTGTGCTATAACATCCTAAGATGTTAGCCCATTTGATCCAAGAGTCATGTACGAGACATGATTGGAGTTTTCCTACCTAAGTAACTTAACTTGTTAGGTGTACAAGCTCAGCTTGACTAATAAGTTGTTGAGAAAAGTGGATCTTGGCCCACATTAAATCACTAACGCGAATTATTTAAAGGGATATTAATTCGGTTTGTGGGATCATTAATAAGACCTCATTTAATCTTGCTAAATTTTATTGTAGATTGAAAATGACATCTTCAAACAACAATTTCTCATTGCGATCGGTCCTTGAAAAGGACAAATTGAATGGCACCAATTTCATAGACTGGTCTCGAAACTTAAGAATAGTTCTTAAGCAAGAGAAGATGTCGTATGTTTTGGATGCACCCTTGCCTGAAGAACCAGGAAGGAATGCCTCTGCGGTTCAAAAGGAAACTTTTGAGACCAAGAAAAGTGACTCTAACGATGTGACCTGTTTGATGCTAGCCACTATGGTGCCTGAATTGCAAAAGCAATTTATGGACCAAGAGGCTTATGCGATCATGGTGCACCTCAAGGAGATGCTCCAAGAACAAGCTCGTCACGAGAGGTTCGTGACAACAAAGGCTTTGATTTCTTGTAAGATGGCTGAGGGTACTCCTGTTAGTACCCATGTACTCAAGATGAAAGGGTATCTTGATACTCTTGAGAAGCTTGAGGTACAAGTGCCAAAGGAATTGGCCACTGACTTGATCTTAGGATCATTGCCTGCTGCTTATGATCCATTTGTGATGAATTATAACATGCATGCTATGAACAAGTCAGTCACTGAGCTTCATGGGATGCTTAAGAATGCTGAAGAGAACATTCGAAAGACCAATCCCGTGCTAATGGTTCAAAAGGGAATTAAGAAGGGACCTGCTAAGGGAAAGGGAAAAGGAAAGGGAAAATCCAAGACAGTTGGGAGTGCACCTCAAGCCCAATCCAAGCCCAAGGCACCAAAGCTCAAAGAGAGTGAGAGCACTTGCTTCCATTGCAACAAGATAGGGCATTGGAGGAAGAATTGCGCTCTCTTCAAGGAAGAAAAAAAGAAGAATGGAGCCAAAGCGTCCAGTTCTGGCATTTTTGTTGTTGAAATTAACCTTTCTATTTCTACCACTTGGGTATTGGATACCGGTTGTGGTTCTCACATTTGTTCAAATGTGCAGGGGCTAAGAAATAGGCGGTTACTTGGGAAGAATGAAGTGGACCTCCGTGTGGGGAATGGAGCACGAGTTGCTGCCATGGAGATAGGCGACTATCACCTCACTTTACCTTCCGGACTTTGTATTGTTTTGAATAATTGTTATTATGTGCCTGCTATGAGCAGAAACATTATTTCAGTTTCATGTTTGGATAATGATGAATTTGATTTTGTTATTAAAAAGGGCAATGCTCATATTCGTCGCGAAGGCATTTCTTATGGCAATGCCATGTTGCAAAATGGCCTTTATATCCTTGATTTACAAAACAAAGAGTCAATATACAACATTAATACAAAGAGGGTTAAATCAAACGAATAAAACCCTACTTACTCTGGCATTGTCGTTTAGGACATGCAAACGAAAAACGTATTTCAAGACTCCACAAAACTGGAGTGCTTGGGTCATTTGACTTAGAGTCTTATGACACATGCGAGCCATGTTTGCATGGAAAAATGACAGAGTCCATTTAACAAGAAAGGTGAAAGGACTAATGGCTTATTGGAACTAATACATACCGATGTATGTGGACCATTAAGTACACAAGCTAGAAGTGGTTTTAGCTACTTCGTGACTTTCACAGATGACTTCAGTAGATATGGCTATGTCTATCTAATGAAGTACAAGTCTGAAACTTTTGAAAAATTCAAAGAGTTTAAGAACGAAGTAGAAAACCAACTTGGCAAAAGTATAAAAGCCATTCGATCAGATCGAGGTGGCGAATACTTAAGCCAAGAGTTTGATGATCATCTAAAAGAGTGTGGTATTATTTCACAGCTCACTCCTCCTGGAACACCGCAATGGAATGGTGTATCCGAAAGGAGAAATCGAACTCTGTTGGACATGGTTCGATCTATGATGAGTCAAGCTAATCTTCCTATCTCTTTTTGGGGTTATGCATTAGAAACTGCTGCGTTTCTATTGAACCGTACTCCAACTAAAGCAGTTGAGAAGACACCATACGAGGTATGGACTGGGAAAGAACCCAATATGTCTTTTCTCAAGATTTGGGGCTGTGAAGCACATGTTAAGAAATTAACATCTGACAAACTAGAGTCCAAATCGACTGTCTGCTTGTTTGTGGGTTATCCCAAAGAAACAAAGGGATACTACTTTTACTCACAAGCCGAGAACAAAGTATTTGTTGCTCGCAAGGCTGTTTTCTTGGAAAAGGAGTTCCTTCTCAAGAAAGACAGTGGGAGTAAAGTAGAACTTGGAGAAATTCAAGTGCCACAAGCTCCTATAGAGGATGAGTTGGAAGTGGGATCAAGTTCACAACAAGTTGTGGAACAAGATCCCATTACACAAGTACCTAGAAGGTCTGGTAGGGTACGTCAGGAGATTGAGAGATATGGATTTCTAATCACTGACAGTGACACTATTGAGTTAGTAGATCGTGAGGATCCTACTACCTACCGAGAAGCTATTGAAAGCCCAGACTCGGATAATTGGCTTGAAGCCATGAAATCCGAGATGCAATCAATGTACGATAACCAGGTTTGGACCTTGGTTGATCCACCGGAAGGTGCTAAGGTAATTGAATGCAAGTGGTTATTCAAACTAAAAGCTGATAAGACCTACAAAGGTAGACTAGTAGCAAAAGGTTTTCGACAAACTCATGGTATAGACTATGACGAGACCTTTTCGCCTGTAGTCATGCTCAAGTCCATTAGGATCTTGCTTGCCATAGCTGCATATCATGATTATGAGATATGGCAAATGGATGTCAAAACTGCTTTCCTCAACGGAAATTTACTTGAGGATGTGTATATGACACAGCCTGAAGGTTTTGTCAATCCCAAGCATCCTAAGAAGGTTTGCAAGCTTCAAAAATCCATTTATGGATTAAAGCAAGCATCCCGAAGTTGGAATCTTCGTTTTGATGAAGCAGTCAAAGATTTTGACTTCATCAAGAACGAAGATGAGCCTTGTGTGTACAAGAAGGTTAGTGGGAGCATAGTAGTGTTTCTAGTCCTATATGTGGACGACATCCTTCTCATTGGGAATGACATTCCAACATTGCAAAAGGTTAAGCAATGGTTGGGAAAATGTTTCTCAATGAAAGACTTAGGTGAAGCCGAGACAATACTTGGTATTCGAATCTATAGAGATAGATCGAATCGGCTTTTGGGACTAAGTCAAGAAAAGTACATAGACAAAGTACTAAAGCGTTTTAGTATGGGAGACTCAAAGAAAGGGTACATACCTTTGGCTTTGGGAGTTCCTTTGACTAAAGAACAGTGTCCTAAAACCAAAGAGGAAAGGGACAACATGAGTAGAATCCCATATGCATCTGCTATTGGATCTATCATGTACGCTATGTTATGTACTAGGTTGGATGTTGCTCATGCACTGAGTATAACCAGTAGGTTTCAGCAAGACCCAGGTGAGAAGCACTGGTCTACTGTAAAAGGGATCTTTAAGTACCTGCGAAGGACTAAGGATCACTTCTTGGTGTATGGTGGTCAAGAAGAGCTCGTCATACAAGGTTATGCCGATGCTGCTTTTCAGACTAGCACTCAGGATTCTAGATCGCAATCTGGGTTTGTTTTTATTTTAAACGGTGGTGCTGTCAGCTGGAGAAGCTCAAAGCAAGAGACCGTTGCCGACTCAACTACAGAATCTGAGTATATTGCAGCAAGTGAGGCTGCAAAAGAGGCTGTTTGGATTAAAAATTTCATTAATGGATTAGGAGTGGTCCCAAGCATCCTAGATCCATTAGAAATTTTCTGTGACAATAACGGGGCCATCGCACAGGCCAAGGAGCCCCGGTCACACCAGAAATCCAAACACATACTCAGGAGGTACCACCTGATCAGAGAAATCATTGATCGTGGGGACGTCAAGGTTAGCAAGATATCAAGTGAAGACAATGTAGCAGATCCTTTGACGAAACAGTTACGTCCAAATCTGCACGAAGCTCATGTGAGAGCGTTCGGTCTTAGGGCTATGCCCAATTGGGACTAGTGCTAGTGGGAGATTGTTAGTGTAAGCCCTAGCCCCAATACATTGTAACGAAACACTTGAAATTAATAAAATGAGGCATTTGTTTTATCCTTTGTATTTCTGTGCATATCAATTGATAAAACTATCCAAGAGTGTTGTTTCGGTTTAAGTTATCATGTGTGAGGCACATGGATTGTAAGACCTTGAAACAAATGAGACTTCATTCTAAATATCCCTAGTCAGTCATTGTTATGGGAATAACAAATGAATTAAGACTAGTATGCTCTCTCTGATACTATGAGTCCTGTCTTACGGATCATTAGGACAAGAGTGTCAATCAGAGATCATAGATACATGTTAAGGAACATGGTATCTGGATTCGATCCGCTCATGAGAACACTACATGGTACAAGTCATAAGTGTTTCTCATATGCAAGTTTTGTATCGGAGTTCTTAGACCTGAAATCTCTATGAAACTCTTTATGAATTACTGTGTACTTTGACATACACCTAACGTGCTCGTAACAGAGTGACAAGTACGGGTATGATTGGGTATGCACTGATTCATGTTAGAGAGCATGAGAGAAGTGAAGGGATTACCCCTCTCGATAAGAGAGATAATATCACCGGCCACTTGATCAGTGAACTGAGAAGTGTATGGCCATACCGAGATGAAATAATGAGTAATCGTTATTTATCTGAGAGTTCAGTGGCACTGGAATATCAAGAAAGGAATTAATATATGTAAGGATGACTAGTACCATGCCTTATATTAATTCTGATATTTATGGGTAAGGGACTATGCAAAATTGCATTAGGTCACCAAATGCCATATGCATTTTCATTTAATTTGGAATGCTATAATATCTTGCTAGAGAATATATATAGCCTTTGAATTAATTTATTAATTCATTGCCAACATTAAATGGACCTATAGGATCGCACACAAAGCATTGGGCTTAAAATGTTTAAATTAAGTATTGGGCATTAATTTGGGCTTTTAATTAAAGTCAAATTAATGTATGTAATGGGTTATAAAATTGCTATTGGGCTTTGGTTCATGAGAGAGAGAAATTCAGCCCACAAGGTTTAATTTTAATTAATTAAATGTCATGTATTAATTTAATTAATTGAGTATTAAAGCCTAAAGACATATTTATCTAATTAAATCATCTAAATATAAGTTGATGTGGCCGAAATTCCTAAGAGAAATCACAAGGAATTTCGGCACATGTATAGTTTTTATTTAAGTGATTTATTAGATTTAAATGTCTTATCTTTTTCCTAAATTAAGTGATATAATTTGATTAAATGACTTTTGATTTTATCTTGGATAAATTGAAAGAGTTTTTATCAATAAATATTACTTATTTTAATTAAGTGATGAATGCAAATATTAATTATCTTTAGCTAATATTAATTATCTAAAGATAGTATATTAGAAATCCATCACTTAAAGGAAGAGGAGATATATATAATCAAAGTGAAGTTGGCGCAAAACCCTAGCATTCTTCTATAGTTTTGCGTGAAACCCTCTCTCTCTCTCAATAATTCTTTAGCCAATTTTCACAAGGAGAAAGGATAGTTCCTCATTCTCTTGTGATCTTGGGTAGTAATAGCAACCTAAGAGAAGTACAAAATCAAGTTTTGTAGCTTCAAACTATAACCATTACACAATACCGAAAAGGAGAGCTAGCAATCTCGATTTTAAGCCGACGGTGCAATTGTGTGTGTGAGAATAGAGGGAGTGGCGCAAAAGGTCATTCCTTGGCATTGGTGATCGAGATCTAAGGCGGACAAAGCCATCTTAGTTGCTGGCCATCACCGGAATCAAAATCGAAAAGGCATCAAAAGTTGTAAGTTCGATAACCCTAAAATTGCATGTTTCGATTCTATCTTTGGATATGTATGGTATGTATGATAAAAATTTTTGTTTTTCCGCTGTGCTATCATGATTACCATACCATGTCATATTCCATCAAACCTGACGTTGAACTTATTTCGAGCTACCCATGTTGTCAATATTTGATTTATTTGTCTTCGAGTTGGAACCGAAAACCACAACTATATACATGTTCGGTCAGGTTACGGAATTTTTACTGGGAACCCGGAGTCCCTGAAGAAATGGAAAGACCATTTTTTTCTAGTGGAACGGGTATGGGCTGAATTTCAAGTTCGGACAACATGGGGGAGCTTTACGAATCGTAACGACAGTAACCTGTGGCTCTCGAATGAAGAGGAGCTCATCCTCTCCCGTTGAAGGGCACTAGCCAAGGACAAGTGGGACTTGAGGAATTTATTAGATCCCTATAGCTCGGGGCCGTTTCCTCGAAAAAGAAAAGGTAACATATTATATTCTCATATCCAATGATACTAATATGATGTTTTAATTTGCTTTTTCCTTGCAGTCATGAAGAAGATAAACCGAGCTGCCGAGATCATGAGGGCAAAGAGGCAGAAGCTCACCGAAGGTTCTTCAAGAGCACCTCCAGTTGTTGAAGAATAAGTGTTGGCTACCCCTACCGAGGTTCAACCTGTGCCTCTTATGGCTGAGGTTATTGGTACTCTGGCTGCTGAGGCTGAGCTTGCTTCTCGTTCCGAGCCCCAAGCTCCAATCGAGAAGGAATTAAAAGACCTCCACTCGCTGCTCACGGAGATCTGCAAGTTCTGGGAAGCAAAGGGGGACAAGTATTCCTCCAGTGACCCAAAATTTAGCACCTTCATGCATGTTGCCTCATACGTGCCAAAGGAGGTCGGTCCTTTCGCCTCGTTGAGCTGCGACAACTTGGCTAATCGTTTGAAGAGGCTCATAACCAAAGTAAGTAGTTCAGACTATTGTGTGGTTTTGGTTCTCCCACTGTTGCTTGACTTTTCTGTGTTTGGCAGTGCTCCTAGTTGCTCGGTGCTACGATCGCGAAGATGAATGATCTTATAGTTAAGCTTCGGCATGCTGACTCAAACTTCGGGGCTCTTCGATTGAAAATGGCCGAAACCCAGGAGAAAGCTTAGAAAGCTTTAGAGCAGGCCGAAGAGGCTGTACGAAAAGCAGCTGAACTGAAGACTGCCTTAGGCCAAGAGAAGGAGTCCAATTTTGCTCTTAAGGCTGAAGTTGAGCAGCTTAAGCTTAAGGAGGCTGAGTGGGAAAAAAGGGAGGTTGAGCGAGAAGAGAAGGAGGTCGAGGTGCTGGAGAAGAAATGTATGGCATTTAGTGCGAAGATCTCTTCTGTTGTAAGGGAAAAATACCCCGAACTGGATATGTCCTTTATGGATGATGTTTATCCGGATGAGGAATGATCTCTTGTAATAGCTTTTTTAATTGAATGAAAATTCAAACTTTTTTTCTTCTTGTCGTGTTTAAGTTTGTGATCCATGTTTGATTTATCTTCTTAGGAATGTTTGGATAGAAAAAATATTCGTGTGTGAAGAGATGAGTTGTCTCGATCTTATTAGAGTAGCTTTTGATCCAAAACCGAGCTTAATTAAAAAAGAGAAACTACCTAGTAAAAGGATGATGTAAATACTGAGTACGATGTGGTGTATAGTTTACATGTGATACATTGTTCCAAAGGCTTTGTAAATGCCGAACTCGAATATGTCGTAGGACTGTTTAGTCAGCATACTTAGAGCAATATGAGGAAATAGGCTCGAGGAGGTTGCCTGTCTGCCTAAGGCAATGTTGTTTGATTTATCAACCGCGAACGTCCTTCATATAGACCAAGAGTTACGTGGCAGCTTCACTGAACTCTTTTTTTTCGCAACAATTTATTGTGGCATGATTAGTTTACTGAATTATCAAGTATTTAGCGATGTGTGCCGAGCCATCATACATAGGCGTAGCTAACCTGCCGAATCAATAAGTTCTTTGGCGGTACATGCCAAACTCGTAAATATGGTCAGGCGATTTATGGCGATAATGCCTAGCCCTTATACATAGGCGTAGCTAACCTGCCGAATCAATAAGTTCTTTGGCGGTACATGCCGAACTCGTAAATATGGTCAGGCGATCTATGGCGATAATGCCTAGCCCTTATACATAGGCGTAGTTTGACTGTCGAGTTAGCAAGTTTCACGGTGATATATGCCGAACTTACTTTAATGATCGAGCGATCTTGACAATGATACCGAGCCCCTTATTCGTAGGTGTAGTTAGCATGTCGAATCAGTGAGTTATTTGGCAGTATGTGCTGAACTCATAAATATGGTCGAACAATTGTGGCAGTAATGCCTAGCCTTTATATATAGGCATAGTTAGCCTACCAAGTTAGCAAATTTTGCGGCGATATGTGCCGAACTTGCGTAGATGATCGAGCAATCTTGGCACTAATGTCGAGCCCTTAGACAGACATATCATGATATAAAGTTGCTAAGCACTTTGCATAGAATATGTCATTCATTAAATTTTCGTCCAACGGGAAGAAACATCTGCGGGACTTGCATTTAAGCCAGGTTATGACGAACAAGAGTTAAGGATAATTAAATGGAGATCAGTAAAAGGTTTCTTCTAGCAAAGAGAATGTCGAGCTATTGGTAGTACGACTTGAGGTTGAGCCCATTTCAGAAGTGCGAAAGCCATTTTCCTGCGACATCCTATAGCTTATATGCTCCGCCCTGGATTACTTCTCGAATAATGTACTGTCCTTCCCAGTTGGGGTCCAGTTTGCCCACTTTTGCTGCTGATTGGGCAGACACTATTTTTTTTAGTACCAACTATCCGATCTAAAAAGACTTTGGCTTGATCCTACAGTCGTGGTAAGCCGCCATACGTTGTTTGTATGTTGCAGACCGTATCTGTGTGAGCTCCCTACTTTCTTCTAGCCGATCTAAGTTGTATAAGAGACTAGCACTGCTCTTTGCATTAGAAGAAAGAGTTCGGATGCTCGACACCCCTATCTCACATGGGATAATCACTTCAGTCCCATACGTTATTGCGAAGGGTGTTAACCCTATTGTTGCACGAGGCGATGTCCGGTATGCCTATAGCATATTATTGAGCTCTTCGATCCATAGGCCCTTGGCCCCTTCAAACCACTTCTTAAGCCCGGATAGGATAGTCCTATTTGTCACCTCGATCATTTCGTTGGATTGCGAATGATAGATTGAAGTGAAATTCAATTAGATCTTCAGTTCGGAGCAAAAATTCTGGAAAACCTGACAATCAAATTGTTTGCCATTATCAGATATAATTGAGTGTGGGATCCCAAACCTTGTAATAATATTTTTATTTAGGAACTTGATAATGTTCGTCGGTGTGATGGTGGAGAGTGGTTCGGCTTCCACCCACTTGGCGAAGTAGTCTACTGCCACCACTAAAAATATCCACTGCCCTTTCACTTGGGAAAAAGGGCCTAGTATGTCAATCCTCCACTGGGTAAAAGGCCATGGGCTGTGAATCAGATTTTGTTTTGTCGAGTTTTAATGTAGAATATTGGTAAACCTTTTGCATTTGTCGCACTTTTACACAAGAGCCTTTGCATCGGCCTCTATGATTGGCCAATAATATCCCTGTAAGAGAGCTTTTCGAGCTATAGCCTGTGCACCTTCATGAGCTCCTCAAATTCCTTCATGAATCTCTCTAAGGATGTAATCTCCTTCATCATTGCTCACACATAAAGTCCATGAATTGGAGAAAGATCGCCTGTAAAGCTTGTCATCCATCACGGCATATAAGCTAAATTTTTGAACTACCTTTCGAGCTTGAGTTTGCTCATCTGGAAGGGTTCCTGACATCAAGTACTGGTAAATAGGTAGGCGCCATCCCTCTATTGGCTCCTGCACTTGTATCTGTAAAGTTTCATAAGTTAGGCCGTAAAATGGTTATGGAAGTGACATATGCACTATCGACTGGGCTGTTGAGGCAAGCTCTCTTAGTAAGAGTATCTGCTTTCACATTCTCTGACCGGGGTATTTGGGTGATCGATCATGTTCTCCCTTTTTCCTCCAACCTGGCTGACAATGCAAAAGTCAGTTATTTGTAGCAGATTATAGAGCGATCCTTGGATTCAAAGTTTCCTTTCAGTTGACTGACGACCAGTTAGAAATATGAGAATATCTCTAAGATGTTCAGCTTAACTTCTATCGCTAGCTGCAGCCCGTAGCATAGGGCTTTATATTCTGCTACATTGTTAGACGCTGGAAAAGTCAAGTATGCTATTGCTCGAATACGTATTATCATCGAGCTTATTAGAAATACTCCGGCCCCTGTGCCATCCGAGCTTGAGGCCCCATCGATATATAGGTTCTATGATTTTTTTGCCTGCTCGGGAATAGGTTCATATAACTCAGCCATAAAATTTGCCAATATCTGTTCCTTCATGGATGTTCGTGGATCGTACCACACATAAAACTCCTTTAGGCGAGCAGCCCATTATGTCAATCGCCCTGAATAATCTGGCCTCTGCAACACTTTCCTTAAGTTTGAGTTTGTACGCATTGCGATCATGTGTGCCTGAAAGTACAGAAAGAGCTTAACTGTTGTTGTGATCAGTGCGAGAGCAAGCTGCTCTAAAATTGGATAATTGAGCTTGGCACCCCGAAGTACTTTGCTTGCATAATAAATTGAAAAATGTTGGCCCTCCTCTTCTCTGACAAGGATCGAACCTACTGCGCCTGTTGAGACAGACAAGTAAACGTATAAAGTCTCACTAGCCAGTGGTCTGCTGAGCAGTGGCAGGGTTGAGAGGAACTGCTTCAAGGCCTGGAATGCTTGCTGACACTCTTCTGTCCATGTGAAGTTCTTGAGGTTCCTTATAGCTTGGTAAAATGGCAAACATTGTCTGGCCAAATAAGATATGAACTTTTTCAAAGCTGTGATTCTTCCATTCAATCTCTGAACTTTTCGAACTATTTTAGGTGGATCCATGGATATGATCGCCTCGATTTTCTCCGAATTTACCTCAATCCCCCGCTTTGATATCATAAAACCAAGGAATTTTCTAGACTGCACCCCAAAAGCATATTTTTTAGGGTTCAATTTGAGGCTCAAATCCCTGAGTTTTCGGAAGGTCTCCTTCAGTTCGGTACACATGTTTGCTGAGGTTCGGCTCTTGACAATCATATCATCCATATAGACCTCCATATTCCTCCCTAACTGCTTGGCGAACAACTGGTTCATCAACCTTTGATAAGTTGACCCTTTATTTTTCAAACCAAAAGGCATGATCCGATAATAGTAAGTTCCTCTGTGAGTGACGAACGTCATTTTTTCTTCATCTACTAGGCCCATCAGGATTTGATAATAGCCCGTTGAGGCATCAAAGAAGGCGTACTCTTTAAATCCTGCCGTAGAATCTACCAGTGTGTCATTGTTCGGCAGCGGATAGCAGTCCTTCAGGCATGCTTTATTTAGATCGGTGAAGTCAACACACATTCTCCACCTGCCACTACTTTTCTTAACAAGCACCACGTTGGCTAACCAGTCTGGATAGAATATCTCCCTGATGAAGCCACTCTCCAGCAAAGTTGCGGTCTCCTGCTCAATGGCCAACTATCTCTCAGGTGCATGGTTTCTCTTCTTCTACTTCACTGGCTTACATTTTGGCCGAATATTCAATGAGTGAACTATTAAGTCTTTCTTTATCCCTTGGATATCTGAGGTTTGCCAAACGAAGACATCGACGAACTCACGGAGCGTTGAGAGTAGTGCTTCTCTCTCCACCCCACTTTTGCCAGCTGAAATCTGAACACTTTTTCTAGGCACAAGTTCAACAACCTGCAACACCTCTGCTGACTCTGCTCGTCGTTACTCTTTCTCGGGTATATCCATTGTATCCAAGGGCAAGGGTTGATTGGCCTCTCTGCGCATGGTCAAGTACATCTTTCGAGCTGTCTTTTGATTCCCCTCAAAATTGCCATCCCATCATCCATAGGAATTTTAAATACAAGGTTTTTCATTGAAACACAGGCATCCACCTCGACCAGTAGAGGTCGACCGAATATTACATTGTAAGACAACGAAATATCGACCAATATGAAATCTGCCTGGCATGCACATACCACTGAGTCATCTCCGAGCTGTGTAGGTAAGGAAGCTAGACCATCAACCTGAATAGGCCTTTCGAAAAGACCAATTAAGGGGACGTTGAATTTCTCAAGTCGATGGTTTGACAGCCCCAATGTCTATATGCTTAAGCTATTATGAGATTAACCGCACTTCCTATGTAGACTAATATTCACTGGACTAAAAAAGTTCTAAATGACTGCTTTAACCACTAAGGCATTTGTGTGCGGGTACCGAACATGGGTCTCGTCTGCCGCTGAGAACTGAATCATTCGAGAGGCTGAGCTCGCCCCCTGTCCGACGGACATGACCTCCTTGGCCTTTTTTTTGGGACTGGTCCCATTGCTCGCCACCTGCAATCACATGTATCACCCCCGCTTGGCTGAGGAGAAGGTGATCTTTGCCTTTTTCCTCTTTCATCTGGTTTTATAAACCGTGTTAGGGTTCCTTTCCGAACCAGGTGTTCAATCTCCTGCCTGAGTTGCCTGCATTCTTTAGTCTCATGCCCCTTGTCTCTGTGAAAAGCACAGTAAAGGCCCTAGTCTCTGTTCGGGTCTTCCCTCATGGGCCTTGGCCAATTAACTTATTCATTCTGCTTCATCCAATCTAGTATCTGTTCACGAGAGGCAGTTAGGGGCATGAATCTTTCATGTCTTCGATTGTCTGAGTGGGGTGTTATAATTGCATAGGATCGGTTGTGCCAGGTGCCACTACGGTATTTCTTCGAGTCTATTTTGCTAGAATTTCCCCCTTTTCGAGCTACTTTTCCTCCTTCACCTCCCTCCTTATCAGATGTCTGTGATCTATGCGAGGCATGTCAAATATGTCGAGCCTCATCCATGCGGATGTACTTATGTGCTCTGGACATTAGCTCGGTAAAGTCATTTGGAAATTTCTTGCTCAAGGAGTCACTGAAGTCCTGGCACCTTGTGTTTCGAATAAGGGCATTAATGGCGACCTTCAGGTTTAGATTCTGTATGTCCATGGCTACATCATTGAATCTTTCCACATAGGCCTGCAATGGTTCTCCCTTTTCTTGCTGCACTAGATTTAGGTCTGCGGACACCTTGTTCGGGCGAATAGCCGCCACGAACTTCACAACAAACATGTCACTGAACTGCTCGAAGTTGTCAATACAGTGCGTTGGCAAATTGCAAAACTAGATCTGAGCTGAGTTTGCCAAGGTCTGCAGGAATATATTGCACAAGGCAGAGTCATCTGATATGAGCACTAGCATTGTGTGCTGGAACTGGTCAATATGAGCTCGGGGATCAGTGTTCCCACTGTAGGTTTTGAGATGAGGAAGGCGAATGTTGGAAAATAGGGCAGCTAAGATTTTCCTAGAGAGGGGCAATCGAAAGTTGCCTTAGTACTATAGTGTAGTTCGATTTTGTTGCCTTTGGATTCGGTCGTCCAAGAGACGGTTAAATTGTTCAGTAGTTAGGGTAATGGTGGAGTTGAGATTTTAGGGTAGGGCAAGTGAGAAGGGTTCCCGAGCAGAAGGCTGCGAAGCCTGAGGTAGGTTGGTGTCTTGTGAGGGTAGAGGCTGAGGTTGAGCCTGAGCAATGATGGCTGATAGTGCGGCAATAAGGGATTGTGCAGTCTGGGGAGTAATGCTGGGAGTGATGTTTGGAATTACCATGGCTGGAGAAGCAGAGGTGGTGTCGTTGGGTTGAGGGAGAAATTGTTGCGTTCCAGGCGGGGTGGGATTGGTTGTTTGGTTTTTCGGTTGGGAAGTGTTTAGGTTGAGGTCTGGAAAAAGGTCTATGTTCCACGCTCATCGCACCAAATGATGACAAGTCGACTGTGCAGCAAGTTCCTTGAGATCACCTGCAAAAAGTGACAAAGGACCAGTGGGTTTTCGACTAGAAAGCCTCCAATGGTCAAGTTATAATTTCTGTGTAAAGGAGAGTAAATTTCTGGCAAAAAGATCCAGTTAGTCTTTCATACCTGTTTTTCCTCTTTTTATAGGAGGGGTTAGCACATTTGCAGGAGATAATGGGAGGAGTTTCCGTTTTTTTGGCCACTAACTCATTTTCAACGATTCTCGAGGGCAACGTGAGTTAGTGCTAACTGTTTGTTCATTGTAATGGAACTGTTTTCGGAACATGTTTTTAACCGAGCTATGACCGGTTCGAGTGCTCGGATAACTCGAATTTTTTGTCAGTTCTCGTGATTCCTGATTGATCGATGTGCTCGGTTAATATTGAACTGTTAAACCAGTCTTTGAGTTCGATTGTTACGATAAACAATTATGAAAAGAATTAAAAATTAAGAGTACATGGCTATTACAATATTAATTTAATTATACTTTTGTCATCTCATTTTAAAAAATAATTATTTTATTTTATTTTTTTTACTTTAAACATCTTTTTTAAAATTTAAAAAATAAAATTATATATATCTTTATTTATTATATATTTTAGTAAATATATTTATTTTTTATCATTTTGATTTTGATTTTTAATAAAAATTAAATAAAATTTTTAAAAATATAAATAAATATTTTATAGAAATTAAATATATTTAATTTATGTTTTAATTTTTATAAAAATTTAAAAGTTATTTTTTGAAATAAAACGCAATGAGTATCATCGTAACAAAAATTTAGGTGACCATAATCGGTGTAATTACACTGAGAATTGTGACCCTTATCGCAAGATAAATTTTCTTGGAGCTGAAACTTAACGCCATTTATTATTCTTGTCCAAAACAAACGGGAGGAAAACGATAAAGATAGGTATCCAAACGGCCAATCTCATCTTGAGATAGCCTTTGTTGACAGGCAGGTTTACAGATTCAAATCGGTTTTTTTTTTTAACTGAACAACCGGTTACTTACTATTTTTATCCAATTCGTTTTTATATATTGAATCAACAGGATAAGCTTATTATTCTCGGTTAAACCGATCAAACCGAACGGTCCAGTTTTAATAACATTGCTAATAATCAATGGAAATGACACGCGTCGACTCGTGTGGAATAGATGATGAGGCATCTGATGACTGGGCTGTCGTTTTTTACCGTTTATTTATATTTATGGTTGTGATTGATTGTTGTTATGTGTCCGGCCCTAAACGGTTTTGCCTGCTCCCCATCGACAGGCCACGTGTTTATCATAATATATTTTCTTAGTCTATGTTTCTGGAAGATGGCAGTTTCCAAGGTTTTCAAACTCAACCTGCATAAAGAATGAATATACAAAAATTAAGGATCGAAGCTTGATTGAGTCCAACTCGAATTGAATTGAAATATAAAATTTTAATTAAATGTAGTATATAAATTTGTTAATATATTGTATATAATGCAAAAAATTAAAGATAAATGACATAATAATACTGTCATGGCTTGAAATAATTAAATTTAAGTATAATATATAATTTCGAAAACAAATTTACACATAAATTAAATGGTGTATTTTTGTTAAATGAAGAATGACTCAAACTCAAACTGGAATCTGATGTATTAGATGAAGGTCCAACTGGCTTTCCTGTCAACATGGCATATTAAGACACTGTTGAAACCAATAATCAAAGAAAAACAATCAACATAATTACCCACAATACCATCTCCACTGTTCTCTATTTTCACTTTCAAAAATAAGATTTGTAACGAGGTCCCTATCCAAATTAATGCCATGATAAATTAATAGCCATATTTCTGCCCTTGAGATATACTTCTTCCTGTATTGAAAACATACCCACTAATTAATTCATTCATCACCATAATTGCAGTCCCTAATGATACTAACCATGTTCTAAAATGGTGAGATGTCGAGTTTAATCTCTACTCAAAATCAATATAGAAAAAGCACAAGACTAGGTAAACCTTCAAAAGAAAGCTCCATTTAGACTAGGTAAACGTTAAAAAGAAAGCTCTATTTTTTTTTTCTTTTTAGAGAAGGTCTAGTGATAAATTTATAAGCTAATTTAATAATGAAAATGATGCTGGTAAGTATTTTTATTCAATTTATGCAAATGAGAATACATAAATAGAAAATACTTTATTCGGATCAGGCTATTTATAATCAATTTTTATATAAATCTAAACAATATAAAAAAATAAAAAATTCTTAATTTTCAAATGAAAAGATAATTTACAATTATCAACAAAAAAATATAGATCAGGCTATTAATATATTGTTATTATAAAAAAAAAATATAGATCGATAAACAAATGAAAAGATAATTTACAATTGTCTCGACAAACCTTGAGAAAACAAGCTTTAAAGTAAAAAAAATTAATCACAATAAACGAAAGAACTTAAATCCCGAAGCAATAATAGAGAATAAATTTAGCCAGCTAGCGATGAACTTAGTTCACAACACTGCATTTGAGTCTGATTTCACCTTGAGTTCCTGTGAGAACATCAAGGGAACCCATGTGAACCATTGCCTTTCCAAATTTAGAAGCCCATTCTGCATTCTTTCTTGCATTTTTCACCACCATTTTCTTTGTAGATGCGCTGTTCATCAAACTCTGATCCGAACTCAATAATCCCCTGTTTCTTTTCAACTCTTTGTAGTATTTGTTGTCCATTCGATTGGGAGTAGGATCAAGTGCCACCTTCGGATCAGAGGCAGCGCCATCGTTACTAGGGGGTGGGCACCTAGTCTTCAAGAAAGCAGCATATGTGGGATCCATGGATGGATCTTGAGGATGAGTAGCATTGAAACTGTAAAGTCTGTTAGAAAATGAAGAACAATGTGAAATCCCAATAGAATGTGCTCCTGATAATGTCACCATCTCATCTGCTGACATTCCTTTTCGAGCGAAATTCTGAATAAGTTGATCACCATTGAAGAATGGAGGCGGCAGATTTTGCGATACTTCATCCATAATAGACACACACCCATCTCTCCTTCCAGCAGGCACTGCGTAGTTTAGTCCTCCGAGCTTGTAGGAACTGTCCCGTGCTGCGAAAGCTATAATGTCTGCGCAGGATACCGTTTTGGGACATACGGCTTCTATTTGAGCTTTGGCTTCATCGATCACTTCGAAACCTCGTAAGCTCGGATTATTAGCAATATGTTCTCTTTCTGATGGGTTCCCTGGCGTGGACTTTAGCAGCACTGAAGCATCACATCCCTGTAAACCAGAGAAATTGAGCATTAAGAGCAACACATAAACATTAAAGATTCACAAGCAATGATATCATTATGTAATAATACATACCCTGACAAAGCAGTCATGAAAGTGCATCCTAATAAGGCCAGCACCTAACCCTGGATTCCGAGATACAAACTTGTTAACAGCTTTTCTTACAATTGATTCTGCTGATGGACATGATGATTTGTAAAAACCTACTCTTAGGGATGCTGAAGACAAAGTAGCCAAATAGCAGAAGAGAAGAAAAAGTAAGCAAGAGCAGACAGAACCAGAATTCATTATGTAAAATAGTTTATGATTATAAATTTGTCCAACTAATTAGAAGAAAATTGATACGGAGGGGGTTGAGGGTTAGTGCAGAAAAAGAGAAGAGCATATGTTATGATTTATAGGTAGAGAAATTCATAAATTAAGAAGTGGAGATGGTGTTGAAAGTTGAAACTCAAAACGTGTAAAGCTGTTTCCTGTAGGAACTCGTGCGAGTTGAATTTTTCTTGTTTGAAGTGTTCTGTGTTAACTGCTAAAGGATTTGCTTAAAAAATATATTAGCACTCTAAAGCTAATTCAAGTTGGTGTTACTTTCACACTGCATTTAATTATGGGTGACAGTCAATAAGGCAAATGGCTTTCTTGTTAATTTGACTTCTGCAAAACAATACCATCTCCATTCCATGGTAGGCATGAGTACACCAGTTGTGCATTAACGCATAAAGCAAACAGTTTTTGTAACTTTGTTTATACGTGTCAATATGCTACTCTCTACCTTTTTTTTTTTTATATCACTTTGTTGTTTTTACTAACATTAAAAAAAATAAATAAATTTAAATTTAATATTAAATTACGTTATTAAAATTAAATTTTCAAATTTAATTGATTCTAATTTTATTAAATAAATAAATAAATAAAATTACATTGAAAATTTAGAACTGACAAATAAATTAAATTTTACTTAAAAATGATATATAAAAAAAACGGAGAAAATATTACATTAATGCATTATGCACACAGTTTTGAGAAGAAATTTCTACATGCTTGCTCTCGTGAAAAGAGAGTTTGATGATAATATTAATGTAGTGATGCATATAGACAAGGATAAAATTGAAAAATATCTAGTAATTAATTTCTATTCATTTTATAAAAATTAGACAAAATTTCTTTAAAAATCACTTTCGCCATGAGTAGAATGGAGTAATAGTTTTTAATAAAGTTTAATTAATGGTATGGAGTATTAATTTATTTAACAAACTTCAGCTCTTCAAACTTATTGTTAATTAAATGCATATATAGAGAGAGAAAAAAATCGATATATACGTTGCAAGAAAAGACAGCCATCTGTATGCAAGAGTGCAATTTGACTCAAATTAAGCTTAGGAATGAAAATATTTTTATATTTCATGCTACTGTATGATTATTTGGTTAATAGATCCATGGGATGGTGGTCTTATGGTGCTGTAGGCTAGGTTAGAAATGAGAAATTTCATAATCGACTTTCGACACCTTCCATGGAAAGGAGTAAGGAATTTTAATCTGCAACGACGCTTCGAATTCAAATTTATTTGGTTCAATAAAATTTGAATATCGGATGATTAATAAAAAAAATTATTTGACTAATAGCAAGTAATTAAAACGTTCGGTACACGTTATAGATTGCGGTGTTTTTTCTTTAAAAAAAATGAAAGAAAGAAAGACTTGTAGATTTTTGTTTTGTCTGACAAGTGGCAATTATATATATATATAAATGTAATTATTAAAACATTTGGTGTACATTATCATATAGCCCACAAATCTAAATTAAATCAATTTTGAGCTAGTGAGTTGACCCATTCTATTTTGGATACAAAACTATTGCATCTTTGATTTTCTCTGTTATTAAGACTTAAATTCGACATTTTATTTGAAAAAATAAGTATAGAATTACTCGAATTAATAAATTTTTGTAAAGCTTATGAATTGTTGTTATGAGAACAACATTCCATTGTAACTACAAAAATTAGGAATTAAAGTGTAACTAAATTTTACCGAATAAAGGGGTAAGGGCAGCAAGTATTTTAGGATTTTTTGTTTTTGAAAATGGGGTTTATTTTGAAAGAAATTAAAAAATAAGGGTTACAGTAAACTTATTTAGGAAAAAATGATGCTGAAAATTGATATATAAGGGTGCTGATATCCACTATTGTGGAACTTATATATTTGACCCATTGATGTGATGAAAATAGGCGATATTTCATGCCAGTATCCGACATGTGAGATCCGCGCTTGGTTAGAAACTAGCTTGGTTTAGTGCTGGTTTCTGGCACCACTGTGACCAAAATTCCCTTTTTAACCTATCCTTTCTAGGTGCATCGGGGTCCAAGTAAAGTTTTGAAGTACAATTCTGTATTTGACATAATAATATCTTTGCCCTTCGTAGCTACTTCCATATGAAGAATAAAGAGAAAGACAATTTGTTTCTAAAGCAGTGAAATTGCAAACAACGAAATTCTTAGAATTTCACTAAAAAGAGGAGTCTTATATGTTAGATTTGGCATTTTATTTCTTAGTGAATTAATAATTATATATTCCAATGGTTACAGTATACACGTTTTTAATAAATCCCTACCTGTAAATATCAGAGAATCTACTGCATTAGGTTTTATTAGTAAAGAAAATTTTTACGAAAGCAATTTTAAAAATATATATTCTTATGATTTATAAATTTCTTTACTAAGTTCAAACTTGAAATTGGATGAAGTTACTTAAAAGTGCAGTCTAAAATGTACCTGACTTTTCTTTTTTTATGATATGGTTAATTTATCAATTGTCTAATACAGTCTTATTTATAATTACCATGAGTAAAAAAAATTCAAAATTTTCATTTTTTTATATTTTATGTGGATATATATTAGGAAAAAAAAAAGAAAAAATTCAATCATGGATATTAATTAAATTTCCATGATAATGAAAGAAGAGATAAGTCTATTTTTGTGGGAAGAAGAAATTATTACATTTGCAGTCTAAAATATAATATTTATCAAGTTTATAGAAGGGCCTTACTAAAAATTATCTACATTTATTAAAACAGATTTCTTTAACAGTAAATTAATAATAATACTATCCGTGTAATTAACAAATTTGATCTGTAAAGTATATTTATTTATCAACATTCAACGTAGACATTTTTTCACAATGACTTGCACGAAAGAATGGAAAGAGAAAGAGTAAGAGATCAGAATTTTATTTTCTTATTACGTCGATCGATTTTGTGGCAACTACGTACTTTTGCAATTTGATTTTCATTTTTAATGAATGTTAAAATGGATGCATTAAATTTTTATGTATGAATTGGAATATTAATTATTAATTCACTAAGAAATAAAATGCCAAATCTAACATATAAGACTCCTCTTTTTATTGAAAACCTAAGAATTTTGTAATTTGCAATTTCACTGCTTTAGAAACAAATTGTCTTTCTGTTTATTCTTCATATTGAAGTAGCTATGAGGGAAATCTTGGTGACTGTGGTGCCAGAAACCGGCACTAAACCAAGCCGGTTTCCAATCAAGCGGTCCCACATATCGGATACTAGCATGAAATATCGTCGATTTTCATCACACAACGGTCAAACATGCAGGTCCCAAAATGTTGATATCAGGCACCCTTTTATGCCGGTTTTCAGCATTTATTTTTTTTAAATAAATTTATTGTAACTCATATTTTCTAATTTTTTTCAAAATAAGCCCCATTTAAAAAAAATCCAAGTATTTCCTGAAGGTTTTACGGTCAACGATGTTATACGTTGCCAATATGCTTTTATAGACATGGAAGTTACAGGAAGACATCCTTGTATGTGTCTTGGATACTTTAAAGATTAAAATTTGCGATTACTAATCATTGACTTTATACCAATTTGCTACAGATGGCATTTTATATATATGTTTGAACTTTGAATATATAATTGAAGTTTGTTAAATAAATAAACTAATTAATATATGAAGATATCGACCCTCTCAAGTCAAAGAAAAGGAAAGCTATCTACTACGATTACGATTAATGCGATGTATATTAATTAAAGCTAGGAGAAGAAGAGATCAAGCTGTGGGCTAATACACTTTCAAATTTCAATTATAAGGAAGGCCATATACCACATAACAGAACAGTTCAAAGAAAGAAAACTTCAACTATGCACACTCTTGATTTAAAAATTTTATGGAGCTCAGCTACGTTAGGGGTGCTCATAAGATGGGGTGGAGCCGGAAATTGCACCCCACTCACTGCCCCGCCAGGGTCGGAGATTCCCCATCTCTGCCCCCAATTTTATAATGGGGAGAAAATCACCCCCGTCCCCGTTCCTCGGAAATTTCCATCCCCCGAAAAATTAATTTTTTTTAAATTTTAAAATAAAATATTTTATAAATAATTAAAAATAAAATATAACAATTAATAAATAAAAAATTTAAAATCAATCACAATTTAAATTAATATAGATTTTAACCATTCATAAATTTAAAAATAAGTATAATTTAAAACTTAATAATTATAAAATTAAGTTATATTTTAATTTTAATTTTAATTATTTATAAATATTATATTTTAAAATTAAAAAAATTATTTTTTGCGGGGCGGGGATCCTCACAGGACGGATATCCCATTCCCCATCCCTGTCCCGAAATACATATCGGGGATTTTTTTTCCGTTCCAGTCCTCACGGAGGAAAAATTTGGAGATTTCCAGCCCCGAACGAGGCGGGTCCCCGTTGGGGTCGGGGATTCCCCGCCTCGTGAGCATCCCTAAGCTACGTACTGCCTTAATATTTTGCATTTCAAAACTAACACCAATTCCATCTATAAAACTCAACTCAAACTCACCTTTTCTCTTCACTATCGCCCACTTCAAAATATTATTCTTCTTTTCCTAATCTATTCCCCAATTCATCGTTTCATTTTAGTTAATCAAATTTTTAAACGATGACTTATGGTACAAAATTTTCTTGGATTATTGTTTCGCTTCTCTTCTGCTATTTGCCTACTTTGTCTTCAGCATCCCTAAGAGTAGGTTTTTACAAATCATCATGTCTATCAGCATAATCAATTGTAAGAAAAGCTGTTAACATGTTTGTGTCTCGAAATCCAAGGTTAGGTGTTGGCCTTATTAGGATGCACTTTCACGACTGCTTTGTCAGGGTATGTATTATTACATAATGATATCATGTCTTGTGAATCTTTAATGTTTATGTAATCAGTATCTAACATGTTTGATGTGTTCTAGAGCATGAACGGTAATCTTAGGATAGTTTTTGGAGTGATCAGAGTTAAATAGCACAGAGAAAATTGAAAGTGTATAAAAGTTAAACGTGCTCAGATCAGGAAAATTCGAGAATGGGTGATCTGACGGACAATTTGAGTTAATATTGGATTATCAAAATAGGTATTAAACGGAGTTTGGTGGTATAATTTGAGACAAAATTGAGCTCAAATGGATCCTTAAATCAGACAGCAAAATTTTTACTTGATACCTAGAAAATGATTGACTGAGAGTTTGATCAGTACTCTAAAAGTAGCAAATGATCTCTAAAATTTACCAAACCTTATAGATCTACCTTAAATGAGATGTAAAATATTTTGGTGCAAAAAAATAAATTTTATGGTAACACTGAAAATTGTTGAATCCGATCAATTTAAGTAAACCGAATCGAAAATGGACTTCGATTGAGCTGAATTTTTTTAGAGGCTTAATTTATTATTTTAAGAATTATGAAATTAATTTTGAGTGAATTTGATCTTAGAAAGAGAGAAATAATTTAGAGTGCATTAAATAGGCTTAAAATCAAAATTGGGCTTAAATTAGATCCAACCAAAGTGGTTGGATCGGCTCAACCTGAAATTTAACCTATATAAGGTCAAAATATCAGTATTTTCTAGAGAGAACTCCAAATTTCTGCCTCCCTCTCCAGTCTTTTTCAAAATCGTATGCTTATCTTCCTCCTCTCACTAATTTTCTTCTTCTTTCTTCCAATCTCTCTCCAAAATCAAGCTTTCTAGATTAATTTCAATCCTTCCACAACATCATAGCAGTCTCTAGCTTTCAATTTGAGTAGTAGGAACGAGAGAAATCAAGAATTGAAGTTTATATGTCAAAATTGAGGTAAGAGAAATTGAAAGTTTTAATTTAGTTTAATGGTTCTAATAGGTAAATTAAAGTATGTAGAGCATGTTTATATGATTATTTTGCATAAAGGAAGAAATAAATTGATGGATTTGTGCCTTGGCATATTTGGCTACTTATGAAAAACAAGGGAGATGAAGTTGTTTCAAGGGATAAAAGTAAAGAAAATGAAGCTTGAGAGGGTATAACAAAAGCACAAGGTTAGTTGATACTTATGACACTCAATTTCATTTATATAGTTGAAATTTTCTTGAATTACACATTATGTAACCATGACAACTTAAGTAGAAATGTGAAATAATTTAATGTAATATGTTAAAATGATGAGTTAAGATGTAAAGAATGTGAATTAGTAAAGAAAACAAAGTGGAAGAGAGAAAACCTAAGTTAGTCGAATTTGAAACCTGAAAATTTGATGATTTATGGAATATTAATCATGAAATTCATAATTTAACACATAAAAAAGATGATATAAGTGATTAAAGTTGAAAACAATAAGTAAACTTAAGGTTACATAATTGTACATAATGATGGAACTCAAGGTAACTTAAGAATTATAATGTAAAGTGAACATGTATCATTATATACATATATGATATGTAAATGATGAAGAAAATACATGTTATGTATTTGATCATGATGTGACTGAATAACGAATGTAATGAAAATGGCATATTTAGTTATTTTTATGTGATAATACATGTTTACATAATGAGTATGTAAAGACAAGCATGATTGGGCATCATAATATCATGTACCAATTGTTAAATAGTGTGATTAGTATGAAAAATAAATGAAAATGTGGCATAATGTAAGAAAATAAATAGCCAGTGGATAATCTAAGACTGTAGATATAATGGCTAGCCATAGAAAATTATATCGCAGTAACATTATAAGATTTGATTGACTGTGTACATTTTGGATTTCCAGCATATACAGATTGTGGATGCAGGATTACGGTAAATGATCTGGTCCTAGGAATGCAGGATTATGGTAAGTAATCTAATCCTATGAATATCTGGTTTCAGGGATTTAAGGTTACGGTAAGTAATCTGATCCCACCATTCATCAATATCAATGGAATCCTCATCCCGTATATCCTGTTTGAAAATTTTTACTGGGCACTATTAAGGGAAAAATCATAATTTTACATAAAATTGAGGACTAGATGGTAATTATACAAGAGAATGGGGATTAAATAGTAAATCAAGCAATGAAAATGTCATAAAGATAATAGAACAAGAAATAAGGTGAAAAAAGATTAATAATTTTAGAAAGAGCAAAACTGTGAATATATAAGGAAATAAGGATAAATGAATAAAATATGTAAAAAAGATGTCATAAAGTCAATTAATTAAGAAATGAAGTGAGAAATGTAGTTAATAGTTCAAAATGGGCAAAATTATAAATACACGAGAAAATAAGTATCAAAAAATAAATTAAGCATAAAGGAGGTTATATATGTGAATAAATAAGAGACGGAGTGAAACAATATGATTAAAAGACTCAAAAAGGATAAAAATATAATTATGCGATAAATCAGGGGCTGAATTATAATTTGACATCAATAAGGTGATTAAAGAAGTTGAGATGATTGAATACGTGAAAAAGGGCAAAATCATAAATATTAAAAATTTTAGGGACTAAAATGCAATTTACCACTTCATAAGAAAATATAAGAACTAAAAATTAATTTTACACTTAGAAGGAAATATAAACCAAAGGAAGCAAAAAGAGTTAAAAAGAAAGTCAAATAAGATCAAACATAAAGAAAATAAAAGTATAGGTACTAAATTATAATTTGTCATCATATGATAAAGTACAAGAGTCAAAATGCAAATTCTATACTTTGTA
Source organism: Excoecaria agallocha (assembly GCA_037975025.1). Lineage (NCBI taxonomy): Eukaryota > Viridiplantae > Streptophyta > Magnoliopsida > Malpighiales > Euphorbiaceae > Excoecaria > Excoecaria agallocha. Next base: position 48,756,527 of record CM075814.1, on the reverse strand, counting down.
TAAAATAAAAGACAAAGAAAATAAAAAGTATTTAAATTGAGGTCAAACTAAGTAAAAAATAATGAAATAAAAGTTTAGGGATCAAAAGGTAAATTGCCATTTCATTGATACACATAAGGTCTAGAATGTAAATTTACTACCTAAGACAAAATAAAAAATAAAGGGAACCAAAAGAATTAAGATTAGAATTAAATGAAGTAAAATGTAATGAAAAGGAAGTCTAAGGGCTAAATCGTAATTTTATATACAAGTAAGAATTATGTGAGAATTAATACGAAAAATGAGTATAAAAAGGACTAAATAGTAAAATTATGATAATAAAAAGATCAACGGGATATAAATTAGCAAAAGTAGTATAAAGGGGTAAAATAGTAATTTATCCGTACATAAGAAATGTTAAAGAATAAATTATAAATTAAAGAGTAAATTTATTAGTTTAAAGGTAAAGTCATAATTTATTGAAAAAACCAAGAAATTGAGACAAAACATAAGTTGGTCAAGAAAATGAAATTAATTAAAGAAAATAATTAATTTTGGTAAAAGAAATAAATTTAAGGGCAAAAATGAAAGAAAATAAAATTTCATAGTTAAAAGTGTTAAAAAGTAAGAATGAAGTGTTAAACAGTATTTATGGAAAAGAGACATCAAAAGAGTCAATCAAGTTAAAAGAGGAAGAATTTAATATTAATTTTATAAAATACAAAGCCTAGATATTATAGGAAGGAAACTAAATAAATTTGAATATTATTTTGCTGGAAGTAATGATTTTAATGAAAATGTTACAAGGATGAAAAGTCTAAAAGCAATCAGGAAATTAAGTACAGTAGAATAGTATTCAATCAACAAGAAAATAAATTTGTATTGATATTGAACTGCATTACATAAGTAGCATGTCAGTAGTATAGAATTTACGATCTGTGCTAAGATCAGGATAAAGTTCAAATGAAGCGCAAAAAATATAATAATTAGAGAAATTTAGAAATTAAGTAAATTAAAATATTATTATTCAGTCAGCAAGAAAAGATTCTAATAACATTGAACTAAATTACATAAACAGTATGCTCAGTAGAGTTGAATTTATAAGCTATGACGAGATCGAAATAATGTTCAAATAAAGTAAAATAATTAAAGTAAGTGTAAGACAAGACCAATGGAAAATTAATTAAATATAGGCGCAAAGGAATAAATTGACATTGGAAATATAGATAACAATATTAGACAACAAAAGGGGGTGAAAATATAAAAACATAAAATCATTGAGGACAAAAAGGTAATTTGAAAAAAATATATCTATGCACACACATGTACAAATAGATAAATAAAAATAATGACAAGTATAAAAATATAAATAAATTTATTTAAATGAAATTTTATGTAATTGTATCCACCATTAGGCAACAAAATTATTTAACGTGTGATTATTTGACTGCACGTAGGGGCAGATATTGAGGATGTAATGAAGGAGAAGCAAAATGGCATGTCCATGTATTATAGATTGGGACATGAAAATTAGACGATTTATATCATAATTTTAAATCTGTGATTGTAAATGTATTATGTTGTTAAGGTTACAAACTGGTAATGAATATATATATATATATATATTAAACATGTTTTGGAGGCGAAGGTTGTCTTTTGGGAGTATCCATTATATATATATATATATATATATATATATATATTTTAAACATGTTTTGGAGGCGAAGGTTGCCTTTTGGGAGTATCCATTTGCTATTCGTAGATTTGAGCAGCACAATTCATAAGCCGTTATGTTGCCGAAATGTCTACTAAGAGAACAGTAATTGGATGACACCGTTAATAATAGTAAACAGTACATGAACATTAATTTTTTTGATAGGCTGAAGATTTATTAGAATGATTGCTGGGAGCCAATAAAAGCTAAAAACCAGCCAGAGAATACAGAGTACATAATAGGCCTGCTAGAAAAACTGAAAGAAAAGCAAAATCCAGACTATCCGATAGCAAACTACAGCCAAGAAACAAAACAAGAAATTTGAATCTGACCAGAAATACCACAATACAAACACTACAAATTACGAAAATCATCCTGAGATGTTTAACAAAAGCAAAGCCGGAAATAGAACCATGCTTAGAAGCAGATATCATTAAAAAGAGAAGCCATCCAACAAATTTTCAGAGGAAGCTGCTCATTCCTTTCAAGCCAAAGAAAATATAGATACTCCACATAACAGAGGCAGCGCCATTGTTACTGGGCGGTGGCACTTGGTCTTCAAGAAAGCAACATAAGTGGGATCCATGGATGGATCTTGAGGATGAGTTGCATTGAAACTGTAAAGTCTATTAGAAAATGAAGAACAATGTGAAATCCTAATAGAATGTGCTCCTGATAATGTCACCATCTCATCTGTTGACTTTCCTTTTCGAGCGAAATTTTGAATGAGTTTATCACCATTGAAGAATGGAGGCGACAAATTTTGCGATACCATATCCATAGTAGACACACGCACATCTCTCCTTGCAGCTGGCACTACGTAGTTTAGTCCTCCGAGCTTGTAGGAACTGTCGCGTGCTGCAAAAGCTATAATGTTTGCACAGGATACAGTTTTGGGACATACAGCTTCTATTTGAGCTTTGGCTTCATCGATCACTTCGAAACCTCGTAAGCTCGGATTATTAGCAATATGTTCTCTTTTTGATGGGTTCCTTGGTGTGGACTTTAGCATCACAACCCTATAAACCGGAGAAATTGAGCATTAAGAACAACACGTAAACATTAAAGATTTACAAGACAATGTATCATTATGTAATAATACATACCCTGACAAAGCATTCATGAAAGTGCATCCTAATAAGGCCAACACCTAACCCTAGATTCTGAGACACAAACTTGTTAATAGCTTTTCTTACAATTGATTCTGCTGATGGACATGATGATTTGTAAAAACCTACTCTTAGGGATGCTAAAGACAAAGTAGCCAAATAGCAGAAGAGAAGCAAAGCAAGAATCCAATAATATTTTGTAGCAGGAGTCATTATATAATTAAGTAGCTTATGATATGCTATAGTTAAAGAGAGGTAGGCAGAGTCAGGCAAAGGGAAAATGGAAAAGGATACTGAGATTTGTAGTAATTACTGAAGAAAGAAGGCAATCTGATGTTAGTATTTATAGGTGGAGAGATATGTATAAAAGAAGATGAAGTTGTTGTTTACTTTCTGATAACTATGGAAAATACATCTCCAAAGGCCCAATCAGGTTGGTCCAACGACACTTGGCAGGGCCCAAGCCCAATGACAGAAAGACAAAAGCGTGAGCTGGAAGACAAGATAGGAAGGCGTGATGTCCGATCGGAATGATGGGACAATACATCCTATCAGCCCATTGACACAATCCAGCGTCTATACTCTCCACCTGCTTCCTGTCACATTGCCGCTCACCTGCTCCAACTGTCGGATACCAAGCCCCAAGGTACTTGAGTACCTCTCCAAATAACTCCTATAAATAGCCAAAAATATAATGACTCCAGATATCGACTATCTGAGACTCTTTCTCTCTAAGCACTTTTTCTCTAAAAGCTATTAATTTAAGTTTCGAAGTGCTAACGTTCGGATCCGATCGGGTACTCCATTTTACAGGTTTTTTCATCCTACTAGATCCTTTACTACCAACTCTCCTTCTTACCGATTAAGTCAAAATCTGCTTTATCACTTTCGAAAACCAAATTCGTGTATATTTGTTGCCTATAGGAAACTACACAAGTTGAAGTTTTCCTTTTTGAACGGTTCTTTTCTTTGCTATCCTTTCTTCAAAATTTATTACTACACTACTCAACTCTACGATTGTTTAGTATTAAATACAGATAAAAATGGTGAGCTTCAATCAAAGAGAGGGACCAATATACATGTTTAATTGCCTAATTAATTATTTGATTTCGATCAATTTCTTCAACTCTTCAAACTTGTGATAAACAAATGAATTCCACAGAGTAACTTAACTTTCAACGCGTGTATTTCTATTTACAGTATATAGTAAAAACTTGCGCAAGCAATGTAACAACTGTTTAGCAATTTTTCACTAGTTTAATTATAAGGTTATAATCCTTCAATCCTGTGTGGATATGATTTATCCGTGGTTATTAAAGTTTGACGCTTGTAATATTATAATCACTATATTATAATTTATAACGAAAAAATAATCTAATTTTTATTTTACAATAGAAAAATCATAAAGATCAAAAAATCAAAAATCCGGCACATGGAAAAAATAACCTAATTTTTATTTTCATTAGAATTATATTATACAAATCGAGAAGCAATTGAATTGATTTTATATAAATTGCACCATAAATAAATAAATAAATTGAATAATAAATCAAAATAAAAGTTAAATTTTTTTTTCCAATAACCAAAATTTTATTTTTTTTTATTTTTATGGCTTTTCCATTATAAATATAAAAATTGAGTTATTTTTTTTATTATAAAACATAATATAGTGATCATAACATTTTAATGATCAAACTTTAATGACCATAAATAAAATTAACCCTATAAACCAGAGAATTTCAATAGATTTTTGAGCCAATTTGGTGCTTGAATGTGTTCCTGTGAGGGGTACTTGTCACCAAAGATCAGCTAAAAGTGCATGTTGGGTTCTTATTGTAATCAGGAATTTTTCAGGGGGCAATAAGAAACAAAAATGTTTCTAAACAAACAAACAAGCAAAAGTTGATGGTAAGAATGGCAGAGCGATTGATGCACTTTCATTACAGCATGAACTTACATCCAGTGTTTGGCTACACAATCCATTCAGAAATATACATCTGTTATAGAAATAAGATAACGGAAACTAACAGATCCCCCCACCATGATAGTTGATATGTAAGAACTACCTAACTTGCATTGTTTATTGCTGTTTCTTCAACTACTGTATTATAAATTACTGTAGGACACATATTACAGAACATCACCACAGCCTTCAGGCAGACAACTTCACAGATTATGAATAATTATGCTTCTTGAGAAAGAATGGCTGTCAAATCTGCAGAGAACTGGGTGTTTGGTCAATAATGCACCTGAAAGACTTGCAAAGCTCACTGAGTCTCGTCAAACAACCTACTTTAGCTCTGAAAACAATCATGCTGCACTCAAGCAGTTTTCCCAAGTCCCATATTTTGAGCTGAAGCTGCCTCCACCACTCTGCTGTGCATGCTCGGAAATAACTGTACGGGCACAAACATCCCAGGTTCTTGCTATCTCTGCAAGTGACATGGGCTGTGAAAGGCTTCGGAGAGATGTACCAAACCTTGACTTAGCCTTTACTGAAAGATCCTCATATTCCTTGCTGTTGAAGTACACAAGACAGAAGCTGATCAGAAGCTAAACGCAGGAATAAATTTGCAGAATACAAAATGGTAGGTATCATACACTATTTTGTTCATCACTATGTAATTATGCCGTGTGAACACCAAATGAGAAATATAAATTAATTCACTAAGCTCTTTCAGCATGATTTTATAGAGGTTTGGAACCAGAGACACTGAAGATTTGTTTCCAATTTACCCTTGGCTAAGAAATTTTCTTACTACGCCAAAGTTATAAGCCTGTCAGTGAGTAAAATCACAGGACAAAACTCAAAAAGTCCAGAAATCTTATAACTTGTAATGGTCCTCAATTATGGAGTTGGACACTGCAATTCATCAATCTCATTAAAGGGGGGCAAGAATCTCCAGACTCACGAGAACGACCCAAATCTCTTATGGTTTTAATAAATTTTCTGCTTAATTTTATTTCTCACAGGCCAACAGCCATTTTCTTACATGGAGATTACATTACATAGGAAAATATTATAGAGAAATACAAAGACTAAAATTAAATACTCCTACCACAACAAAAATGCATAATTAAATAAATCTCCTAACTAATAAAAATATAATTATTCATTTGGCATGTCATCTTTCCATCTTTAACACAACTACTGCTTCTATTGGATCTGTAACATATTCCATGCGAATGTCTTGGCTTAACTAGGCTTCCAAGATAGTGTCAAAATCTGTCTGTCTTATCATTAGGAAAGATCCAGACAGCTGAACTTATCAAAAGTGTGACATTTTCTTTTCTTTCTGCAAAGGTCTTTAGAAAGGGCTAAGTGTCAAATTTATTTTATAATATTAAAAACTGTACAAATTTGCCCTTGAAGTATTTTTAATAAAAAAGTGCTCATAAAATATCAAAAATGGTACAAATTCGGCTTTACAAGAGCAAACATTGTACCATTTTCAATACTTTAAGGACAAATATAAATTTTTTTATTAACAGCAAATATGAAAAAAATGGTCCATATAAGTATTGAGCAAGGCAAATATGTACCACTTTCAATATAAATGCATTTTTCTCACAAAAGAAAAAAAATTCCAATGGCAAATTGGTACTATTTTCAATACTTTTTAGAGGCAAATTTGACCCCAATGCCTTTTAGAAATTCCACTCTGGACAAAGATTTTTGGAATATTTGCCAAGTCATAAATTACTTTTTTGAGACAAACCATTCCCTCAAAAGGAGGTCAATTATAACAACATCACCATCAACAACAAATAATAATAATAATAATAATAATAATAAACTAAGAGCAAAGGGAAAAAGGGATGAGGATGAAAAAGTGGGGTGAGCCCACAGAATTGGAGATTTCCTCCCAGAGAGAGATACAGATCCACACCATATTGAAAAATAGGGAGGGTGGTGAAAAATGGAATGAGCTCACTGAAATGGAGATTTCATCCAAAAGCAAGAGAGATCCAAACCATAACACATGAGAAAATATGAGCAATTAGGATGATTTGTTCCCTTACCTGACTTCAACCGGTAACTTGTCTAATAGTATCGGAGAGCAATTAGGATAATTTGTAGGCACAAGTAATCTAAGGGGCTGAATTGGTGACTGCACAGAAATAAAGCAAAAATAAATGCCAAATCATGACAGCTATAGCAAATCAATTTTACATTAGGTCTGAAGGCCCACCATTTGTGCTGAAGCATACTGTGATTTTAAGTTTGGACTTAGAGCTACAGCAGTAAAAGAGCACTTGACAATTGTTCCTTCACCCCCTTCAGCAGCAGCAGTTGGATCAACCTCTTCCTCACTAATATCAACCACTGTGTCTATAAGTTGCAGATTTATTTCACGTATCTCCCCCAAAAGCGCATGATTAGGCTGTAACCATTTGAGTTAAAATGAGATATCCAAGCAAAACATGACATACGACATGTCAAAATGAAATCACCAGTTAAATTATCTCCTGCAACAAGATTTTTTGGTTTCTTGTTTCTTGTAAAAGATATTTTTCTTAAACACCTTAACCAATGAAGAAACATCTTCATCCTAGAATTCAGTGCTCTGACTACAGGACATGAAACACAAGTAGCCAATAATATTTTTTCTTTTTTTTTTTTCCCAATGGTTATGACAAGAAGGGTGATATTTGACAATTTCTAACAAAAATTATTGTACTTTCTTCTAAGTCAAGCATGTGTTGAAAATTTTATTCAAGTAACATGTTTAGGCTTATAAGGAATTTATAGTTGCAAGAATTTTATCAGATCAGAGGGTGAAATATACAAAATCAATACCTCAATTCTAGGCCTCTTGATATTTGATGTTGCTGTCGACTCCAAATCAGAAGTTTCTGGACCATTGAACAACTTAAAGCTGTCACTTATACTGCCGGCTGATGATACAACATTCAAGGGCATGGCACTTGTATAGCGCCTCATTTTCCTTGTTCCACTCACTCCATCTTGAGTGATAAAATTTCTCGCCTGAAGACGACAATTTGTCATTGCTACCAAATCCTCACCAATTGCAGCTCTAGATCCATTACCTGGAGCTGAGCCAGAGATTCTGTCAGCCATGCTGACCACTGAGCCAATGTCACTAACAGAAGCACTCAATACTTTGGGGGACCCGGACTTAACCTGGGAATTACAATTTAAGATGCGAGTATATCATTCCTAATCAATAACATAACACTCCTCAGTAAGGTAATTTCTTTAGGCACCATTAAGATTGCAGTTGGAGGAGGAAAGGCAAAAAAAAAAAAAACAAAAAAAAAAGAATTAAATCAAGGGGCATGACTTACCGCTTTCATCAAGCGCTCTAGAGGTTGCTCTGTGACATTTGGCTTGGCAGAAGATATGGCCAAAGCATTACCATGACCACCATCAGAAACAGGGAACTCGGCAAGCAAAGGTGAAGCTGATATCCCAGGAGTGCCAATTGCAAGGGATGGAGTTGGCGGTTGAGTAACAGTTGGTTGTTGTTGTCCTATGTTTCCAGCATTAGAAAGCGAGGACAAGCCCGTAAAAGGTTTCTCAGAATCTCCTGGCATGGGGGATGGAGCTAATGGAGTGGAAGGAGATGGGACAACGAAAGGAGAGTTTGCAGACTGCAAAGGGGTTCCAGTTTTGGTCAGAGATGAAAGCAGATTTTGCTGATCAACCTGTGGTGAAGAATGCTGCGATAATTGGGGGGAGGCTGCCTGAAGCAACTGAGGTGAAGAAATTGGAAAGGATGCACCTGATTTCATCTGTTGGTGGGAATAAGTAGGGCGCTGACCTCCTGAGAGATGCTGCGGAAAGACGCCTTGCTTAACTCCCATTCCTGGTCTGATCTTGAGCTCGTTGACATCACTCATCTGATGTACTTGTGATATTTGATGAGCCTGCATCTGAGCAGGTAACTGCTGCTGCTTTGTATGGAGCAGCTGCTGCTGCTGTTGCAGCATCTGTTGCATCTGGCGCTGTTGAAATTGTTGTTTGAGCTGTTGTGTTTGCAACATCTGATCTTGCTGTTGTCGCTGATGTTGAAGCATATTAGGATTTGATTGAAGAGGAATATTTGGTTGAAGTGGATTCACCCCATTTTGTGATGATAAATTGGTTACATTGACCTGTTGGGGAGCACTCATGGGATTCTGTTGTAGGCCAACCGCTGGCTGTTGCAATGAGCTCATTGCATTTCCTTGACCTGAATCCAAATTGGAAGCTGGCTGCAGTGAATTCATCATGTTTTGCTGTGTAGTAACCACAGATAAAGAAGACAGAGAACTATGCTGCAAACTCGCCATATTATTCTGCTGCATTGTCGGTACAGACCCTTGCATATTCATTGACTGCATCTGTTGATTCATTTGATTTTCATGGGACTGCACCTGAGGAACTTGGGATTGTGGTTGCTGCAAGTGAGACTGAGGAGGCTTTCTAGGTCTATTTGTACTAATAAAATTTACTATCTGCTTCTCATAGGAGCCCAACTTCTCCTTGAAACCAGGCAAAATGTTAATTTTTGAAACATTCAAGAATGCAATTATGCGCTCCAACATGGTCTTGAATATTTTGAGTTTGTCAATCTGCTCTGTTTTGGGTTGCTGTGGAAGAGAATCATGCTGAAACAAGAAAAAAGGAAAACAAGAACAAATAAGTTTCAAAAATTGCAAGAATATCTTTACAGAAAAAATTCACAAAATAAATCAAAATTTAATGAAAAAAAAAAAGAATGTTTAGTTTCTAGCACAGGTTAAAAGGTATTCTTCCTTTTCCTTGCAGGTAAGCCTTTTCTTCAAGGGGGAATGGCGGAAGCAGGCAACAATTAGGCCATCCCCATATAGACTAGAGTACACCAAAAATCGGCACATGGTCATCATGATTCATGACCATGCTGACTATGATAGTGAAATGGAAAACGAAAGTCCGTAAGTAATACACAGGAGGTGAATTTAGGGAAAAAAAATCTAGTGATATCTCACCTGCTGTAATTTTGTAGCAATTTTCTGGTACATTTCATTTAGTTCAGGTAAGTACATCTCCCTCATTGCTTTGATCTATAAATGCAAATATCATTAAGAATCAATTAAATGTTCCAACTGAATATGTAAAGAATCAAGGAAATTATACAAAGACTAAAAGTAAAGCACTGAAACAGAAGAAAAGGATATCAACACCAAACCATGGAAAAAGAAACATTTATTGTCATAAAACAAAAAGAGATGAAATGTTCAAGTACTCTATCAATTTAATTGAGACTACAGCTCAGTTTTCTTCCTCCAAAATTACTTAATGTCTAGTTTTATTTTGTCAAGGACAGATGGAATTCATGATCTGGCTGCGCCCATAGTTTGGACAGAAGTTTAATCAGCATAAGCTCAGAAGCCTAAGAGAAATCTACATAAATCTTATAAATGCTATGATCAATTCCAATTTTTCAGTCGTTTGATCCCTAATGAAAGATATTTTTGCTACAAAAAGCAACTAGCTACCATAATAAGAGAAAAAATGAATAAAATGAAGCAATTAAGATAATGCATGCTTACATCCCCACAACTAAACCCCAATAAGATACTCTTTTCCTTCAGGTCCTAAGATAAATAACCTTCCTCTAAAACACAATGAGTCATAGAATTACCTTTTGGTAAACTTCCTCTTGCCAATCACCTCCATTTGCATGTCCAGTCTGCGCAGTGGAATCAAGTGACGCTACAAAAATAGCATATATATGTACAGAAGTAAGTAGAGAAAAACTAGCACACTATAAACACCCTTGCAGAATTTGCATGCTAGAGCATACAGTAGCAAGAACAATCAAAATGCACATCAAAATAAGTATCAGTACTATAAAGCTATGAACACCTAATATGCTACAGAGCATATTATAGGTATTGACAGGAAAGTGGAAATTTTTATATCCGTTGATCTCATATAGCTCAAAACTAATGTCTCCCACAACAATGACAACGACAACAACAATAAAGTATACAATAAAAAAAAATTTGTGCGACACTGTCATAAGAAAATTCAAATAAATACCATTTTTCCTTGTTTGCAGAATCACTTCAAAGAAAAAGGATGCTGATTAATTAACCTAAGAGATGATACACACTAGAGATAATTTACTATAACAAGAACAAACAGATAAAAAAGACATGGATTGAATTTGCAAGCAAAGTACATCAGAAATGATACAAGGTAATAAAAGAAGCCTAGACAGAAAAGAGAGAGAGAGAGAGAGAGAGAGAGGGAGGGAATTGCACTTCTTTACTAAGCAATAGTGGCATTAGAAGCACAAGATGCTATAGAAACAGGTAAAAATTACTAAAATCATTCTCGAAGCTTCTGGAAGTCACATAACCTTGAAATTTGAACCTATTTAATACTGATACAAATTTATATATGCATAAGAAAAAATACAAAGCATCACAATAGGAAGTGCAAAGGTGTAATAACATACTAGATGAAGTGTCAGGAAGTGGTCTTTGTGATTGGTATAATTGTTTTTGTTGATCAATTACATTCTGCTGTGGAAGCAAGGAACCTGGTGCCTGACTTGATGCTTGGAGTCCTGGCTGCAGATCACGCTGTAATGGATTAGGTTGCTGTTGCACACCGAGCTGTTGTTGCAACTGTGTTGGCTGTGACTGAATCTGTGACATCAATTGCTGCTGTGACAGCTGTGGTTGTGACTGCTGCCCTTGACTTGGCAAGAGGTTAGATGCACTTTGCTGGGTTTGTTGCTGCAGTGGAACCTTGGGCCGTTGCAGTATATGTAAAGGGTGCTGATTAGTTTGCATGCTTGTGTTTCCAGGCAACTGCTGTTGCTGTTGCAAACCAGGAACATTACTTTGTGAGCCTAATTGCTGTTGATGTATACTTGAGAGGTTATTTTGCTGAGCCATTAACTGTTGCTGCTGCTGTTGCTGTTGTTGCTGCTGCTGTTGCTGCATATTTTGAAGGTTATTCTGCTGGAGCAACCTTTGCTGTTGCTGCTGCATGTCTCCAACATTACTCTGTTGACCAGTTAACTGTGGCTGCATATTTGTAGCATTTGGCTGCTGAGACATTAGCTGTTGCTGCTGTTGGGAAGCTAAAAGTGGCTGCTGCATCATTGATGCTTGCTGCTGGTGAATACTAGCAGCCTGTTGCGGCTGTTGCTGCTGCCTAAGGACTGATTGTGGATGTTGATGAAGCATAGATTGCCCTGATTGTTGAACAGAAGATGGCTGATTCTGTTGAAAACCAGGGAGAGTCGATGGCGGAATCATGGAGGGTTGCATAACAGATGATGTTTGCATACCAGATTGCTGAGAAGATGGTAACAGGTTTTGCTGTTGGTGCTGTGGCTGCTGTTGCTGCATGTGAGATTGTACAACTGTGTGAGGAAGATTTCCCGAATATTTCTGCTTCATAAGCTGTTGTTGCAATTGCTGTTGATACAGATAATGCTGGGAATTTTGGGACTGCTGTTGCTGCTGTTGCGGAACAACCTGTTGCCTCCTCGGCATTTGTCTTTGAGAATTAGCAAACATATTGGATGGCACCCCCTGTCCCATTGAATTCCCTGATGAGCTCTGGGGAACTCCAGAAATATTCGGCATGCTAGGATTCTGGCCCACAACACTAGGGATAGAAGCTTGTGATAAACCAGAAACAGGAGGCAGAGCAGATGTCAAACCGGTAGAACTTTGAACTCCAGTAGATGCCATATTATTCTGAATGTTCTGCGGTAGCATTTGCTGACGCGTTTGAGACTGATTAGCTGACATTGGGATAGGAAGAGACTGCCCTTGACTGTGAACTAGAGGCTGCATGGTGTGAGATGCTGCTCAAGATAAAACAAAATAAGAGCTGAGTCGCAAATCAATTTACAAACTTCAAATTCGGCAAGAGAATTGCTAAATTCCTTCTATTTTTTTTACCTTTTATTGAATACTTTTTCCATTATCTTGATGACACGTGCTATTACATTGAATATTGAGGGTCCCATGATTTAAAAATATAAATTCTTGTGCATGCATCTTCCAAATAATGGAGAAGACAATAGAGAAAGTAATAAGGAGAAGGAATTTAGCATTTGTTATTCCGGGAAAAAAAGTTGACATCTCTAACATTGAAAACTAAATGTAAGTAACATTTTTATTCAAGCATCTACACATTTCATGTCGCATCACTCACACACACACAAAGAGAGAGAGAGAGAGAGAGAGAGAGGCAATCCAAAATTTTTAAACTATACAATTTGCTCAACTATTGTTGTCAATATTGACGTCAATATTGACATCAACCGGAGTTAAAATGCCGTGATACTATATAAGCCATCTCCTAAACAGCAAGTAAAAGATATGCCGAGAGATAGGGTAAAATTAAGTTAATTGTTCAACAATCATTGCTCAGAAAGTACCAGGGGATGAAGAGAGAGAGGGCAAAACTATGAAGTTAAAGTTTGAGTAGCATTAAATAGAAGTCTAAAATGCTCAATTAAAATTTTACCTCCAGCATCTGGGGGTCGGTTGCTATTGCCGGATAGGTTGGGTGGCAGAGAATTGGGAATAGTATTTTGAGACTTCGACTCCATTGTAAGCATCTTCAAAGATATTTTCCGTAGATAATCAGGCTGGAAACAGAGATCATTAAGGGGAAAAAAAAGTTGTTAAAGATCACAGCAATCCACTTTTAAATATTTACAGCTTTTTTCTTTTTTTTTTTTATTTGCTATCTTTTTTCTCCATAAATCTTCTTTCATTTTCTTTTTCCCCTATACTCATAAAGGAATGAACATAAATATAAACAAGAGAATTGACAAAAAGATTTGGACTCCAGCATTGATAACGTACTTGGCTTGTGGCTGCAGTATAAATCTTTTCCTCAAACCGCACAGCAATTTTCTTGAGTTCTTCTAGTCCCTCTTGACCAGAAAAAGGAAGATGTCTCTTTAGTGTTTCCATTCTATGCATGCAAAACATTGCATTTGTCAATTGCATAGCAAGCATCAGAAAATTAGTAGCATTAGGAATGCATTTACAGAATTAAATCACTAGCTGATTGCATATTAGACAACTCTTTAGAAAAGAAATCACCTTTCATATTACATTATAAGGGTAAATTTTTTGTGAAAGTTTTAGCTGCATTGATTGCCAAATATAAGATAACTGTCTATATATATTGTAGGAGCAAGTTATCTTGAATACAAAAGCTTCTGGAATTACTGCACAATCTAAAATCAAAGTTTAAACCTTCCAATTAAAAAGTCTTAACGTTTCCTCTTATGTAACATTGCAGCAAAGGCCATAGCCTGCTTTTGGTCATGAAAGCCACCAGCTTATATATCATTCTATTGAATAGAGTGATGTCCAATAGATTATCAATCCACAATCAAACACTCGAAGTCTATTTTGAACTTTAAACTTAACGTATCTAGCATTTATTTTTCCTTTACCCCATGAGTTAGATCTTTAAAGTGACATTCCTATGGTAATTCCATACATCATCATCCTCATCATCGATGGTAATTCCATACATCATCATCCTCATCATCAATTTATCATTTAAAGATGATTTCTCATAAACTGAAAAAAAATAAAATAAAATAAATTAAGAACAACAATGATAAAGAAAATACACAAGATAACCACCATTCTTTTGTAATGCAAGTATTAAAAACCTAAGTCTCAGACGGAACCAGATTATATTTTACATATTTAAATGGAGTAAAGTTCAATGAAAACATTTAAAACCTCATGCAAGGTTTCATCGTGTACAATGGAAAAATTTGAACTTGAATAAGAAATAAAGTTGCCTCCATCACAAGCTATATACAAACTACTTACGCGGTCATTTCTAATGTCTCCCATTTAGGTTAACTAGAGAAGCAAATCAGTAATTTAGCAGCACTGCTACTAATCACAACTTTGAGATGCAATATTAAAAATGACATCCAAGGCACTTTTTTTTTTCCTTTTTTGAAAAACAAATGAAATGAAATACTAACATTTTATTGACAATTCTCTGGCGTGACTCAGCTGCCAACTGAGCTCTCCAATCACCTGTGTCCACCGTAGGTTCCTGACCTTGGGCAGCAGGTCTCCAATTATTGGTGTCCATCAGAATCCAACAGAGTAAAACTAATTGCTGCTAACTTTAAAAGGGAAAAAAAAAGATTCACTCAAATTTCAAAATGAAGTCGAAGAGAAGTAGGCAACAACACAAATTGGATACAAGGTTTATACTTCGCTTACTATCTACGCTACAGTATCGAACAAATCGATCATAAATAAATCAAGGAGCAAATATGTGTATAAACACACACACACACAAAAGAAAAAAGAAAAAGAAACTTTGACAAATTTAAACTTTACGCTTGAATGAAATCTTAATAATCTGACGAGAAGAGTTGAGGATAGTTTTTCTTTCAAAGACTAAAGAGTTAACAACAATTAGCATAATAAATTAACAACAATATCATTCCCCCAAGTTTATTAAAAGAAGTAACCATAGACAAACAGCTACAATTGGTTGCCATTAAAAATGAAAAACTTAACAAATTTTAAACTGGTGTTCAACACCAAAACTCTGTTTTCAACATTGAATTTATGAAGCTCTGTTAGTTAAACAAAAAGAAAACAGAAATTGAGCTTCATTTACTCAAAATCTCACAGACCCAGAAATTATAGATAAGATTAAAAAAAAATTGAAATTGAGTTGTTATATCACATATGAGATTATATCTCATCTCAAAAATCTGAAAAAGGGAGAAGAGAAGCAAAAAGGAAAATTTAAAATAAGAAAAAAGAACAAAACACAACAAATAGAGAACGGACCGCCAGAGGAGAAGGATAGGAATGCTTACTTTTGATTCATGGTCGAAATCTGGAAGAACGGACAGAAAAATGGTCGAATTTAGTGAATTTTGCGAACTGAGCTTACGAGAGGAGGGAGATGAGGGCACGAGATGGCAGAGTCGCAGAGAAATCCTAGGGCACGAAAGCGAGAGATGGAGAGAACAAAGAAAATGATCGGTATTGTAGAGATGAGCTGAAGGCAAAGAGAGCGATGGGCACGAGAGACAGAGAGAGAGACGGTGAGAAGGAAGAAAATGATCGGTCTCGCAGATATGAGCTGAGGGCAGAGAGAGCCCAGGCCAAGAGAGAAATGGGGTTCGGAAAGATTTTTTGGGTTGACGCGTTCATAATTGAGACTAAAACTGTTTGGCAAAATGTATTCATGGTCCTAAACTTTTCTTCCCTTTCTATTAAGTCCCCAAAACTTTTTATTATGTTTGCGTTAGTCTTCAAACTTCTAATTGACAAATTTAATAAGTAATAAATAATCAATTGATGGATGCTAAATATAGTATTAAAAAATTGCAAAATTTCAACCATGGAACATATTAATCTATTAATATGGAAACTTAAAATTAAAATTTGAAATTTTTCTTAATAACTGCACCCCTTTCTTTTTAGACAACCTTCAAGCAAATGTTGAAAATATTAATCTAACTTTTTAACCTTACTAAATAAATAAGGAGGAAACAAAATAAAATTGAAGAAGTTTTTACGGGTGTTTAGTTTAAATTTTTTAAGTAAAACTAATAATTTTTTTCAGTTCAATCCGCTCACTTTTAACTATTTGGTTAATTATTAAAATAGAAAGCAATAGCAATTCAAATAAATTTTTTAAAAAGTACAATTTTAAAGTTTTTTTTTCATAAAATTGATACAAAAGACAAAATTATTTTTTTTATTTTCTTTTTATTATATCTTAATACATTTCATTTTTGTACCGCAATGCATTATATGATAAATAATCCATCCATTCCAAAATAATAGATTCACTTTCTCTTTTTTTTTTTATCTATATCAAAATATAGCACATTTTATATTTTATTCTATTTTTTTTGTATTAATCATCCGGTATCCGAACCTCACTGGACCGATTAAATCCGGATTCGGAATATCGTTGCAGGTTAAGGTTCCTTACCCCTCCCTATGAAAGGTGTCGAGAGTCGATCCTGAAACCTCCCATTCTTAATCTAACCTGCATCACCATCAAGGCACACCCTATGGATTTATATTTTTTTTCTATAATTAACTTTTAAATTATCCATAATATTAATTGTCTAATATAAATAAAATTTTAATTAATTGCATGCCACTATTTTGCAAAAAATTAATACTTAAATGTTTGCATATCCAGTAGAATTAAAGATTTAAAACTTTTTATTTATATTATAATGAAATTTGTATCTTCAATATAAGTACTATTAACGTGTAACATTATAAATGAATAGGTAAATAATAAAAAATTTATTCATAAAATATGTAACATTTTTTAATGTGTGTAAAGTGGACCGTTTTTGCACGAAGGAGTACCTAAAAAATAGTTGGCCATTACATTTACCAAAAGTAGTTTCCATTATGTTATTAAGAGAACCACACACACGCACAAACACACACACACACATATATATATTCAAATCTCAAATTTATTTTGGCATTGAAATGTTATTATTCATTTGGTAAAAGTTTTGGTAACATAAGAGCTATAAAGTTATGCTACCCAAATTTGCAAATTGTCAAAATAACGCTCCCAATACGTAACCTCCACCTCCAATATTTTAACAATAACACAAAACTTATAGTTTTAATCACAATCCATCATCACATCATATATCACTTAACCATCATTCACGCAGTTATCATGACAAAAGTTTACTATTATTTAACATTCATTACATAATATGTTACATACCAATATTTCAAAACTAATACATAATACATAAGTTTCCTATATTCTACAAAAACTTTACACGTACATGCTATTTGTTCTTCTTCATTTGATCTTCAAGTACCTATCACTGCGCGCAGTCAAACAAACCATGAGTTAAGCAATGATATTGCCTATTGTTTTATACCTTACACAAAATTTTATTTACATAAAACTATTCTATACAAAATTAGCATTTTATCCTTGATTGTTACTTATGTCATGTAACTTAAAATTTATTCTTTTAATGCTTTAAAATACCTTTCAGTCTTTCAATCTTTTAATTCTTCTACTATTCCTCACTTCTTCTTCCTTCTAAAACCGAACCAATATATATATATATATATATTCCAACTTGTGGTGTAAAAATTTGCAACTACAAAATTAAAGACCATGGATTGGTTAAAAATGAACAAGCAGGAAAGGGTATTTTTATTTTTTATTTTTGTTTAAATCATAAGGCCTTATAAATTATTTTAGTGGTTTGCATCTTTACCATTTATGTGAAAGCTTTTTGTTATTTGCTCATTAAATTAATTAAAAACATCATCTGGGTTTCAGCAAATTATAAATATTTATATTGTATTATTATTTATTTTATTTATTAATATGGTATAAAAAATTATTATCACATTAAAAAAATGATATCCATATTGGTAATTGTACGATATATGGTTCTATATTCTATCCATTAATCCTAAAGTTTCTCATGACTCCTATCTAGGCTTACCGTCCATGATTGGTAGAGACAAGAATAAAATTTTTTTCATTTATTGAGCATAAAATTTGGAAGCAAATTAGTGGCTAGAATCGTATGCTTCTCTCAAGAGCAAGAAAGGAAGTTTTACTAAAACCTGTTGCTCATTCCCTTCCTACTTATACGTACTATGAGTGTTCTCCTCCTACCCATGGGTTTATGTTTGAAATTAGAAAAGATGCTTAATTCCTTTTGGTGGGGTACGAACAATAGAACAAGGCAAGGCATTTTCTCGATGATGGCATGAGATAAAATGTGCAAGCCAAAAAAGTTTGGGAATCATGGTTTTCAATCTCTCCATGACTTCAACCTTGCTCTCCTTGGTAGGACCCGGTGCTTACACACCTAAAAACATATCTAGGCACTTTAAAACCAAATTTAAACCTTAAATCTCACTTACCTAATTTCAAGCCCTTAACTTTGTCCTTTGATTTCACACACTGAATCCACTCAAATCAAGGGGGAAGACCTTAATACTCTTGTTGGGAGGCTAAAATATACTTAGGAGGCTTGGATTAAAGGAGAAATTTGATGAGGATTAAAGAAATTTTGGAGAGAAAGGAAGAGAGGAGTTTGACTAAAGAAAGGGAGAGAGAAGAGGCCGAAGTGATAAGGATCACACAAAAAAAAAAAAATCTGCTCTCCTTTTCTTTTTATAGTGGCTTTGATGGATTGGGCTTTAGTCCAACCCAAAGCCTATCTCATAAGCCCATTTTTTCCTTTCAAGCCAAATATGCAATTTTTCTATGATTATCTCACTTTCCAAATCCAAATCATCCCAAATTTAATTTTATAATTCATAACATTCCCAAAATAGGCTGTACACAAAATTTTAATTCAATCGAAGTTCGTTTCTGATTTAATTTAATCAAATCAATTCGATTCAATAATTATTGGTGTCACCGAAAAATTATATTTTTACAACCAAAATATTTTACATATCATTTTAGATAAATCTGCAATTTTTGATTATTTTTAAATCTTATTTACTATTTTTAAAGGTCCGATCAAATTTAGGTCAATCTAGTTACTATTTAAATTGAACCGCTTACTTTTCATATTTTTGACTTTCGAAAGTCTATTTAACTTCGATTTCACTCCAAATTTTAACCCTAGATTAACCGTGATCAATATTTTTCAATGGTCAAATAAAATATTTTTTACCTGCGAATATACTTTTTCACCCTCGAAGTCACTATTTGCTATCGAAAAATATTATTTACGGCTGGTCCGGTATTTAGGCCATTACATGTATTGTTAAATAGACTCATATGTAAGTTAAATTTTAAACGTAAAGTTCATATGTTATGCTTTAAGTTCTTATAAGATATTTGATATAGTATGGTTAATGATATAATAGCATAGTAAAGCATGTTTAATGGAACAGGATAAAGTGATATAGCTAAGTATAGGATAAGGGTGTTACACAAGTGATGCATGATAGCAAATTATGTACTTTCCTAAATATGTGATATTTGTAGCATAATCAGATGCATATTCGAATAACA
The DNA here is from genome assembly GCA_037975025.1 of Excoecaria agallocha. Classification (NCBI taxonomy): domain Eukaryota; kingdom Viridiplantae; phylum Streptophyta; class Magnoliopsida; order Malpighiales; family Euphorbiaceae; genus Excoecaria; species Excoecaria agallocha. The sequence goes on along the minus strand of CM075814.1, from coordinate 48,736,699 downwards.
AATTACTCGATAGAGCCAGATATAGATACATATAGTAATTGATCATATGTACTGATTTGGAAACAATTTTTCCATTAATAACATGTAAATAAATTTCTGTAGAAAACATATATAACTTCAAGACATGTAACAAATATGCTTAGACAAGTTTGATACAAATTCAAATAAGTTCATAAGTAAATCAATCACTCACTGAAACAAATAACAAACAGAAAACAAGTCAAAAACATGTTTTCAGAATCTAAACTCTAAAAAAGATAATATTCAATTTAAGTAAAATTAAATAAATTGAAATACCAATTAAATCAACATAATAACTAAAAAGTAAAATTCACATAAAACTAATATAATAAAAATCAATAAATAACTGTAAGAAATTAACATAAAGGTAAATTGATAACAATATTAAAAACATCTTTAATAAACAAAATTAAATAACCTAAAAACATTTTGAATCAAAATTTAAAAATATGGTTTTATAAAACGGTTATGTACTGTAATTACCATTCAATTGAAACTCCAAATATAAAGTTAGAAGTAAAATACGCATAAGCCGCTCAATCTATCACAGAAATATCAAAATTTTCTAACCCAAATAAGAAAGGTCAAGATCCTAATGATTAGAATGGATAAGAAAACTTAATTAACGACCCACTAATTTAGAATGGAAAAAAAAAAGTCAGACATTAAAAAAAACGTAAAGACCTTAAGATAACAATAATTATAATAGTGAAGCTCTTTTGAAAGTCTAAGAAAAAAATGGAAATAAATTAATACTATATAATTTAGTTTGAAATCCAAAATGTTGAATTAAAGCTTTTAAATGAGTAAAAAGAAGTGGACCACGGCTAAAGAAGAAAATTTTGCACATATATATATATATTCAAGTTCTCAGTAATACTAATAATATTCTAAATACATTTGATTCCAAAATCTCTACTAAAAGCAGTACCATTATCTCTGTCAAACCAACAAAGTAACAATAACAATTAATCATCGATGGATTATGGCCAAAAGAATTTGGAAGAGTACAATACATATGAAATATTAGGTATTATTTCGATGATGATGATGATAATAATAATAATAATAATAATAATAATAATAATAATAATAATAATAATAATAATAATAATAATAATAATAATAATAGGAAAATCAATTTGAATTGAAATTTTAATTATAATATTAACATATCATAATAAAAGAGGGATTTTTGAAAGAGAATAGTTCCCGGACTTATGTACAACATATTCGCAATCAACACTATTATCAAAGAAATGGCATAAAATCTAGTACCGAATAAATAAATGAATGAACAATTTAACAATAGATCAAAAATCAAAAAGAAAGAAAAATAAATTATACGGAATACTTACAATTAAATAGGAGAAACTGCAAAAATTTGAAAAGACCGAGATCAAGAATTTTATAAAGTCAAAAAAGATGCCGAATTTTTTTTTTTTTAACAAATCAGTATGGAACATGGAGAGAAACTGAAATGCTAAGAGATAGGGATTTAGATAAAGTGTTTTATTTAAATTAAAATATCTTTTATTTAAATCTGAAAGAAATTATCTTTATATATATGTATGCGTTTTCCAAATAATGGAGAAGACAATAGAGAAAGGAGAAGGAATTTAGCATTTGTCATTCCACAAACAAAAGTTGAGATCTCTAACATTGAAAACTAAATGCAAGTGACATCACTAACATTGAAAACTAAACGTAAGTCTTAACATTTTTATTCAAGCATCTACACATTTCATGTCTCATCAATCATAGAGATAGAGAGGCAATCCAAAATTTTTGAACAATACAATTTGCTCAACTTTTGTGGTCAATATTGGCGTGTGCAAATAGACAGTTCACCAAAAAAAACGAGAACCAAAATTTTCAAAATATAATAACCAAAACCGAAATTTACAAAATCAAAACAGATTGAAATAATTTCAATTAGTTCAGTTTGGTTCAATCTAGATCAAAAATTGGCTTTTTTAAATTGAACTTTTAATCTAACTGAACCCATATATCCAACAAAATAAAACCATTTAATGTACATAATACTTTTTCCATGACAAATAAATATACATTAAAAATACATACAATATAACTTAAAAATTACACTAAAAAACATATATTAAAAATAAATACAACATAACCCATAATTAAAAATACATTCAATGTCCTCCAATTTTTTTTTTTTAAAAAAGTATGCATTTAAATTAATACAACATAACTTTGGATGTATTCTTCTCACAAATCCAACCTCTTATACCTGCATCCATATAAATGAACAATAATTAAATAAATTCAACTAAACTGTAAAAAAATAATACAAAAGAATTAAAGTGTAGAAATATTTTACTGTATCAATATTAGACTCCAAATATATTTTTTGAAAATCTGCAAATAAAAAATAAATATTAATTTTTTATAAGAACTAAATTAAATAATTAAAACAAAACTAAAATTATATATATATATATATATATAGACACACACACATACCTCTCTCTATTTGAATCACACAATCTTCTCCAATTGCTTTTTCAAGTTCATCTGCTTCAATAAGCCAATCTTGAGTACAAATAAAGGTTTGAACAATTTTAGGAGCCAATAACAACAAACTGTTGCTATTTGTTTATACTAACTCTATTATTCATAATGTAACACAAATACACCTTAGAAGTTGGATGAAGAATGAGAATTTAATTAATAGGCCATAAAATGCAATGCGCTGCTTATGATTCATATAAAGTAACTATATATCAGCTTCAACATAAAACCCTTAGTTTTATTGAATACGTACTAAAAAAATAATCTCTCTATTTTAAAAAATATAAATACAAAATAAATAATAAACAAGAAAAGTTAAAATTTATCAATTTTTAATTTAGAAACAGATAAAAAAGGAGGTTTTTAATGCCCTCTTCAACTTAGTTGCATAATCTTTATCTTGATGCAAATTTATTCGTATTTCATGAAATTTTTAAGTAATTTCCAAATATAATACATGTACAATCCGAGGCAAGGAAAAGAAAGTACAATTTTTTAAAATTATTTCAGTAAATTAATAAGAGAGAAGACAAAAGCAATTCATATAAGATTATAAGCAAATTAATTGGACTGTAAATAATCATCTCGCTACAATACTAACATCAGCAAAAGCTAGAAAGCATAGAGCACATAGTTTTCAACGCTTAGTTACCGAGTATGTTTTCAACTTTACAATATTTATTAAAACACCAATAATGCCTTGTATACAACACATAGTTTTCAACTTTACCATTATAGAAAATGTAAACAAAAATCAGCATTTGAACTCCAGATTCTACCCAACTAAACCTGTAATTAGCAACTAGCAGAATCCACTGTACAATTTCGCATTTTCCAAAGAAAGGAGAGCAATGAGAAATCCAGCAAGTGAAGAAGCTACAAAATTTACTACAGGAAAGATGCACTCATGGGATTTGCAATTCAGGAAAGAAGCTACATATATATCAAACTAAAGTGCCAGCCAGAGGCATATATAATTTACAATTCAGATTCGCAGACAAAAGAGTTGCTGTCTCGGTTCTGGAATAATACAGAACCACAATAATCTAAAGGCAAAAGAGCAGAGAATAAAATAAAATAAATTAAAAGACTAACCAGCAAAATGTTGCAGCCGTAAGTTTAAGAAAGAAAGGTAACTTATATAATATTAAACATCTCCACTCTCTACAACCAAGTGATTGTTTTTTTTTTTTTTGCCATTTTTTCTCAGTAGATGGATCGATTTAGGATCTTTGTTTTATATATATTTGGGTGACCCTAAATCTAAGAATCAATTGCAATAATAAGAAGATGATCTTATCCGATTAGAAATTTAAGAAAACGGAGAAGGTGTATATTTAAGTTTGAAAGGGATGTGCTTGGCTCCTTCAGCTCCATCTTCTCCATGTGCTTTCTTTTGCTTCTTTCTCAAATTAACGGTTCATTTTCAAAGCAGAGAACAAATAAAAGAATGAAGAATCTTACAAAAAAAATAAATGAAGAGGACTTCCAAACACCATTACAGAAGCAAAACAAAGAAAACAAAAAAAATAAATAGATACTTACCATGGCAGAAAGAATCAAAGAATCAGAGAAGTGAAGAATTGCAGAAGAAAAAGAAAGAGGCGGTGGCTGCATGTGTAGAGGGCTAGGCATTTTGCACACTGACACGTAAGGAAAGGAAAGGGCTGCTAGGGATTTCCAACTAAACATAAGAATATATATAGAGAGAGAGAGAGCACCAAAACGGTGAGTTTTGATAACTTTATTGGTTCGGTTCCTTCGATTTTTCAATTTCAAGAACCGAATCGATTAAAACCGAAATAACCAAACCAAACAGACAAAAGTCCACTCGATTCAATTCTCGATTTCGTTTCGGTTCTGCACACTCCTAAATATTGACTTCAACCGCAGTTAAAATGCCGTGATACTATATAAGTTATCTCCTAAACGGCAAGTAAAGGATATGCAGAGAGATAGGGTAAAATTAAGTTAATTGTTCAACAAGCATTGCTCAGAAAGTACCAGGAGATGAAGAGAGAGAGGGCAAAACTATGAAGTTAAAGTTTGAGTAGCATTAAATAGAAGTCTAAAATGCTCAATTAAAATTTTACCTCCAGCATCTGGGGGTCGGTTGCTATTGCCGGATGGGTTGGGTGGCATAGAATAGGGAATTGTATTTTGAGACTTAGAATCCATTGTGAGCATCTTCAAAGATATTTTCCGTAGATAATCAGGCTGGAAACAGAGATCATTAAGGGGAAAAGAAAAGTTGTTAAAGATCACAGCAATCCACTTTTAAATATTTACAGCTTTTTTCTTTTTTTTATTTGCTATCTTTTTCTCCATAAATCTTCTTTCATTTTCTTTTTCCCCTATACTCATAAAGGAATGAACATAAATTTAAACAAGAGAATTGACAAAAAGGTTTGGACTCCAGCATTGATAACATACTTGGCTTAAGGCTGCAGTATAAATCTTTTCCTCAAACCGCACAGCAATTTTCTTGAGTTCTTCTAGTCCCTCTTGACTAGAAAAAGGAATATGTCTCTTTAGTGTTTCCAATCTATACACGCAAAACATTGTATTTGTCAATTGCATAGCAAGCATCAGAAAATTAGTAGCATTAGGAATGCATTTGCAGAATTAAATCACTAGCTGATTGCATATTAGCCAACTCTTTAGAAAAGAAATCACCTTTTATATTACATTATAACAGTAAAATTTTTGTGAAAGTTTTAGCTGCATTGATTGCCAAATTTAAGATAACTGTCTCTATATGTTGGAGTAGCAAGTTATCTTGAATACAAGAGCTTCTGGAATCACTGCACAATCTAAAATCAAAGTTTAAACCTTCCAATTGAACATTGCAGCAAAGACAATAGCCTGCTTTTGGTCATGAAAGCCTGCAGCTTATATATCATTCTATTGAATAGAGTGATGTCCAGTAGATTATCAATCCACAATCAAACACTCTAAATATATTTTGAACTTTAAACTTAACGCATCTAGAATTTATTTTTCCTTTGCCCCGTGAGTTAGACCTTTAAAGTGACATTCCTATAGTTATTCCATACATGATCATCATCATCATCAATTTATCATTTAAAAATGATTTATCAGAAACTGAAATAAAATAAAATATAAAAAAGATTAAGAACAACAATGATAAAGAAAATACACAAAATAACAACCATTCTTTTGTAATGCAAGCATTAAGAACCTAAGTCTCGGACGGGACCAGATTATATTTTACAAATTTAAATGGAGTAAAGTTCAATGAAAACATTCAAAACCTCATGCAAGGTCTCCTGGTGTACAACGGAAAAACTTGAACTTTAATAAGAAATAAGGTTGCCTCCAGCACAAGCTATATACAAACTACTTATGCGGCCATTTCTAATGTCTCCCATTTAGGTTAACTAGAGAAGCGAATTAGTAATTTAGCAGCACTGCTACTAATCACAACTTTGCGATGCAATATTAAAAATGACATCCAAGGCACTTTTGTTTTTCTTTTTCAAAAAACAAATGAAATGAAATACTAACATTTTATTGACAATTCTCTGGCGTGACTCAGCTGGCAACTGAGCTCTCCAATCGCCTGTGTCCACCGTAGGTTCTGCACCTTGGGCAGCAGTAGGTCTCCAATTATTGGTATCCATGAAAATCCAACAGAGTAAAACTAATTGCTGCTAACTTTAAAAGGGAAAAAGAAAAAGATTCAGTCAAATTTCAAAATAAAATCGAAGAGAAGTAGGCAACAACACAAATTGGATACAACTTCGCTTACTATCTACGCTACAGGATGGAACAAATCGATCATAAATAAATCAACGAGCAAACATGTGTATAAACATAAAAATTTTTAAAAAAAATAGAAACTTCGACAAATTTAAACTTTACCCTTGAATGAAATCTTAATAATCTGACGAGAAGAGTTGATAGTTTTTCTTTGTTCTTTTTTGAAAAGAAAAACGAAATTTTAAAACCCACCGTAAAAGGGTATCAGTTTCCAAGTTTCAAATAATCGTTTCGTAATTGACAATGTTATACTAGAATTGAGCGACCATTACTAAAATCTGACCTAGAAAGCATCAAACTTTGGTATCGATCTCATCAAATTTCATCGGTTTTCGTGAACACGCCAACAAAATCATGAAAGGCGAAAAAGAAAATGAAAAATTCAGAATGAAGAAAGGTGTTCTCCTTGAGTTTGAAACCCTTACTTGGTGATTATGGTTGATTTCTTGTTTTCTTCGCTATGAAGAGTGAAAATTTGAGGAGAAAAGAAGAGAGAGAGAGAGAGAGAGAGAGATGCATTCATGGTTCCTTAACTTTGCTTCTTTTTCTATTACGTCCTCAAAACTTTTTTTTTTTTATGCTCGTGTTGGTCTTCAAACTTCTAATTGACCGATTTTTTTTTTATGGCAAAATACTTACTGTAACAGAAATATATCACAGATAATTATTGACTATAATGATCGCAATCAACGTCTTTAAATACACACACCACATCACCCGATGTAGGATCCCATAGAACCAATTTCCACCCAGTTCTGTTTTTTTTTTTTTATGATAAACGACTTACTGTAGTAGAGATACGTCACAGGTAATTACTGACTGCAACAGTCACTATCAATGCCTTTAAACACACACACACACCACATCACCTGATGTGAATTGACGGATTTAATAAAGGCCGAAGGTACAATTTTGTTAATAATATTTGTTAAAAAAATAATATAATTTCTAAAATTTCATTTTATGTAATATTATTCATGAAATTTAAAAATTGAAGTAATTTAACTCTTAAAAAAATTGATCCAATATTTAAATGATACGTATCAAATTATTGAGCATCAACAATTCTTTTAAAGATCAAATTGTTCTAATTTTAAAATATTAAAGATGATATTATATCAAATAAAATTTTAGACTCTAAATTATATTTTTTATCAAAATTTAAAGATCGGTTCGCTACTTTAGCTTTTAATAAATAATCAACAATCAGTTGATGGATGCTAAATATATATGTTTTATTTTTAAAAATAATTTTTTATTTTTTATAAAAATTAAGTAAATAATTAAAATATTTTAATTTATATAAAACTATAGTTATTGATTAAAATATATTTTTATTTTTTAAAAAATTATTTAATTTTAGTTAAAAATAAAAAGTATCAAAAAATATTTAATAAAATCTAAAATAAATATGAATATATATGTAAATTTATTTTTAAAATTTCAAAAAAAATAAAATGAAACAATATAAAATAGAAAAATAATTTTTTAAAGTGCGATGGAGTGTAGCACCATGCAATGGTCGGTTCGAAAAATGAAACTTTCAATATTTTTATCAATCGAACGGAACTGAATTTATAGAATTCAAACAGAATAAAAAATTTTAGTCGGTTTAGTTCAGTTAACCGAAAAATCAAAAATTAAAACTATTTTTTAAAAAATAATAAAATTATATTTAAAAATTATAAATCATAATATACTAAAGTAAAAATATCTAAATTGTACAAAATAAAAGTTCAAATTAAAGATATAATCTCAAAATATATAATAAATAATACAACAAAATCATTAAATAAATTTTTTCATTTAATCAATTTTCAATTTAATTGTCAAAATTCTAAATTATTACCTAAAAATAGATATTAATAATTGATAAATATACTCATATAATTTATAACTCAAAATAAGATAATTTACATGTATAAAATAATTATTTAATTAAAAAATAAAAAATTACATAATTATATAGAATTTCGGTTCGGTTTTTTTACAGTTTTTTCCTTTAAAAATCGAACCGAAAAACTAAAATTTTCTAAAGTTCAAAACTGAAATCAAACATAAAAACTGAAAAACGAATCAAATTAAAAAATCGGTCGATTCGAATAAAATTTGAACCGAAATTTGCTCACCCCTAATGGAGTGAGTATTAAAAAATTGCAAAATTTCAACCATATAACATATTGATCTATTAATATGGAAACTTAAAATTAAAATTTGAAATTTTTCTTAATAACTGCACCCCTTTCTTTTTAGACAAATATTCACCTTCAAGCAAATGTTGAAAATATTAATCTAACTTTTTAACCTTACTAAATAAATAAGGGGGAAACAAAATAAAATTGAAGAAGTTTTTATGGGCGTTTAGTTTAATTTTTTTAAGTAAAACTAATATTTTTTTAGTTCAATCCGCTGACTTTAAGTATTTGGTTAATTATTAAAATAGAAAGCAATAGTTGTTCAAATAATGTTTTTGAAAAGTACAATTTTAAAGTTTTTTTTCATAAAATTGATACAAAGACAAAATTATTATTTTTTTTTAAATTTTATTTGTATTCTATCTCAATACATTACATTTTTATACCTAAATGCATCAAATGATAAATATTCCATCCATTTCAAAATAATAATCTCGCTACTTCTTTTCATTTATCTCATAATACAGCATGTTTTCTGTTTTATTCTATAATTAAATTTAAATTGTCTATAACACCTTTAATTAATTGTCTAAAATAAATAAAATTTTAATTAATTGCATGTCGCTGTATAGGGATAAGCATGGACTGGTTAACCGGTCCATAAGCAAAAAAATTAATTAGTCCATTAATATCGGTTTTTCAAAATTACTAATCATTAACCAGTCCGTTACATTCGGTTAATCAGTTCATCGATTTTGATTTTTTGGTTTGGTTAACCAATAATTTTCAGTTAATCATTAAAATTTATAATATAAAATTATATAAAAAAATTAGATAAAGTTTAATTCAATTTTCAATATGTAAAGTAATTTAATATAAAAATTATGAAACAAACATAATTTACTAGCCAAAATTCATATTTTATAAATTAATAGCTAATATTATAAAATAGATTTAATATTTATTGAAAATTACTATATTTGATTCTAAGTCAAATAAAATTTTGGATAATAATATAAGTAGATGTTATTAAGTAAAATATGAACACCAATATATGATAAAAAAATGGAGAATTTTTTAAATAATGTTATTTTAAAAAATAATAACAAAATTAGGTAGTGTTAGAAACTATTTTCAGGAGTGGGGTTCGGTTAGAAGACACTGGTCTTTCAACGTTCTCCATCAACCCAAACCAGCACGTGAAAGTCTGCAGGGGAGATGGATAACGTTGATGACAGATGCATTGTCAGTCCTCTGATGGATAACGCTTCCATCAGCAACATCTTCCATTAGGTCACGTGAAGATGCAACACTTTGTTGACCACTGTCTTCTTCTTCAATCAACTTCTTCTTCGTTTTCCCTCTTCTCCTTCAATCAACTTCTTGTTCTTCTTCTTCATTGTTCTAAAAACTAAAGCTCCCAAAGCTCTCAAACTTTCAAGCCTGATTTTACCTGGAAAATAGCTTGCAATTTCCTTATTTTTTTTATTCACAAACTGAAAAGAAGTTAACTTTAAAGGTTAGTATGTTATATTTATTAATTTTTAAAATAAAATTTGTTAGTATAATATTTTTATAATTAAAATTAATAAATATTAATTTGCATTATTATTTTATAATGTGTAGATATTTGTTGTTGATAAATTTAGAGAAGCAAAGGAAAAAAAAAAGCAAGTCATGACTATTTATTTTATTTATTATTGTACAATATGTTATAATGTTAGTTATTAGAATAATTATATGATATATGGTGGAAAAATTTACGTTAATGGTAATTCAAAATTTGTTTATTAGTTACATCATTTCAAGATTTGTGGTTGATTTGTAAATAAAATAAGTAAATGTTAATTTTTTATATGCATTTTGCATATGTTTTATATGTTGTATTTAATTAATTAATGGTTTTAGTTATAGGTTTAAGTTATATATATTAGTTCTGTAAATAGTTATTGAATATAAATAAACTAAATGCATGTGTTTTGTATGTATAGAAACAATATTTCATTTGCTTAACAATATAGTAATATTGTTAAGAAAAAATTAGCATTTCAGTGAATATTTAAAAAATTAAATATTGCATGTAATTAATGGTAATATTATGTTTTAAAATGATAGTAGTTTTTCCACCTAAAACAAAAAAATATTTTAATTTCATTTGTATATTATGTGAAAAATAAATATATAATAATTATGTGAAAATTTTTTGTTTTAAATTTACAGTTAATTAGCAATAGTATTATTTTACATGCACACGTAACAAATGGTGTTGATTTTGCACATAGGGTATTAAAAATATGGAACCAATTAGAAGAAAATAATTTATAAAATCGGGACCTATTATTAAGGACCTTCTGACTCTGAAGAAGAAGCATCGAACAGATGCGGTATGGAATGAAATTGTAAGGACATTTAAACTTTATCATTAAATGTATAATATAAAGTGAAATATATAGTAAAATATATTATTTATATATAATTTTCTTATGAAGTGATTTATTTCAGGTTGAACACGATGTTTTTTGTGGACGCAGAGCAAGTATTGAGGGTCACTATAGGAATGTCGATGAAAAGGATAATACCTTACCTACATTTATCAGACTTTTATGAAGTGTCCTAGATCGGTGCTGTGCATGTTAATATGGAATTCATGACTTATCTAGAGGTGTAGGCCAGAGACACGTACTTTTCACCTTGCTATTGGTGAAGCTACAATAACTCTAGAGGATGTTCAGACACTCACCAGTTTGCCCGTAGAATGACGTGTTGTGATGGAAAATTTAAATCATAACTGGCCTAATCTTTGTGCTCGGCTATTAGGGATTATTCCCCCAAACGATGCACTTAGAGGATTAAAAGTAAAACTGACATGGCTGACTAACAATTTTGGTCACTTACCAGCAGACACTACAAAAAAACTGTTAATTAGCGACGGCAAATTTCGTCGCTAATAAACAAAAATCTGTCGCTAAATTAAATTCGCGACGCCGCGACGAACAATCGTGAATAATTAGCGACGAAATTCCAAATCAGTCGCTAATTTAGCGACGAAATAATTATTTTTCCGTCGCTAATTTATATTCCTAATTAATTGCCAAATTATAATAAAAATATTTAGCGACTATTTTGCTGTCGCTAATTTAAAATTTAATGTAAAAGTTAGCGATGAAATATTTGTCGCTAATATTATCGCTAATAATTTCTTCATTTATATCTATTACTGTACATAATAATAATCTCACATATTTATTCCAAATCAGAATATATTCTAAAATACACAGTTTGAAAAATATATATTATAATAGTTTATAATTCAACTTTTCTATCAACTTGGAACAAATTATGAAATGTTGCAAATTACATAGTGCAATTGGGTAATTTCTCAAGCATCTTTTCATATACATCAAAACAAATAACATGTGCATTGTGTATTCAACTAAAATCTTATCCTAGTTTCCCATCAACTGAATACTTCAGCATATCAGGGGATATAAAAATAATATATTAAAAAAAAAGAGGCTACTTTCTTCGCGCAAGAGCTACAACAATTCCACCAACAACCACTCCCATAATTGTTACAGCAATGCATATGCCAATTATACCATCTGTGGAAAAAAATAATAATCAGCAGCTCCACTGAGAGATGGAATTCATTGCTTTACAGAACTAAACAAACAATAACTTACCAACACTTTCTAGATCAGTTTGATAAAAAGTTCAATCCTCTGTGCCTTTCATTCATTACCATTCTATTTTGAAGAGAGCATAAAGAAAACCTTAACTAATTTTCTTATGATTCATGAGTAAAGGAAGTTAACAATTTCACTTACAGCTAAATTGATGTTTGAAGTTCTAGAAAGATGTTTGAAGTTCCAGAAAGATGGTAATAAATCAAGTTAATAGTTTCACTTACAGCTAAATTGATGCATAAGAGAACCCACCAGCAGATGGGTTTGACTGACTACATAACAACAGATCAATACACACTTTGATCATCAAAGGCATCAATGCTAATTATGGATTGGATAGAACAAATAAACATCAGTATTTACAAATATCATGACAAGTCTAAGGCTCAAATAGCAGACAAAACATCCTAATTACAATGCCTTCAGTCTGTCAGCAATTTGTTTCCAGCGTTGAATTCAAAGAACAATCTTAGGAACATTTAATTACATGCAAGTAAGGTTCTAATGAATATATATGATGGGTCAATAAAAGAAATATATAAATGCAGATATACAGAATTAGCAGCTGCAACTCCTATATTTCACATGTAAATAAATTATGGCAAGGTATAAACAGAACCTGGATTAGATAGAAAAACAGATGCAGCAACTTTGGCTCTTGGATGACTCCGTTTATGTTTCCACCGAATCACAAATGCAAACTCTGAGCTAAGTTTGCAGATTCTTTATATCACAAATGCAAACTCATGATCTGAATTTCAAATCCCTGAACATAAATTCTCAATCTGTAAACATAAACCTCCATCTTTATAGAAAAAATCTCATGTGGCCTGCACCATGCTTTTAAAATGAGTTACTTTTTGATTTATATAACCAATGATTAAAACGTACAGACTTATTAATTTCCAAAGATAGGGATGTGAAAGTTACGTCTTGGGCATCTTTGTTACTTGATCCTTTAAAAAAAGTCTTATTTAAGTTATATGTAAGCCGTCTGGAACTTAATATTCAATTAATTAAAATTACATTACTTCAACTTCTCCACATATTAGAGTACATCCAACTATAATTAAAGCATTGCTATTTATAGCCCTGGTAAAGCCACAACCAATAGTCAATAATAAAGGCAAATATAAAACATATAAAGCACGTCCTTCAGAGATGTTGTAAGCAATGATAAAATCAGTAATATCAGAACTGATACTTTGATTTAATGTAAGGACAATAAAAGGAGGTAAAGAGTTTGATGTTAAGCAATCCTCTGCTTAGTTCAAAATATTAACATTTCTAATATCCTTAAATATATTAGGAAGTACCTATGACACAAATAACAGAAGGAGATTGATTGGTCCAAATATGAACATTCTGCTGTCGTCTTCGTGTGCAGTTCACTCAGACTCCAGCCATCCTGTGAATTCCTTTTCGTAGCTGCTTTATCCACTTTACAAACACAACCAATCTGGAGTATGGCATTAAACTCCAATGGCACCTTCGTTTCATATATTCCCTGATGAAAATTCGAATTCTAATTAACTCAAAATCTAACAAACAGAAAAGTAAACTGACTGGCACCTAAAAATCATGCAAGGGAAGCTCTATCTCCACATATTGGGGATTTTATACAAGATCATACAAGTCAGAAAGGCACTAACCAACATGATTTCATGTGATTTATCATCTAATTGTCTGTTCAGATACCATAAGAAAAGCTGGAAATCATGCATATCAACGTTTTCAAACCAATAAATCATAAACATATTTGAAATCCTCTGCATTTGGCAATAAGAAAATTGAAAATGTCCCATCATGTGAAATAAAAATCAAAATTTGCTGCAACTGATTTCAGTGCTGAGATTATAGTACCCTGATACCAATGCAAAAAGGCCATTTGGGAATGAAGAACTAACTTAATATTCAGAGACTTCTGTCATCAATACCACAATGCAGACACAGGCCAAATTAAATGGTATTACCTGAAATATTCCTACTGGATACCACATGCAATTAAAACAATCTAAATGAATGCACATACAAATTTAATCCAAAGGTTGAATCTCGAAGGAAAAAGGGCCTTCCACATAGTTACATTTAAATTTTTATCAAACCAACATGTTCCAAATAACCTCTATACATACATTTGTAACATCAAAAGGAAATTAAACAAGTAACATCTGGATATTACCCAAACACTAAAAGCTTTCACGAAAATACTTGGTAAAATTACACGATCTCACCAAGATTCTGTATCAGCCACCGAAGTTGGCAAACATTTTTACCATAGTTATTAACCTTCAAATTTTATTTTATAGGATCGTTCAAACTTCCCAAGAGAATAATGCCTAAAGGTCTAAAGTTCATCAACTTTGAGGCAGATCTAGCCCCATTTAACCCACCCCATATAGTATGAAAATCTATACAACCCCATCTAGTATGAAAATCTATACAACCCCATCTAGTATGAAATTAAGCCTCGGTTATTGTTACTCAAACTTCCACCAAATTCCAAAATCCCTAGATCTGCAATTCTTTACTGTCTTAGATTCTCTAACGTAATTAACCATTAAAGAGGAGTAAAACATGAATTACTTACCCATTATGGAAACAAAATAGCCTTAGAGACGGAACCAAAGGAAATCCGAGTAAGGAAGGCGACACAGGGGGAGAATCACGCCCTGTAGCGCGCGATAGGAAGGGAGGGGCGAGGACAGTGCGCCGGCGACTTCTCTGGTGGAACGACGGCGGCAACTGACCGACGGTGACCTTACGCGATCGGATCGGGTGGGGGATGAGAGGTGAGGGATGGTGGCATCGGGTTGGGTGTCTTGGGACCAAAAATAAGGAACCAGTTGGTTCCTTAAAGAAGAAGAGGAAGACAAAGGCCAAAACGACGTCGTTTTGGCCAACTTCCTCTTTAAGTCCTGAAATTTTATTCTATTTGCAATTTAACCTCAGAATTTTTTCTTTTATGCAATAACACCCAAAATTCAATTCAAATTATTTTATATATTTATTTATTTATTATCCAATTTACATATTATTCAAATCGATTTATTTATTATTCGAATAATTTAAAAATCGGGACGTTACAATCCTGCTTGGCTACTTTAGGTGTTTGGTCTCTCACCTTGCCAACACGAGCCAAAGATCCGTGAACCTTACTTGCAAAGCAAATCCGCCATTTATAAACCGTGATTAATAGCTTTAAACACAAAAATTTTCTATCCTAGAGAAACAATATAGTCAGTGAAGTCGCCGAGCTTTACCCATGGCGTCTTTACTATTGTTTCTGCTGCTGCACTAGGGTCGTTATTCTCAAGCTCTCAATAGGCAGAGAAGAAAGGAGCCACAAATGAAAGAATTAGGGTTAGGGTATTGACAGGGTAATATTAATAGCACTACTCGACCCATGAAGGCCTTTTCATAATTGGTTGAGGTAATTGGCCCCGAGAGAATTACATCATATATATATATATATATATATATATATATATATATATATATATATATATATATATATATATATATATATATATATATATGAATGGTCTCAAAAATTATGAATCTCTAGTACTCTAGCCAAAATAAATTTTCATGCCTATAATTAAATAATTAAATGTTTTACATCAACTTTATTTGAATGACTTTAAATAAATTTTGTATAGTTAAAATAATAAAATTTATATATAAATTATATTATATTATATTATTTTTATTTTTATTTTTCCTTATTTGTTAAGTTAAATAATTCCAAAAATTAAAATTCCCTAATCATCTAGTCAAAATAAATAAGTTTTTTTCTTTTTTTATAATTTCATTTTTGTCAGCAGGATTGAAGGGAGGGGATTTAAAAAAATAGTTTGATTTTTAACTGTTCAGATTAAAACTATTTTTTATGATTTTTTTAAATACTTATGTAGTTATAAATTAAAAATTAAATATTTTTATATGATATGATATTAAATTTGTCAAAATTTAATCCAATTTATATTTAAATTCAACATGTAAAAATTAAATATAAATTGACTCGTATGATTTTAAAAAATTGAATTAAACTAGAAAATTTTGTATTCAAGGATAATTTTGTACTTAAATATATATAACTAAAATTTTTTAATAATTTAAAATTAACTCAAAATTGTAACAAAATAACAATTATTTTATTTTTATTATTATTATTATTATTAAAAATATAATTTTTTAAATAAATAAGTTTTTATTTGGGAATAATTGATAAAGAAATCAATAGAATTCCTAATAATTTAATATTTGATTTAAATTTTATAAAATAAATATTAATTACAAATTTTTTATTATTATTTTAAATGAAATAATAAATTTTATATTACTATTTTATAAATATTTAATTTTATTAATCTTGAACATGCAAATATATAATAATCGTAACAATTAGTTTATTATTATTATTAAAAATATAAATTTTCAAAATAAATAACTTTAGATTTTGGTATAAATTATACCAAAATTTATTAACTTATAAAATAATTTATAATTTTCTGTTACAAAATAAAATATTCATTTCATGTGGTTTATATTAAAATTACTTAAAACTATACATAAATCATGCGAGTGAAATTAAAAAAATTATTTTTTAATTTATTTACGACGGATTAGCACTAATATTCCGTCGCTAATTGTATTACTGTGACAAATTACAGTTAGCGACAGAGAAATTCCGTCGCAAAACCATCGCAAAAAAGGTACCATATTTTCCCTCCAAAATTAGCGACTAAAATTTTCGTCGCTAAATTAACTGGAAATAATTTCATGAATAAAAAATTACAAAATGTAGCGACGGCAGTTCGTCGCTAATTCCATCACAAAACATGGTGCGTAACTTCCCGTCAATAATTAGCGACTGTTTTTTTATTCCATTGCTATTTCGTTGCAAAAATAGAAAATATCCTCATCACGATGGCATTGTAAAACAGTCGCGAATTCGTCGCAATTTAGGCCG
Organism: Excoecaria agallocha; assembly: GCA_037975025.1. Classification (NCBI taxonomy): domain Eukaryota; kingdom Viridiplantae; phylum Streptophyta; class Magnoliopsida; order Malpighiales; family Euphorbiaceae; genus Excoecaria; species Excoecaria agallocha. The sequence continues at coordinate 48,719,561 of CM075814.1, read as the reverse complement.
TCGTTAATTTTAGTCGCTAATTGGCAGTTTTTTTATAGTGAGATGCGACGGACTATCAGATATAGTGCTCTGCTCGTGTATGGATCATGCATTGTATTGGTAGTCTACTGTGTTCAAGCCAGGTTAATAATTATATACATTTGATGTGACTGCCACTATTGAAAAATTTGGTCGAAGTCGGTCACTATAGCTGGAGTTCAACAGTTTTGGCTTAGTTGTATAGGGAGTTATGTTGTGTGACTAAGCCAAGTGCGAGTAGACTTGGCGAGTATCTTTAATTAATCCAAATGTGGGTATGGAAATGACTCACTCAATTTCAACCGCGTTTTACCCATGAGGTTGATCTTGATCGGACGAGGCCATATGGTTATAAGTAAAATTTGTTTATTATATTTAATGTTGGAATATTTTGAGTTTTATTTGTTAAGAAAATATACTGAGAAGTTATATACGTGTTGTGTAATAGGTGGCGATCCCCATTGAATTTAAGGAATTTTAATAATAAAAATATTAACGACTTTCTAGAGGAGGTTGACTTACAACGAAATGATCAGGTTTAATTTAGTTTTTTTAAGACATGCTAAATAATGAACTTTTGTAACAATATTTTGATGAATATTAAATTTTATTGTAGATGGTTTTGGAACCATATAAAAATGCTGTGCACTTATTGCCCGTTTTTTGCACTAGTGGACACAAAAGTTGGAGATCTGTCGTCTTAATAGTATGTTTTCATATTGTTGAGTGGCATCAGCCTAACATATGTCTTAGACAATTTGGTTTAGATCAACCAATTTCATCCCCTCCAGAGGACATCGATGCATTGTATTCTATGAACATAAGGGGGCATGTAAATCAAAATTGAAATTTGAGATTCGTAAATTTCATTGCCGAGTGGCACAATAGACATAATCGGGTTGCACAAGGTCCAATTATCAATTTACCATTATATAGTAGATCGCAATATATGCAGTGGTATAAAGAGAGAAAAATACGGTGGATTACCTTGTCCGGAGCTACAATGGGCTCATCGGTATATACCATTGTCATTGTTGTTGTATATATTATTATTATTATTATTATTATTATTATTATTATTATTTGTAAATAATATTGATGAATTTTTTGTCATGTAGGCCGATCATGCGAAATGAATTTACATAGCAACATTGCATCATCGTCTGGAGCTGATATCAATAATATTCATTTTGAGTCAGTCAAAATTTTAGGTGCTGCTAGTGCGTATGATAGGATATCGACTGATTATCCTTGTCAACCTGTACCTGATACTGTAGATGTCCCACCACTAGCAATACCATATGAAGATCGGAGTGCTAGACGTAACAAGCGAGGTATGTCAGAATGAAGGACAACAGTTGACTCTATTACTATTCATCCAGCTATTGAGCAAGTACCCCCTCCAATGACATGGCCATATATTGTTGAAGATTATTATAGCTCATTAAGTATACCTTCCTACCATCAGCTTTGGCAGTATAAAGCTGCACTAGGTCCATCTAGAGCAGGACCTTCTGGATATTTTGACTATAAAGCTAAGCCATCAGGTGAAGCTGCATCTAGGTTGAATGTTGATCTGAAAATAAGCTTGTGTGAAGGAGATGTTACACCCTACAATATTTATGGCCAAAGCACAATTATAGTACCACAAGATGTTCTTTTTAATGAACTTTTTAGTGGTCCAACTGTTTTGGGCACCCAAAGTATGACGGATGAGCCATTATATAGTGGGGGATACAATGATCCTAACCCATATAGAATAGACCCTGATACTCCTACTCATAGTATCTCATCTAATAGAAGGGAATGTTGAATTACTTGTATTGATATAATATTTCAAAATATGTCAAGTGGTATGAATTAACAAGTTAAAGTATTTCGTTAATACTTTAACTTTTTTCATTACTTTATAAAATGCTAAAAAATAGTGAAAATAATTATTCTAAGGAATAATTTAATAAATATTCTTAAATTATCAAATGCAAAACATATTACAATATATATTAATGAATACATGGTATCATAATTCAGCCACTAATAAATTGATTGGATGTTCCTGCTACACTTCTACATGTTTTTCTATTGTGTCCAACATTCTCACATCTGCTACACCGGGTTGCATTACTGTGTTCACGCATATCCATCTCATTGCAAATGCAAGTTATTCTAAGCTGACCTTTTTTCCTCAATAATTTCATGTCAGGTTTAATTTTAAGACCACTATACCGTGGCCAATATGCTTTATGCATTACAAAAAAACTGCTAATTAGTGATAATCCGTCGCTAAATTAAATTAGCGACGCCGCAACGAATAGTCGCTAAAAGGTCAGTTGCAAATATTTAGCGACGGTACAAAATCAGTCGCTAATGTAGCGACGAAAATTCGTCCAAATTTTTTCCCGTCTCTAATTTATATTCCTAATTAGTCGCCGAATTATAATAATAATATTTAGCGACTATTTTTTCCGTCGCTAATTAAAAATTTGCTGTAAAACTTAGCGTCAAAGATTTGTTGCTAATATGGTTGCTAATTGTTTCTTCAATTATATAAATTACATATTAGCGACAAATTGTCTGTCGCAAATCCGTTTATAAAATGGACAGCTGCAGTTTATAAAATAAGCAATTTATGAGAATGACATTTACAAGAAAATTTAATTTCCATGGCAAATCCACAAAAGCATTAAAAATAACAAATTAATGACTGCTCCTATGTTAAAACCAATTACATAACAAAATAATGGATGTAATATCAAGGAATTACAAATCTTATTTAATGCACCAATCGTATTTAAGTTTCAGGAAGAGAGGAAAAAAAAAGCATCTCCGGTCATAGGCATACATCTCAAACTGGCATAAGATGCATGCTTCAAATCATTAAACTGTCAAAAGGCCAAAAAGGAGAGAGAAAAACAATATATATATATATATATATGCTTCCATCAGAGACAACTGACCTTGCGAGCCTAGCTATACTGAGACAAATAAACAGCTGCAGCTTTGTAAATTGTACAAAGCCTTATTGTTTCATGGTCAACTAATTAATCATTGGCACTCCAACCTAAGAGCCAAATATTTTTCTAGCCAAAAAAACTGTGTCATTCAATTAGAATTCCAGTATGAAGAAATCAGGCAGCTACATTTTTCTTCAGAACAGAACAAGCATAAATATGATTAAATCTGTAACTTACATATAGGATAATACATGTCTTCGCTGATTCCCATCTCCTCAAGCACTGAATGCAGTAACCCTGGAACATATAGAAGAGGAAATGATCCCAGGCCAACCTGAAAACATAACGACAAATGAGCAATTGACCATAAACATAATGAAAACCATGATAAGAAATGAATTGAGAAATGCAGTACACACGAGAGATGAGTAAATCAAGATTCCCAGTGAGTTCCTCCGGCCAGTTGGCAAAAGCTTCATTCCCTGTCAGTGCCAATATCAGAAATGCATGAGAAGAACCCAGCAATGCTAATCATAAAAGAACCAAAAACTGGAAACACATTGAATAGAAGCAAAGCAACATGATCTATTTAACACGTGATAAAAACTTTGGACCAGCATTATTTCCCATTCAATAAGTTCTATAAGATTCTGATAATGTAGACACTAAAACATTACCAAAATTCCAATAATAGAGAGTGAGGAAGCATCATTACCTGGAAAAGGATTACCAGTATTACAAGGATGATTCCAATTGCCATGGAACTGCTGCAGTAAAAAGCTAGTGACTTGCTTAAAGAGTATGCAACACTTAACATAAGAATGCCCACAATTAAGAAAATAGCATGGTATAAGAAGAATTCTACAAAAACAAAAGAGCAAAAAGTAAGTGAACAATTAAGTGAGAAAATGAAATTCACCTTTCTATAAAAAAAGCCAACGAAAAAATATACCTTCTTCGATTAACAGTTCAAGAGATTCTGATGATGAACCACTCATCCGAATAACTAATATCTTGTGGTCAAATGGTGACATGGCTCGTACCCATGAATTCATGTCAACTCATCATTTTTGTCAATAAGAAATCCAGAAATATATTAAACATAAAAACCGTTAAATGATTGAATATTGCATCAAATTTGGATAAACAGTTGCGGAACAACTCACCTATGGAAACAAACCTCAGCATTTGGCCGGCGAAGGCTTGAACTTGAATATGAAAGTGTCACCTTTAATGAATGGGAAAACTTTTTTAAGTTTCTAAGCCTAGACAATCCACGGATATGAACTCTTTCACAAATCACTGAAGTGCCAGGCTTAGTACCTGGTGACTTGACCACTTGCAAGCTAGGGGATATCTGCAATTTACTAGTACCTGTGTAGTACCCATGGCTTTCGGTTTCTGGGTTAGGGAACAGAGGGAGAAGGCACGAGTTGAAAATAGAAAATAGGAAAGAGGGTTTCTGATTTGCCTATTTATTTTATATTAAAACTAAGAAGATAACCATAGCTTGAAATTTTAAAATTTAGAACAAAAAAAACGGCTCGCCTCTTTGCATTTTATGATAGTAGGTTTAGAAAACGCTTGAACCTGAGTTAGTAAAATTTCTCTAGGTTCCTGAGTTAGTAAAATTTTGTGACCAATGAGCTAGCTATATGCAGCAACAAGAATATATATATATATATATATATATATATATATATATATATATATATATATATATATATATATATATCAGATTCCTGCATTGGACCCTACTGCTGTCTTATATAGGAGATAGAGATCCTATGTTCTATGGAACATTAAATCTCAGCTACAGCTTAACATATTGCCCAGACAAGAATGTATATTTTGTAAATGGACTGCAGTATATATATATAAGTTCAAAAAAAAAAAACACATATAATCCATTATATGGTACCCAATACATTCTAATTAAATCAATCTAAGGGTGAATAAATAGAAAAGGCAAATTATGGTTTGTCCTTTTTAATAACTATAAATATGAATTCAAATTAATTAAATAAGTAAATTTTAAATGATAAATAGTTATAAAAAAATAAATAAATAATTTTGTTTTGCACTTCTCAATTTTACATGATTAGCAGCACTTCTTAATGGATTTCTTTTGGCACTTCTTAATTTATTTTTTCGACCTCCATATAAAAAGATTAACCCTTCACAAGAAAACATACAACTTTCCTCCATTTCCCCCTCCTTTTCCTTTCCTTAATATATTTTGTCTTCTCCATAATCTAATTCCTCTATTACTCTAACCCAAATAAAAGAGGTTACAGCCGAATTAAAATCTTGCAATCCTTAATTAAAACAAGTACCAATTGCAAAGAATAGTACCTTCTATAGGAAAGAAAACCCACCAAGAAAATCCCATTAGAAATGAACACATTAGACAAAAGTTACATGTAGCACAAATTGGTAATCAAATAAGAGAAGGCTTAAAGATCAACAGTACAAGGACACAAATGTATAAAACAAAATAGAACCATGTTTCTTTAGAACTACCACTATTAAGGCTAGATAGGATTCATCAAACTACTGAAAACAAATATTATCGACTCTTGATCAGTAATTTAATGACAGTTGTATGCAAATAAATAGTAGTTAGCGAGCTTAAGATCCTCTCAAAACATTTGAGTGAATGCAATGCAACAAGCTATGTGCATCACCAGGTGCATTGAGTATTACTCTAGAAAAATTCAGAAAAGACAGCCAAGCTGAAACACATTCGCATACAAAAATGAATTGTGTACCATTTGAATGATTTGAGCAAGTCAGGTACCATGCATGACAATCTGGGTCCCTGTAGTTCTACTTAAGAAAGGAGCATATATAGACTTAGGTTGTACAACGCTATGCTCCTAAGTCAACTTCAACTATAGCCAGTTGAAACTAAAAGTTTATTTTTTGTAACATACCAACATAAAAGAAGGCTAAAGGGCTGGCAACATCTAAACAAAGAAGGCATTGAGAGCTCAAAATTAATGTTTACAAATGCAAAAGTTACCAATTAGCTTGTGTGTTGTTTTATCTTTCCAAACTCAAATAAGAAATGCAAAAGGAGAACAAAATTTAAAATACCCTAGTCAAATTTTGCATGTAAACTCATCTCATAAAATATACTGTTCATTGCATGCAAGAAAACTTGAAGCAGGAAACAGAAAGCACAGACAGTTTATTGGCTGCTTAAACATTAAGATCAAAAGGAAGAAGGATAATAGGAACCTTATCTTCCAATTCACTTGGTTCTGCAACATTACTAATGTAAAGTGGAGAGTTTGCCATAGCATTCTTCCCCATCATTGTCAAATTGGTCTGCCAAAGCAAACATAAAAATGAAATTTCTTAAACATAAAGAATGAAATTACTTAAGTTGCTTCATTGAGGGAAGTAGTATTGATAAATACAATGATTACTTGGTCTTTTACTTTTGATACCTGCTCCTTCACAGTGGGCTTGCTTTTAACGCCAGCACACTCTAATGTAGATCATGAGATGCAGGACCATTCTCTTTCCCATAGTCAAGGGTAAATCGTTGATCATCTTCTTGCACATACTCAGTTTTAATTTCAAAATGCTCAGATGTATTCCTTGAAGGCCCTAACCCCAAAGTTGGGGAGCAATAGTGAAAGGAATATGTACAAGCATCATTGCCCCTATAGGCTTCTACCACAGTGAGGCTCACCATACTCGAAACAAACTGGTTAAATTAATAGAAGTTCAAAGGAAGCTACATCATAAAAGTATAAGGGCCTTTCCATGAAAATGAATCTCTCTACATTATGCTAAATTTTCAATGTTCTAAAACAAAAGAAGACAGAATGATATTTTCAATTGGCTACCACTAAACACCTTATCATTTGTCTTCTTCACGTTTCATACACGAGCATCAACAACATAACATCAATCTGACACCTGGTAAAAGTAAATACTGCTACCTTCTTCAATAGTTTTAGCCCCAGGAAGGACTTTTGAAAGACCTGCTTCCAACATCTCCAAAAAAGAAGGATATCGGCGAACATCCTGTCAATTGATAAAGTTCCAAGGATAACTAAACTGGAAACTGGAAAGCAAACAAATTTAATATATGAAGTATCACCTGAACCTCAACCACCACACATTTGTTCACAAGAACTAAAGCTCCTGGCTCAATTCTAACCACAAAAGAAACCAATAAACTGATAATTTTTTTTAAAAAAAAAAAAGAAAATTGAACAACTTATCATCACAATAAACAAGACCTTAACAATAATTAGCTTTCGGTGCAGTAAAGATTCATGTAGCAACATCATGTATAAAACTTATATTAGCAATAACTGCTATGTATCACAGCTAGGAGGAAGCAAAACGGTGTCGTTATCGGCTCTGAGAAGATTGGAGCAGAAATCCTTGGAAAGGGATAAATCGAAATCTAGGGTTTCATTAAAATGAGAATGGAGAGTGAATTTCAGTAGTAAGAGGGAAAGAGAAAGATCCTGGCGTTGGCGGCGATACTACAGATGGCGGTGAATGGACAGAAGAGGAGAAGGGAGAGGAGGGAGAAGGACAGAGAGGGCGGCGGTGGGAGTCTTTGGGGGAAAATGAACTCGTTGGTTCCTTAGAAAGGGAGAAAAATAAGCTAAAGCCAAAACGACGTAGTTTTGGCTAGCTTTTCTTTTGGTTCTTCAAACTACCACTTACAATTTAGCCCAATTCTTCTTCTTTTATACAATTAGACCCCTAATCCAAGAATAATTCAACACTATATATATATATATATATGAATGATCTCAAAAATTATGAATCTCTAGTACTCTAGCCAAAATAAATTTTCATACCTATAATTAAATAATTAAATCTTTTACATCAACTTTATGCGAATGACTTTAAATAAATTTTGTATAATTAAAATAATAAAATTTATATATATTTTTATTATATTATTTTTATTTTTCCTTTTTTATTGAGTTAGATAATTCCAAAAATTAAAATTTCCTAATCATTTAGTCAAAATAAATAAGTTTTTTTCTTCTTTTAATTTCATTTTTGTCAATAGGATTGAGGGGAGAGGATTTAAAAAAAATAGTTTGATTTTTAACTGTGTTCAAATTAAAACTGTTTTTTTTTATTTTTTTAAATACTTATGTAGTTATAAATTAAAAATTAAATATTTTATATGATAGGATAGTAAATTTGTCAAAATTTAATCCAATTTATATTCAAATTCAACATGTAAAAATTTAAATATAAATTGATTCTTATGATTTTAAAAAAATTGGATTAAATTAGAATTCTATTGTCTATCAATGTCTTTAGGTATGTGCAAAATCCGACTCTATCCAAATAACTCAAATAATTCGATCAGAATTAGATATTCAGATAGAGTTATTATAATTATTTGGGTCGGGTAGAGTTTCATATACTTAGTGACCAATGCTGGGGGATGGAACGATGACGCGAGGCAGTCAGTGATGAGAGAGAACGGCGAGAGAAACCGTCGATGAGCTGCGCCAGTGACCGGTGATGGGGAGAGCGGCGCCCCCTCCTTTCCCTCACGTCTTTGCTCCACTCTGTCTCTATTTAGGTCCTTTTTCGGTTCTTTTCTTTTCGTTTCTTTTTTTTAAAGGTTACTTTCTTTTATAAAATTTTGTGACCACACAAATTCTCTTGGTCCCGAAATTTTCATCTCTTTTCATCTTCTTTCTTTTTTTATATCCAATAAATATCTCACTCCAAGCTTCTAGAATTTAAACATCTTCTTAAATTATTATTATTATCCAATAAGAAACTTAAATCTTATTATTATTATTTTAATTATTTTAATAATTATTATACATTTATTTATTTTAAATCCTTTGTCATTAGTTCTTAAATTTTTGCTTTAAATTCAAATTATCACTTTAAAATTTTGAAATTATGCAAACAAATCAATCCTAAAACCAATATCAAAATACTGTACACTCGTATTAAAAGCACTCTCGCACAATTTCAAATTTTTTGGACATTACAATTATTAAAAACTGAAGTTAATTCAATTAATTAATTCTTATTCAATTAAATAATAAATTAAGTTTAAAATCATATACGTATTAAATTGAAACGGTGGAAAGAGGTGAGGGGAGAGAAAATGTTATTTTTATATGTAGGGTAAATTTTTGAAATTACTAAAATACCCCTACCAAATTTCATCATTTTATCCTTGTATTCAAGGATAATTTTGTAAATATATATAACTAAAATTTTTCATAATCATTTTAAATGAAATAATAAACTTTATATTATTATTATATAAATATTTATATTTATTATTTTTCATAATATGACTATATAATAATTATAACAATTACTTTATTATTATTATTATTATTATTAAAAAGTAATTTTTTTAAATAAATAAGTTTATATTTGGGGATAATTGATAAATAAATCAATAGAATTCCTAATAATTTAATATTTGATTTAAATTTTATAAAATAAAATTAATTACAAATTTTTTATTATTATTTTAAATGAAATAATAAATTTTATATTACTATTTTATAAATATTTATTTTTATTAATCTTGAACACGCAAATATATAATAATAGTAACCATTAGTTTATTATTATTATTATTAAAAATGTAAATTTTCTAAATAAATGACTTTAAATTTTGGTATAATTGATAAAAAAATTATTATCAACTTATAAAATAATTTATAATTTTCTATTAAAAAATAAAATATTCATTTCATATGGTCTATATTAAAATTACTTGAAACTATATATAAATCATGTGAGTGAAATTTTAAAAAAATATTTTTTAATTTATTTGCGATGGATTAGCGACTAATTTTCTGTCGCTAATTTTATTACTGTAATAAATTACTATTAGCAAAAGACCAATTTTCGTCGCTAACCGTCGCAAAAAAAGGCGCTAAAATGTTCATTCGCTAAATTTTCTAGAACTAATTTCATGAATAAAAAAATTATAAAATTTAGAGACGGAAATATTCATTGCTAATTCCGTCGCAAAACATGACACGTATACTTTCCGCCAATAATTAGCGACTGTTTTTTCATTCCGTTGCTATTTCATCGCAAAAAATAGAAAATATCGTCCCCACGACGGAATTGTAAAACAGTCGTGAATCCGTCACAAAATTGGCGACGAAAAAAAGGCCGTCGCTAATTGGCAGTTTTTTTGTAGTGATGGTGTATTGATCGGAATTCACCGTCATAACATTCCAGTGACTCAATAATGCTATAATAGTTGTCAACAAATTGGAACATATCAATATTCTTGTTCATACATGTTGCAATGGCATATGAACAAGGCATTTTAGTTCCTTGAAACTTATCGCACTCATTTTCACGCTTCTTTAGACTCAATACATATGTGTCTAGCTCAACATTAACCCGTGGTGCTCTACCAGCTAGCTCAACATTAACCTGTGGTGCTCTACCAGCAATCACCTTGAATAATTTATAGTGACTATCATAGCAAATTACAGCATGTCTTTTAGCCTTGTTAGCCCGTTTGGTCATAATATCAATGCATTTTGGAGTGAATCGTAATTCTTCGCTCATTTTGTTCATGTAAAAACCCCTCATATTCTCAAAAAATTTAACCAAACGGGCAAATGTATGCTTAACTATGGCAGTTATCGGCATCATCCTAACACCTTTAAGGGCGCTATTGGAACTTTTATCAATATTTGTCGTCGTATGGCCATATCTGTGTCCGCCATCCTCAGAAAAAGTCCATTTGTCCAACGATATTCACATTGCCCAATTGTAGGAATCTTGTTCGATTTCTTTAATTTCACCCATCTTCAGCTGGAACTTACGCAGTTGAAATTATGCACCTACAACGTTAAAAGTAAATATTGTAATACCATATAACAAGGAAAAATAAAAAATATTTTATATTTATTAACTTACTAGCCTTATAAAGTAAGTCCTTGATTGTTGGGTTCCTGTGGTGGGTGTTGTAATTGCTAACAAAATATTGCAAACATAATCTATGGAATGCCAGCAATTCTTTCCAACCACTTATTTCATCCCTAAATAATGCCATCATACCTGCATGTTTGTCTGATATGACGGTAATTCCAATTCGCTGAGTAACATACTTTCTAATCATTGTCATAAATCAAGCCCAGCTTGATTTATTTTCAGACTCCATAACCACAAATGCAATTGAAAATAACATATCATTACCATCAACAGAGCTAGCTATCATTAGAGTCTGTTGAAATTTTTTTGTCAAGAATGTTCTATCGATCAAAATAATAGGCTTACAGTGAACCAAACCATCAATCACAAGTTTAAAACTCCAAAAAACTCTTTGAAACTGCTTGACAATGGGGTCTTCAGTATCTTGTGGCACAAACTCGTACACAGTTCTAGGATTATACTTTTGTAAACAATATAAAAAGGTCGGTAACCTCTCAAATGATTCAACATATCCGCCAAAAATAGACTCTAAGGCTCTCATCTTCCCACGCCATGCCTTAATATAAGCGACCTCAAACTGAAATTGCTGCTTAATAGCAACAATAATAACATCAACAGGAAGGGTCAACTTTTTTACTTACCATGCTCAGTATGCAATTTCTAATCATTTATGAGCCCAATTGTCTTTGATCCAATGAAAGGTTGCCACCTATGCATGAATATGGCCCCTTAAACCTTGTAATAATCCACATCGAACTTATTCCTTTCTTTATTGCTCGTAACCTCCATATGCAACCACTTTCAGACTGTGCACAGCTAACAATCCAATAGTTTGGTTCCGATTCAACGACTCTGAAGTCAACATTCCTTATTATTGAGTACTTTTTTACACAAGATTTCACTTCATCCTTGCTAATGAAAATCAAACCAGTTGAAAACTCAGATACACCATCCCACATTTTAAAGCTAACTCATGCTAATATATCAACTTGGTATGCCTCCAAGTCGATATCCGTATAATGCTCAGATGGAAATACAAAATTACCTTATCCCATATCACCACTTTGATGTAGGGATGCTAATGGACTGACATACTGTGTATTTTCAAACTCATCACCATCACCAAATTCAGAGCTATCACTTCCTGAATTCATGTCTACATTATCGGCTTCTGGGTCCTCATTGGGCGATAAGTAATCATTGTTAACAACAACATCTTCGAGATCATCCTCGTCACCCAAATTAATAGCTGACTCTTCACCATACTCCCCACTGGTGTTACCTGATATGCAATCTTCCAGTAAATCACCATATCTTTTACTGACAGGCTGTGAATGTTGACTATGATCAGCAACTATTATCTGGGACACAAAACGTTGTTAATTTACATCTACAAATTGCGAAACTGAGCTTCTGTGTCTGAAGCCTGGAATATGGGAAACTGTACTTCTTTGTCTCACTTTTAGAACATGGTATACAGAATGTCGTTCACCCTTGTGTTCAATTACCGGTGTGCCCGTCCCAAAATTCTTCTTAGTTGAACAACTTATGATCTACTTCCAAAAATTAATTTGCTAAAAAAATTACCAACCCTTCGACTAAATGATCACTTAGGTTGACTCGTACAATCAATAGGAATCTGACTAACTGGAATGGAAATGTGAACGTGCCTTGAATCACCAGGCACCTCCCATCCAATCAAATCACCATCCCGTCGACTTACAGATTATCTTGGCTGACTGGGAGTACTGTCTCCGCCAAATTGGAAAAACATTTCAAACTATTGTCGACTTACAGACTGCCTAGATTAACTAACACCAATGTCATTTGCACACAATTATTGGGCTGCCTTGGTGTTCTCCGTTTGAAACTCATCATTTGTAACTTGATAACCGTCAGGTATTTGATCCTAGAACACCCTCTACAACTATAATTATTAATTCCACCAAAATATACTGTTCATACCTGCTTAAATTGTCATATATTGCATCTACGTCATTATTATCTAATAAATTCACCGCCATCCAACATAACGATCCTTCATCATACCGTGGACTTTTGTATATAATTCTTGAAATCAAATTGTTCATACCTAAGCCCATATTAACATATATTTTATGGCGCAATTCAGTAAGAGTTGGCTTATTTTTTAGTCTTAATCTCCTTGTTATGACATTCGGGTTGGTAATGTCATAATCAAAGCCCGACGCTCCAAAACTCATTCCCCCTCCCCCCCGTGTGCAAATAAAAATCTATATACGTTGACATCATCCGACTTCCTAAAAGTGGTAATAATAATAATATGCTAATCATATTATAAACAAAATCATAATTATATTTCAAAATTACATTCACTATGCATAACTCTTACGACAATTATATTAAAATAAATTTATACATAATTATAACAAAATTATAATTATATTTCAAAATAACTCTTACAACAATTATATTAAAATAAGTTTTTATTGTCACATAAAATTTATTCATAAATATGTTATTAATATATTGCTTAATTATTAACTATGCATTCAACCTTATCAAATTTTATGTAAATTTATATGACAACAAAATAAATATACTAAAATTAATAACATACCTATTTTTAGTAACCGCTTTAACTGCTTCTTTTTGTTTTTAAATCGCTCAATTTATTTCTGTATTTAAATTAATAAAATATAGATTTATTATCATTATATTATAAATATAAATTAATTTATTTAAATATAAATATAATTAATTTTTATGATAATCAATTAAATATGCTAAAATTAAATAATTAAAATAAAAAGATTATTAATTATATACTATAGATATAATTAATATATTAAATTATATACAATCAAATTACAAAACTTACCTCTTCAGACTTTGATCAACTACTAAATTGTTTACACATCAAATTCATTTGCTTCGGATGCAAAGAATAAATTTTGATAAGTCGGTTGCCTCTCAAAATCACTTGCTATTTGAATGCAAAATATATTTCGACAACCCACTTATATAGACGTTTGACAAATGAAAGACGCAGCACTTTGGAGCATAATTCAGGACACCTTGATGGAAGACACAACCTGGGCCTGTGTCTTCTATATTAAAGTGGCCAGCAGTTTGATAGAAGACACAACCCAGGCTTGTGTCTTCTATCAATATGGCAGACACTTGATAGAAGACACAACCAGTGCTTGTGTCTTCTATCAAGGTGGGCCGGCATACATGCTTGATGGAGGACGTTGAAGCTGGTTGCGTCTTCTATCAAGTATCCCACACCCGTAAATACTTTCTGACACACCCCATAACCGTTATTAATTTTAAAAAATATTATTTAAAAAATTCTCCCTATATATATATATATATATATATATATATATATATATAAGTTAATTGTAGATTATATATAAATATTGCTATATAATTAAAGAGAATGATATAATATAAATTTAATTTAAAGTATTATATAATTTTTATAGAAAAATATAAAAAATTAAGGTATGAAAATAAAAATATAATTTAAAGTATTATTTTATATAAATTTTAGAGAGAAATAGAGAAAAAACAAAGATATAAAAATTATATATATATATATATATGTGAACCGGTAGTTAAAAACCTAAACCGTAACCATTAATAAAAAATCTAAAAATTAAAAATCATAACCGAGTTCATCGGATCGGTTAATAGTAAAAATCGATTCGATTTTAGATCGATTTTACGATTAATCATATTTTCGATTTTTTTGCTCATCAATACCACTGTATTCCAAAAAATTAGTAATTAGTGTTTGCATATTCGTAGAATTAAAGATTTAAAACTTTTTTGTTTATATTATAATGAAGTTTGCATTTTCAACAAGTAATATAAATATAACATTATAATTTAAAATTTTTAGGTTGGCCCAATGGGTATTTTTGTGTATTGGATTGGATTTGGATCCCTTTTTTTGTGGATTTGGATGGAATGTTGGATTTGTGCCAATTTTGCCACACACACACATATATATACCATTTACCAATGTTATTTAAATCGGACCGAATAAAAAACCGAAGAGTTCGAGGATTCATGGTTCGACCGGTTCGTTGGGGTTCAATTGAATTTTTTTAAAATAATATTATTTTTTAAGTTTTATATAAATATTATGAAAATATTACTATGTAAAAAAATTAAAAATGGTTTAGAAAAATACATCATTTATCATCAAACATTAATAATAAGACTATATTTTCAATTCATTCAACATTTATAACAAAAATTTAAGATAAATATAGTAAGAAATTATAAATTTTTAAAGAAAATTTTCAAATATAAATTATTATTTTTTATTTTATTCATAAAATATTCATTAAATTGATTAAATTTAATTATTTTGTATTTATAATTTTATTTTATTTTTTTCAGAAAAAAATATTGTGTGGATATTTTGGACAAAAAAATGATTTTTCTAAATTCAAACCGGTTCATTATGATTTTATCCATTTTTTTTCCGATTTCAGCCTGTCTTAACTGGTTTTTTGATGGTTCAAAATGGTTCATTACTGTTTTTAGTCAATCCAATTTTCATACATTGAACCAACTGGATTATGTGATGGTTTGCAGTTAAACTGGTTCAACCGGCTGGTCAATTTTAATAACATTGCCATTTACTTAAATAGGTTTTAGAATATATATATATATATATATATATATATATATATATATATATATATATATATATATATATATATATATAATCAGTTGATGGATGCTAAGTATAGTATTGCAATATTGTAAAATTTCAACGACAAAACATATTAAGCTATTAATAAAGAAACTTAAAATTAAAATAAAAAATTTTGCTTAATAGCTACATCCTAACCGAAATTTAAAGATTTTCATGTAAAAATATAAATAAATAAAGTTTAGGCTTATTTTCGGGTTGGATTGAGATAAGATGAGTTTGAATCGGACCGAAATGGATTAAATTGGGATCGGATCTAATCAAAATTTGAAAATTTTGTTTCTACATAAATAAAATCCAGGACTTTTTCAGACAAGAAAGGATTTGGATCAAATTGGAATGGATTTAATTCGAGTCAGGTCTAATTAACTGGAATTTGAAAAATTTTTCAACACAATCCTTCTTAAATAAAATGTAGGCTTACTTCAAGTTGAATTGGGTTTAAGTTGGAATGGGTCGAACCGAGATGAGTCGAATTCAAATCGGACGGATCGATTGAGTTGGATTTTGATTGAGTCTACCCAAAATTTTATTTTATTTTTTATGCATAAGCCTGTATAAATAAATTATAGGCCTATGTTTGATTATGTTGGTTTTTAACTTGGATGGGTTAGAGGGTCGGGCATGCTTGGTACGAAAAAAAATTTATAGTTGGTATAAATTGGATATTTCGATTCATTTGGTATAATTGATGTCCATTGGATGACATGAAATATGGACATCTTGATCAAAATTTAATTGAGTTATTTTGAGTTGACTTATATGGGTATATTTTTGGGTTAAATTGAATTTGGATAAATTTTTTTTGGTAAAATTTTTTAATTGGGCCAAATTTTCCAACTTTACCAATACTGTATAAAAAAAATAAAAAATATTTAATTGCAAAACAGATTTAGAATGGATTCTATTTTTATGGTTAACCGAACCAATTTTTATTTGTTGCATAATGGCATTTACTAATGCTGCATAAAATTGATTTTATAGTTAATTGTAAATTCGATTCGAAATCGATTTGATTTCTATGTATAACCGAATCAATTTTTATGAACTATTTTTTTATAGAATTTTTAAGATAATGGCAAAGGTTATGATTTGACCTTAAAAAAACGGTAATTACGTTTGATATATATATATATATATATATATATATATATATATATATATATATATATATATATATATATATATATATATATATATAGTTTTCAAAATATTGCTTTTTCTGTTTCATATTGATAGATATGTAAAGAATTATTTTTATATTTAAATGCAGAATTAGAATATATCCAACTAAAAATGAAGAATTAAAAATTAAAAAAAATGAATAATTAGCATTACATAGCATATCACATTTTTATTTTGGAATTTATTTTGATGTAATATTTGTATTTTATTTTGAATTTTTTTTTGATATTCTGTTCAGTTTATAATGTTTTTTTTAATATCTTGAACAATGCAAATTTAAAATTTATATAATTTGTTATATTTATATATTAAAAATTTGTAATAATTAAGTGAATATTAATGATTAATCAATCTAAAAAATCGGAAGCAATAGATTGATTAATTAAAAAAAAAGGGATTTTTTTTGAAACATAGGAACCCAACTTCTCCTTGAAACCAGGCAAAATGTTATTTTTTGAAACATTCAAGAATGCGATTATGCGCTCCAACATGGTCTTGAATATTTTTAGTTTGTCAATCTGCTCTGTTTTGGGTTGTTGTGGAAGAGAATCATGCTGAAACAAGAACATATAAGTTTCAAAAATTGCAAGAATATCTTTACGGCAAAAATTCACAAAATAAATCATAATTTAATGAAAAAAGTTACTAGCACAGGTTTAAAGGTATTCTTCCTTTTCCTTGCAGGTAAGCCTCTTCTTCAAGGGGGAATGGGCGAAGCAGACAACAATTAGGCCATCCCCATATAGACTAGAGTGCACCAAAAATCAGCACATGGTCATCATGATTCATGACCATGCTGACTATGATAGTGAAATGGAAAATGAAAGTCCGCAAGTCATACACAGGAGGGGAATTTAGGGAACAAAAATCTAGTGATATCTCACCTGCTGTAATTTTGTAGCAGTTTTCTGGTACATTTCAATTAGTTCAGGCAAGTACATCTCCCTCGTTGCTTTGATCTATAATTCAAATATCTTCAAGAATGAATTAAATGTTCCAACTGAATATGTAAAGAATCAAGGAAATTATACAAAGAGCTAAAAGTAAAGCATGCACCGAAACAGAAGAAAAGGATATCAACACCAAACCCTAGAAAAAGAAACATTTATTGTCATAAAACAAAAAGGTATGAAATGTTCAAGTAATCTACCCGTTTATTTGAGACTACAGCTCAGTTTTCTTCCTTCAAAATTACTCAATGTCTCGTTTTATTTTGTTAAGGACAGATGGAATTCATGATCTGGCTGCGCCCATAGTTTGGACAGAAGTTTAATCAGTATAAACTCAGAAGCCTAAGAGAAATCTACATAAATCTTATAAATGCTATGATCAATCCCAATTTTTCAGTCTTTTGATCCCTACTGAAAGAAATTTTGCCTGCAAAAAGCAACTAGATACCATACTAAGAGAAAAAATGAATAAATTGAAGCAATTAAGATAATGCATGCTTACTTTTTGTTGACAGATATATTTAGTTTCTAATTTGCAGAGTTTAGATATTGTTACATTTTTATCTTTTCTAGTTAGGTTTATATATATATATTTGTATAAATGCCTATGTAAATTATATAATGAATATATTGGAGAGTAATAAAAAAAACTTTTCAAAATCTTCATGGTATAAAAGCCACTGCTATTTTGAAAGTTGATTTACTTCCTTTTACAGTTAGTTGTTTACGGTAGACGTTTTTCAGTAAGTATAAAAGGTCACGTTTTGGTCCTTGACTTTCGACACCGCCCCCACTGGAGGGACACCCAAGTGATTTCCGGCCAGTACCCAAGTTTCCGACGCCATCCGACTCTACACGTGGGCCCACGTGCCGCCTTTGTGTTTCGGATCCTTCTCCACTCGCCAGCGCGTGAGGTGCGTGTCACCTCTTTCGGCCACCTTTTATCGCTGATTCTTCCTCCATTCATCTTGCTGGCCTTCTCCGACTCTGGTGACCTGATTTCCAGTGACTTCCGACATCCTTAGTTTTCTGAATTTCTCCTTTCCAGATTTGATTCTATTTCTTTTGTTGTCCTAGCATTTTTTTGCTACTGTGATGGACAACAAAAAAATTATTTATCTAGGAAAGAAAATTCCACTACCTCTTCTTCTAGTCATAATATATGGATTATAGATTCTGATGCATACAATGATATGGTAGGTCCTTTGAGAAACTTTATCTCTTATTCTCCAACTAAAAATTGAGATAATGTTCGAATAGCGGATGAATCTCTTACTCCGATATTTGGAATAAGTTCCATTGATTGTACTCCCACTATTAAATTGTCATTTGTTTTTCGTGTACCTCAATTTTCTGCTAATCTTCTATTTGTTAGTTCTATAATTAATTCTCTTAACTACAAAGTGAAAATTTTTTTTCTACACATTATATTTTACATGACCTTAAAACAGAAGAGAAGATCGGCAGTGGTAGGTTACAAGATGGCTTATATATCTTGGACAATGGTAGTAGCCTAGTTTTTGGTAAGAGGCAAGCCTTTTTGGGTGAGAGTAATGAAGTGAATACAGATTTTATTCAATGACATAGACAGTTAGGACATCCATCCTTTTTTTTTTATCTTGGAGAAAATATATCCTAACCTATTTAAAAATG
The DNA here is from genome assembly GCA_037975025.1 of Excoecaria agallocha. NCBI lineage: Eukaryota > Viridiplantae > Streptophyta > Magnoliopsida > Malpighiales > Euphorbiaceae > Excoecaria > Excoecaria agallocha. The sequence goes on along the minus strand of CM075814.1, from coordinate 48,700,152 downwards.
CTAAGTTTGATTCTTTGATTTGTGTTGTATGTGAATTTGCTAAACACACTATGAGTTCTCATCCCTTGAGTAATAATAGAAGTTCTGTTCCATTTACTATAATTCGTTCTGATGTTTGGAGACCTATTAAAAATACTTTATTATCAGATACTCGGTGGTTTGTTACATTCATTTATTGTTGCACTAAAATGACTCAAGTGTATCTAATAAAAGCAAAGAGTGATGTTTTTTCTTGCTTTCAATCTTTTCATAAGATGATTTGTACTCAATTTGATGCTAAAGTAAAAATTTTGAAAACGAATAATGGTACAGAGCACATAGATATTAGATTTGGTATTTACTTGGAATACAATGAAATAATATACCAAACTAGCTAACCTTACACTAGTGTACAAAATGGAGTGGTTGAAAAAAATAAAAATTTGTTAGAAATTGCTATATCTCTTATGTTTACTATAAATCTTCTGAAGCCTTATTGGGGAGATGCGATTCTAGCAACCACTTATCTTATCAATAAGATGCATTTCAAAACTCTCAACTTTAAAAATCATTTAAAAGTGTTACAAGGAAAAAATGATTATACTGTTCCCTCTAAAATGTTTGGGTTTGTTTATTTTGCTCATACTAAAAATGTTGACAAACTAGATCTGAGTACTCTTAAATGTATATTTATTGAATATTCTCCGACACAAAAGGGTTACAAGTATTACCTTCCTCCAGCAAGAAAGTATTTTGTTAGTATGAATGTAACTTTTAAAAAATGAATCTTACTTTGATGCTATCCAATCACCTAGGGGTGTGCAAATGATTAGTTCGATTCGATTCGATTTTGGACCAAATCGAAAAAATCAAAAATTGAAGTTTGCAAAATATAAAAACCGACCCAAAGTTTTTAGAAGAGAACGGACCAAAATAATTTCGATCAGTCGATTTCGTTCAGAATCAAATATGGACTTTTTTTAATTGAACTTTTAACCTAAATGTACCTATATATCCAACAAAATAAAACAATTTAATGTACATAAATTTTTTTCATAGTAAATTAATATACATTAAAAATACATAAAACATAACTTAAAAATTACACTAAAAAATATACATTAAAAATAAATACAACATTACCCATGATTAAAAATACATTCAATGCCTTCCAATTTTTTTTTTTTAAAAAACATACATTTAAATTAATATAACATAACTTTGGATACATTTTTCTGACAAATCCAACCTCTTAGATCTGCATCCATATAAACGAACAATAATTAAATAAATTCAACTAAACTGTAAAAAAATAATACAAAAGAATTGAAGCATAGAAGTATTTTACTGTATCAACATTAAACTCCAAATGCATTTTTTGAAAATCTACAAATAAAAAAATAAATATTAATTTTTTATAAGAACCAAATTAAATAGTTAAAACAAAGAACTAAAATTATATATATACACACGCATATACCTCTCTATTTGGATTACATTTTCTCCAATTGCTCTTACAAGTTCATCTGATTCAATAAGCCAATTTTAAGTACAAATAAAGGCTTGCATACTTTTAGGAATCAAGGAACTCCTAAATGCATCAAGTAATTTTCCACCCAAGCTAAATGTAGCCTCTGAATGCACGGTAGAGATGAGAACAGCCAACACATCACGAACTATCTTATTAAGAATAGGAAATCTAGGATTGTTTGCTTTCCACCATTCTAAAATATCAAACTTTCACTTATCATCATACTCAATTTGCTCGCTTAAATACCTATCAATATCAGTCCTTACTTGAATTCTCACCTAGAACTTCACTCTTATATTCCAATTCAACAATTCTTTTCAACTTTTCAGTTTCATCTAATTGCATTAGAGTGTGATAGAATCATCTTGTTCTATAAGTTCTTTTTTACTTGAACTTGAAATTAAATCTTTATCTTTATATTCTTCATACAATCTACCAACAAATCTTTGATTCTAACTACCATCAACTCACAATTTTCTGTTCCAAATATTCTCTTGAAAGCAAAGTTAAGCCATTGTAACTTATATCAAGGATCCAAAACAACACCAAGATAAATTACATAGTTAACTTTCATTGGATCTCCCTAATACTTATCATATTTCACTTTCATTTTTGTTGCCATCAATGATAACTGAAAGTCTTTACTATTTTTCGCTCTTTCAACAAACGATACATCATATAAAGCTCATAAAAAAAAACTGCACGTCACATAGTTAGAACCAGAAATTTTTAAAGCGAGCTCATAAAAATAATTCAAAAAAAAGGAGCATTCTTCTCACATTATCCCAATCAACTTTTTTAGGCACACCCTACCACTCATTTTCTCCTTGCAAATCAATTATAAAGTAGGGGTCTACATCACTTAACCGCTTGAAAGCCTTTTCAAACTTTTGGACCGTGTCTAGCATAAGGTAAATAGAGTTCCATATAGTTGGGACATCAAGAAAACATTTGCTTACACTGAATTTTTTCATACTCACAACTTTCTTTGAACTGATTAATTCTTCTACAAGATCTCACATAAAGCAAAGCTGCCCTAACCTTTTTAATTGAATTTTCAATTTCTTTCAAGCCATTTTGCACATTCAAATTAACTATATGAGCAACACATCTCATATGCAACAACTTTTCTTCCAAAATACTAACCTCAATCATTAAATTTCTCTCGTAAATAATTTATGGTTAGTTCAGTTGAAGCATGATGATCCACTGTAATGGTGAAAACATGCTCAATTCCCCATTCATTCAAATATTTTTCAATTTCAATGCCTAACTTTTTACCCTTATGATTAGTGATAGGATAAAAATTCAAAATCCTTTTGTGTAATTTCCAGTCATCATATAACACCCTTATCACTCCGACTTAATTGAACAGTGCACAAACCGGTAACCATTTTTTTTTCACACTTAAAGCAATAACCTCTGATCGATGACCTGAAACTGTCTAAAATTACTATTCATTTAACAAAAATTCAGCAATATGACAGGGTGAATGGTTAACAAGTAATATGTTGTTTTTGTTCGCTTTATTATTATTATTATTATTAAATGTTCCATTCTGAACATAAATTTTGTTTAAATTCCCCTATTTTCATTTTTAAGTCTTATAATGAAAAATGGAAGCTCGAACTTTAAAATATTACTTTTTATTATAAATTTTTTTTTTAATAATTTAGGTAACTGTTCATGCAAGGTAATAAATAAAGACACCTAGAAAATATATAAAAATCTATTGGGTGGATATAAGAGAACTGAAAGAATTGAAAGAATCGGAGGGTTGCTTCATCTTTTATACGTGCAGGGAAGATAAAAACATTTATGGATAAACATTAGCCATCAAAATTGTCAAGTCCACGAAGATGAGCCCATACCTCAAAAACTAAGATCTCTTGGTACTCTGACTTTCCCTTGTACAAAATGGTTTTGACTTCCAAAGAATGTGCTTCTCCTAGAGATATAAACTCAAACAACATCATACATAATTACAACGTCAAACATAGAGTAGAAGTCAATCTTTTAATATTACTTAAGAGAAAGAGAGAGAGTGAAGAGAAAAGAACAAAAACAGATAAACACAGCAGTAACCAATAGCATATATAGATATTATTCTTCCATCCTAACAAAAACAGGGATAGCTTTTCTCCAAATACAAGTATGACAAAACGATCAAGAGATCAATGCTAATGACAGAATAACCAACATCAACACACAGCACATAAAAGCAAAATGATATATCCTAATATGTATGTATACTATTGGAGGGAGACAGAGAAAATGCCTACCAGGCCACATTGGGTTGTTGAAGTAAACCCTTTTGCTAGCGTTACCTGCAATGAACAAATCTAGAAGACATATCAAGGCATAACCTCTTAAAGATTATTAATTTGTACTATATTTTATATGACAAAATGAAAATCATCATCAGGCAGTAAACTAGTGATTAAACTACCAAATTCTTCAAACAAAAGATCTCGTCTAAGAAAAAAAAAATCAACCAAAATAACCAGAACCTAGAATGATGCAGATGCAAACATATACTAAAATACATGATAAAAGTTAATCCCCGAGTATTTTATTATTAGCACAAGAAAACAACTGGCCAGTTTGATAACCTTATTCTATTTTTGGCCTCATATAAATAAAATAAATTTGCAAAACAGCTATGAGAGAGAGAGAGGGAGATACGTATGACTCACCAACAGAAATAGCATGCTGAATGTCAGAATCTGTGCAACACCTTCACCCAACACTGCCATTTCCAACTCTCTTTCTTTCGTTTGAGAAAAGAACCACTATTTATACAGTAGTTTACCCAAAAAAAATAAAACATTTATATACTGACCCATGTGATTCAAAATCTCCAAATAGATATGAACCATGTGATTCAAAATAATAAAAAAAAGGGAAAAGAAATAACAAAACTATACCGAGATATACTGTATTTTGAGTTGGATTCCAGGACCACGATCAGAAAGAACAATAAAAACAATCAACTAATCAGTAAAAAATAATAATAATAAAATGATAAATGAAGGAAATTAATGAGAAAACAGTACAGAGAATGAAGAACCTTGTCTGCCTTTTTTGCTCTGTGATTCGTTCCAGCAATTCTTATCCCACAAATGAGCTTCATAACGAGCAGTCCATCGATGCCTATAAACCCAAATTTATATGCATAAAAATAAAATAACAAAAAGAAAATAGAAACAAAAATCAGAAAGATTAAAATGAAACAAAACCTTGTAACTCTACAATAAATGGAGCTTCATTGAGGAGGAGAGTCTCTAGATAAGCTGAGCGAGAGAGAGAGAGAGAGAGAGAGGAAATTACCATTGTTGAAAGGCGGCGTTCAAAGAGGATGGCGAAGATGAAGAGAAGAGGAGATTGGTGGCTAATTTATACCTAGGGCAACAAATAAAAAAAATTACATAAATACCCTTAAAATTAGCAACGGAATTTTAATTTAGCAACCGAAATTAATTCTGTTGCTATTTTTCATTAAAAATGAAAATTAGCAACGGAATTCAATTTCAGTTGCTAATTTAGCAATGGAAATCCAATTTCGTTGCTATTTTCTATTGAAAATATAAATTTGCAACGGATATTAATTTCCGTTGCTATTTTTTGTTTCAAAATTTTTCTGCCATCTGTTAGCGCCTTATTTAGCAACAGTATAAAATTTTCGTTGCAAATTTCCGTTGCTAAATTTGGCGCTAAAATTTTCCTCCACTTTTAGCGACAGAAGATAACCAAATATATTTCCGTTGCTAAATCTAGAATATTTAACCAATTTTAGTAATGAAAAATTTTTTTGATTTCCATTGCTAAATTAGCAACAGAATAATTTCCGTTGCTATTTTTCCATTGCTATTTTTTAATTTTCTTGTAGTGATAGTTTATGTTGATGACATTGTAATGGCAGAAGATGACAGAAAAGAGATGGCCTGATTGAAAAAGCTGTGACCTCAAGAATTTGAAATCAAAAAGCTAGGAAAATTATAGTATTTCTTGAAAATTGAGGTTGCCAGAGCAAAAAAGAGAATCATTATTTCTCAGAGGAAATATATTCTTGATCTCTTAAAGGAAATTGGTATGACGGGTTGCAAACCAGCAGAATCGCCTATTTAAAGCAACCATAAACTACAAGCAGAAGTTGGAGAGCCAGTTGATAAAGAGATATCAAAGTTGAAGAGACAGTTCATAAAAAGATATCAAAAGTTGGTTGAAAGACTCATTTATCTCTCACACACTAGGCCATATATAATCTACTCAGTTAGCTTGGTGAGTCAATTCATGCATGATCCACAAGACTTTCACATGCAAACTGTCTTCCACATTTTGTGGTATTTTAAGTATGCTCCAGGAAAAAGGTATTATTTTCTCCAAACATGGTCACCTCCAAATAGAAGATTCTATCAATACAGATTGGGCTAGATCTTTAGATGACAAAATATCTACTTCCGGCTATTGTACTCTTATAGGAGGAAACTTAGTTACTTGAAGAAGTAAGAAGTAAAATGTAGTTGCTAGATCGAGTGCTGAAGCAGAATACAAGACTATGGCTCAAGGTGTTTGTGAACTTCTTTGGCTGAGAAAGCTACTAGAAGAATTGAGATTATATGATAAAAAGAAACTATCCTTATATTGTGACAACAAAGCCGCCATTAGTAAAGTTCATAATCTTGTTCAGTATGACCGAACAAAATATATTGAAATTGATCGGCATTTTATAAAAGAAAAACTTACAAATGGAGCCTTGAGTTTGTATCATGTGTCATCTGAAAAGCAACTAGCTGATGTGTTTACAAAAAGACGCAACAATCGGACTTTTCATACTTTGATTTGCAAGTTGGACATGTGTGATATCTTTGCACCAACTTAAGAGAGACTGATATATTTAGTTCCTAATTTGTAGAGTTTAGATATTGTTACCTTTTTATATTTCGTAGTTAGGTTTAAATTCTTTTATATAAATACCTATGTAAATTATATAATTAATACATTAGAGAGTAATAAAAATACTTCTCAAAATCTTCACTTACCCACAGCTAAACCCCAATAAGAAACTTTTTTCCTTCAGGTTCTAAGATAAATAGCCTTCCTCTAACACACAATGAGTCATAGAATTACCTTTTGGTAAACTTCCTCTTGCCATTCACCTCCATTTGCACGTACAGTCTACGCAGTGGAATCAAGTGATGCTACAAAAATAGCAAATATACGTACAGAACTAAGTAGAGAAAAACTAGCACACTCTATAAAGACCCTTGCAGAATTTGCACGCTACAGAGCATACAGTTGCAAGAACAATCAAAATGCACATCAGAATAAGTATCAGTAATATAAAGCTATAACCACCTAAAATCCTACAGAGCATATTATAGGTATTGACCGGAAAGTGGAAGTTTTTATATCCGTTGATCTCATATTGCTCAAGACTAATGTCTCCCACAACAATGACAATGACAACAACAACAACAACAATAAAGTATACAATAAAAATTTTTATGACACTGTCATAAGATAATTCACATAAATACCATTTTCCCTTGTTTCGGAATCACTTCAAAGAAAAGGATGCTGATTAATTTACCTAAGAGATGCTATACACTAGAGATAATTTATTATAACAAGAACAAATAGATAAATAAGACATGGATTGAATTTGTAAGCAAAGTACATCAAAAATGATACAAGGAAATAAAAGAAGCCTAGACAGGAGAGAGAGTAAGAATTGCACTTTGTTACTAAGCAATAGTGGCATTAGCAGCACAACATGCTATAGAAACAGGTAAAAATTGGCATGAGAAAAATACAAAGCATCACAGGGTATTAAAAAAAAAGCACATTATAGCATTAATAGGAAGTGCAAAGGAGTAATAACATACTAGATGAAGTCTCAGGAAGTGGTCTTTGTGATTGGCATAATTGTTTTTGTTGATCAATTACATTCTGCTGTGGAAGCAAGGAACCTGGTGGCATAGAATTGGGAATTGTATTTTGAGACTTAGGCTCCATTGTGAGCATCTTCAAAGATATTTTCCGTAGATAATCAGGCTGGAAACAGAGATCATTTAGGGGAAAAAAAGTTGTTAAAGATCACAGCAATCCACTTTTAAATAATTGCAGTTTTTTTTTCTCTAAATCTGCTATCTTTTTCTCCATAAATCTTCTTTCATTTTCTTTTTCTCCTATACTCATAATGCATCACCTGTCCTCTAAACAAAATGAATAAATATAAACAAGAGAATTGACAAAAAGATTTGGACTTCAGCATTGTCAACATACTTGGCTTACGTCTGCAGTATAAATCTTTTCCTCTAACTGCACAGCTATTTTCTTGAGTTCTTCTAGTCCCTCTTGACCAGAAAAAGGAAGATGTCTCTTTAGTGTTTCCAATCTATGCATGCAAGACATTGTATTTGTCAATTGCAAAGCAAGCATCAGAAAATTAGTAGCATTAGGAATGCATTTACAGAATTAAATCACTAGCTGATTGCATATTAGCCAACTATTTAGAAAAGAAATCACCTTTTATATTACATTATAACAGTAACATTTTTGTGAAAGTTTTAGCTGCATTGATTGCCAAATTTAAGATAACTGTCTCTATATATTGTAGTAGCAAGTTAACTTGAATACAAAAGCTTTGCGATGCAATATTAAAAATGACATCCAAGGCACTTTTTTTTTTCTGTTTTGAAAAACAAATGAAATTAAACTTTGACAAATTTAAACTTTACCCTTGAATGAAATCTTAATAATCTGACGAGAAGAGTTGAGGATAGTTTTTCTTTTTTCTTTTTTGAAAAGAAAAACGAAATTTTAAGACCCACCATGAGAGGCTATCAGTTTCCAAGTTTCAAATAATCGTTTCGTAATTGACAATGGTATATGAGAATCGAGCGACCGTTACTAAAATTTGACCTAGAAAGCATCAAACTTTGGTAGCGATCTCATCAAATTTCAACTGTTTTGGTGAACACGCCAACAAAATCATGAAAGGCGAAAAAGAACTCGTTAAAGATCATCTTAGAGCTAAAAACAATAAGAAAATGAAAAATTCAGAATGAAGAAAGGAGAATCACCTTGAGTTTGAAACCCTTAATTGGTGATTATGGTTGATCTCTGGTTTCTTCGCTATGAAGACCCAAAATTAGAGGAGAAAAGAAGGGAGAGAGAAAGGGACAAAGGTGTGTACTATTCCCAGATTCTTTATTTGTCCTTTATGGGACAAAGGTTTTACGTGATAATTTCAAATTTTGATAATTGAAAACGATTTTTATTATATTATTTATTATATATTTTAAAATTATATTTTTCATTTAAATTTTTATTTTATACCATTTTAATATTTTTTTTATTATATTATAATTTGTAATTTTGTAAATTTTTTAGATATAATTTTTTATTTTTCTAAAATAGCTTTAATTTTTGATTTTTAATTAAATGAGTTGAACCGATCAAAAAATTTGGTTCGATTTGATTTATCAAAATTTTAATTTTCGATTATTTCGATTCAATAATTAAATCGAACTGATAGTTGCATATCCCTATTTATGGGTTCCAAAACTTTTCTTCTTTTTCTATTAAGTGCTCAAAACTTTTTATTATGTTTGCGTTAGCCTTCAAACTTCTAATTGAGAGACTTAATAAATAATAAATAATCAATTGATGGTTGCTAAATATAGTATTAAGAAATTGCAAAATTTCAACCGCAGAACATATAAAACTATTAATATGGAAACTTAAAATTAAAATTTGAAATTTTTCTTAATAGCTGCACCCTTTCTTTTTGGACAAATATTCACCTTCAAGAAATAATAAAAAAAAAAAGCAACAGCCGTTCAAATAATTTTTTAAAAAAGTACAATTTTGAAGTTTTTTCATAAAAGCGATACAAAGACAAAATTATTCTTTTTTTCTCTTTTTTTTATATTTAAATGCATTACATTTTTATCTATCTCAATAATATAGCATATTTTGTATTTTTTTCTATAATTAACTTTTAAAATATCAATAATATCCTTAATTAATTGTCTAAAATAAATAAAATTTTAATTAATCGCATGCCACTATTTTGAAAAAAATTAATACTTAAATGTTTGCATTTATGTCCAGTAGAATTAATGATTTAGAAATTTTTATTTATATTATAATGAAGTTTTCATTTTCAATATAAGTACTATTAACGTGTAACATTAAAAATGAATAGGTTAACAATAAAAAAATTTATTTCATAAAATATGTAGCATTTTTTAATCTGTGTGAATATATAAAGTGCACTGTTATTTCTGCACGAGGGAGTACCTAAAATATAGTTGGCCATTACATTTACCAAACGCAATTTCCATCATGTTATTAAGAGAACCATTATATATATATATATATATATATATACACACACACACTATGGATTGGTTAAAATGAAAAAACATGAAAGGGTGATTTTTTTTAAGTCATAAGTGATAACTATGGCAAATACATTCCGAAAGGTTCAATTAAGGTGACCAAACAACGTTCGGCAAGGCCTAAGTCTAATAGCAAAAAGACAAAGAGTGATCTGGAAGACAGCTTAGAGAACCGTGATGTCCGATCGGACTGATGGAATAGTATGTCTTGTCAGTCCACTGACATAAGCCAACACCCATATTTTTCATTTACTTTTTGTCACGTCGCCACTCACCTACTCTGACTGCCAGTTATCACTCCCCAAGGTACTCAAGTACCCATCCAAAAAACTCCTATAAATAGCCTAAAATACAATGGCTCTAGGTATTGAATATCTAAGACTCTCTCACTCCTTTAAAATCACTCTCTCTATAAAGCTACTAACTTAAGCTTCGGAGTGTTGACGCTTGGGTCCAATCGGGCACTCCTTTTTGTAGGTCTAGCTATCCGATCAGCCCAACAACTGTCGGCGCTTCCTCTTACAAGATAAAGACTTTTTAAGCTTTATCATTTGGTGCTTTCGTTGAGAGCCATGACAGATTCAAGATCCTACGAACGTGTAGCTCATGGAGAGCATGATTGCAATAATCGGGAAAGATTCGAACCCTTAAGGCTGAGAGAGAGATCTTTCAGATCACCAGTCGGAGGTGACCCCCTCCCGAATCTTAATGACGTCATTGCGCAACAACAGGAGAACGCCCCAATTACTGTAGGAGACATGTGTATTGTACTTGGTCACCTCACTAAGAGTGTGGTCCAAGCCTTGAAAATGGGAAGAATGCCCAGAACTTCCGAAAGTGGTCAGGAAATGGTTTTAATGGCCGAAGACTTCGAAAGAAGGAGGGATAGAGGGATCTCCCTCAGAGAACTAAGCGCTCATGATGAACAAAGTGCAGATGCTAGAATCACGAACAGATATGACAAGGGAAAGAAAACGATGTTCTCGAGCAGAGATGCTCCTTATATTCCTAGTAGATCGTACGACTCGTCTTTTGGCAAGCAGGGAAGATATGCGCCCAGTCACGATTGCTTCCAAAGGACAAAAGAAGAGTTCACTCCTGTGACAATGAGCAGTGAGGATGAATGGTTTAAACAAAAACTTGAAAAGTTTGGATTAGCAGAGCCAATGAAAGGGATGTCTGAAGGGAACGCTTGCGACTTCACCTCCCCTTTCTGCAGGGAAATTATGGAGTCTGAGCTGCCTCCCAGATGGAGAGATTTAGCGATGGAAAAATATATATGTAAAACTGATCCTGCCATTCACCTTGCGAAATTTTTGACTAAAGTACAGGTCTATACCTTCGATGAGAGGATTGCCTGTAGAGTTTTCCCAACCACCTTAGGAGGGGACGCTTTGAAATAGTTCCTCGAACTCTCTCATGCATCAATCACCTCCTTCAAGCAACTCAAAGAATTGTTCAAAATGTGATTTCGTATGCGAACACGCGCATCAAAGTCGATCAGTGGCCTGTGCAACCTTTACCAAAAAACCAATGAAAGTTTTAGAGATTACATCGTTCGCTTCCAAGCTATAATGTCAGAAACGGGGGATTTAAGCGTGAAACTAGCATAAAATACCTTGGCAAAAAGTGTCACAGATCGTCCACTTCCCGAATCACTGACGGTAAGGCCACCAAGTAGTTTTTCTGATCTAATGAATAGGGTCAGGCGGCGCGTCCAGTTAGATGATGCTTTCAGATCTAACAGAGTTGGAAAAGCTAACGTAATGGGCAGAGTGCAATATCCAAATGGTCATCCATTCAAAAGAACCCCCAATTCCGATCGAACATATGGAAAACTTAAGCGGTCGATCTTTTCAAGGATTACGGAGACGGGAAATGAGGACGAGCAAAATACACCAGACCATCGCAATAGTCGGTTGGTTGAGACCTCTACCCCCCTCAGTACCGGCTCCTTCTAAACACCGACGAACGCCAAGAAAAAACATGGGAAGGCTAATCGACTCAAAATGGCCAAGCAGGAGGAGAAGCAGTGAAGGCCGCAACAAAAATCATGAGCCATATCATGAGGTTGAATGCTTGAAGCAATGAATGAGAAAGCTCCTATGAATTGCCCAACGATGGAAAAGAGATAAATGGTTCAAATAAAAACTACCAGCACGAAAAGCCAGATCGATACGGATGAATTAAAGAGACCAACAAATAACGACAAAATCAGGTGCAATTGTTACAATTTGAGTTTTTAAAAAGGCATCTGTACTGAATTTAAATGTTCTCTTATTCCCCTGTTGTAAGTGCTGGAATACTAGTTTCTCTTAATATTACTTGTTTTGTCATTTAAAAATATATTTTTAAGAGACAGCAATATATTAAAAAAAGGTAAGGAGGGGGGGGGGGGCTGCAGCATGCAAAAGTTGTTAAAAATTCCAACATCGTAATGCACACAAAATAAGTATCTCCACAAAGTAAAGATAACTTGAAAAATAGGTACGTGTCCAAAATTCATAAATTTAATACTTGTCATTTAAGCAAAATTTATTTAACTCCCCAGCAAATCGGTTTTTTGGCTTGGATGGTATGATCGCCACCGCAAGGAGCGGATCAGATATTGTTGTCGCCACCGCCAAATGCAGATCGGATAGGAAGACCATCCATCGCCAAGAGCGAATCGGATGGTATGATCACCACCGCAATGAGCGGATCGGACATTATTGTCGCCATCGTCAAAAGTGGATCGGACGACATGATTGCCACTGCAACAAGCGGATCGGATAGGAAGACCATCCATCGCTAAGAATGGATCGAATGGTATAATTGCCATCGCCACGAGCTGATCGGATATCACCACCGCAACGAGCAGATCGGACATTATTGTTGCCACCGTCAAAAGCGGATCGGATGACATGATCGTCACCGCAACAAGCGGATCTGATATTATTGTCGCCACCGCTAAGAGCGGATCGGATGGCACGATTGCCACCGCCAAGAGCAGGTTAGATATTATTATCGCACCGCCGAGCACAGATAGGGTCGATAAAGGTGTAAATATGCATTGAAAAATTCTCATCCATTGCCAACCACGACTTTGAAAATCTATCAGACAACGTAAGCAGCCATAAAACGAACTGGTAAGTATTTATGAAATTATTTTACAAGATAAAATTATAAAATTTTCGATCGACGTCACATCTCGATCGATGTATCTAGCTCGATAACTTTTCGACACTCTTGAGCCCTTAATCTCAAAGATTGAATTGCGTCGAAGGGGACTAGGGTTAAAGGCCTAAAAAATCTCTCCCCGAATAGTTAGAACAGTTTGAAATTTCATGTAAATGCTTGAGTAGCACAACTCCATCATTAGGCTCGATGTCTATCCCGAGTGCGAAATTCGATCCGCATCGACTTGGTTGCCAGGTTTGATGTCTATTCTGACGATCGACATCGCCACCTTAATCCTGGTCGGATATATAAAAAATATATATCCCGATCCAAATAGATAACGCCAAGAGAATAACTCCCTTGAACTTTTAAGGTCAAAATTCCCTATTTGGCATAAATTATCAGTTAAGTTTGATGCTTATCCCGAGCTCAGGATGTGAAGTGTGTTCGCACCCATTCAATCTCCATCAAGTAATTCGCCAGATTCAATGCATGTCCTGAATCCAGGATGCAAAAGTCGACAGCTGAGTTAACTAACTCTCTCAAATATCTAATCAAAACAATGTTAAAGACTGAAATGACATCCGCTGCACTTGATATAATAAATCTAAATCGCGATTCTCAACTAAACAGTTTATTTTGTACATTCGATCGTATTAAGCAAATGTTGATAGAGTTGCCCATGCTTGAAAAGCATATTGAAGTTCAGGGAGTATTTTTCCTTCGTATATATTCTCCATGGGTAATTTGCACACGATTCTCCCCAGTTAATTTAAGAATTTCTTCTTAGCTGATCTTATGATAAATATCGCTTAAAATAAGAATCACTGTCTACAGACGCAACTGAAAGGAAGACCCAATATTATATAATTCTTACAAATCATCACAGCAAAAAGCTACTCTTCTATGTTTACTATCTCTACACTAAAAGAAGGCTGTGCAGCAACTTCAATAGGAAGTTCAATAGATTTCACTGTTTCTCGGGAAACATTCTCTGTCAGCAGAAAAGTTGTAGCCTCAGAATGGATCTCCGCATCGGCGTTTGGTCAAGATGATGCAGGGCCTTGAGGGACAACGTGCTCGTCGTCGCTAGAAAAAGGGTCGAGTAAGGTATCCGGGTCATCCATCCAACTAAGATCGGCCTCAAGAAAATGCCTATTGGTCTCGTAAATTAGCCAAATTAGCAACTTTCCTTGGGCCTCCCTTGATTGATCCATGATATCATCCTTTTAGGCAGAATATTCTTCTTCAAGCTTCTTTCTTTGCGCCGTCTCATTTTTTAGGGCAGCCTATAATGAATCCCGCTCCTCACACAGAAGATCACGCTCGGATTTAACCTTGGAACATTCAACAGACAGATGGGCTACATCTTCTTTGAGGTGGTCAACCTTTTTCTGTCGAGCTTTTAGATCTTGGGAAAGACGAGCGGACTCCTTTTTCAGCCTTTCAACTTTCGATCAGCCAAGTAGAGACTCTTTTCTCGCTGAATCATATTTGGCCTCTGATTCCCTCCTACATCGATCGAAATCTTTCCATTTCTTTCTGCAAAGTTCTGCCACGCCATGCAAGCGTAAACCCCTTTTTATTAGCTAAAATTTGAATAAGAAGAAGAAAGATTTAGTAATCAAGAAGATAACGGATCATAAGATGAAAGTTTGCTTAGAACAAATATTTTCAAAAAACAAAAAAATATATATATATACCTCCAGACTTTACTGTTGAAAAAGGCTGCATTCTTAGGACAATATGTTAGGATCTCCCATTGCTTTAAAATCACCTTCTTGGAGCATGCCTCGGCATAAAAAGCTCGATACTGCCCTATTTCAATGGACAAGCCATTGCCAAACCGACCTTCTAGGATTTCTCTCAATGGTGTAGCAAGCCTTTCGGAAGTTCTTGCAGTAATCCTAGCATCTGTAGTAGCCACCCGCTCGATGGCTTTTTCCCTAGGTGTCTCCGCAACTCTCCTCTGTGCAGTTTCACTTATTAGGGGCGCATTGATTTTAACTTACCCTTTTTGAGGTAGAACTAGATGCTCTTCCTTCGAATCGATTTCATCCCTCAATAAGAAATGTTGTAGGGGACGTTGGCCTTCTGATAAAGGCTGCGTAATAGTAGACTCCGAAAGAGGCTAATGGGGATGGGAGATCGTAGCGCTGGCAGAGGGCGTGGAAACTTGCACTTCTGAAGGAGACACAAGCCTTCTCTTTTTTAACTTTCTCTCTTCACTGGCTGCACGTTCTGCCTTCATCTTTGCCTTAGCTCGATCAGCCAGTTGCTTAACAACATCGTCTCCCTTGGCCATCACACCTGCGGCTACGTCACAAAAATATAAGATAAGTGTTTTTCTAGCGGATATACCTTTTATAAATATGCAATGCATAATTATCTATATATATGCTTCTTCTACACTCCAATTACAATGCCCACGCTTCGCGTCAATGGTAGCATCAAGGTTTAGGTCCCCAATCGGACTGCCCAAAAGGCCAGTCAGCTGCTCGATCCTTCAAACCTTGCGGAGATGGCAGTACATTAAACAGCTGCCTCTATAGTCAACTGGGTGGCATTACCCTCACCACCTTGCAGAGGACCCCGAAGCGGGACATGGCTCCCCGTTCATTCGGATAAAGCTGATTAGGGATAATTATATAACCTTTGAGAATTATAGTCTCAACAGCATCAAAAGGAAGCTTTAACCTAGCATCCAAGCTCCATAAATGGCAAATAAGCCACTATTTATTCTCATGACTAAAAGACCCCCTGTCAGAACTTGAACAGGCCATCAAGAAGACTTCTGCGGGAAGGTTGTATTGAGAAAAAATTTCAATCATTTCTCCCTCTGTGAACTATAAAGGATGAGCCTTGGTCTCACAATCTGCATAAGCTCCAAGAAAACTCCTATTTATAGACTGGCTGCTACTCAAAGTCATCTTTGGTAGAAAGGGGAAAATAAAAAATGACGTTATGAATATATAAGAGAAATTAGAGGCAAGGATTAACTACTTACTTAGGTATTCTTGCATAAATTTTGAAATCACTAAAATGGCAAAGTCCACGCAGAAAATTTGGCAGAGCCTTGCTAAGAATTGCTGAAAAATAAGAAAAATCGCCATAAGAATGCCTATTTATAGGCAAAAAACTTCTAGAACCCTCCAAACGCTTAAACAATTGATCAACCACCACGCGTCTCTAGATCATTATGGCGGTTCCAAAAATTGAGGCGCCGCCCTCAGCATATTCATCAACAATAAATGAAAAATGGCTGAAATGAACAGGTATGACTTAACGAATTCAAGCCAATTTGAAAACTTTCACTGAAAAGATTCCTCGATATGGTTAATCTAATACTCAAAGAAATAGGAATTGACATTCAACAAAGAGAGTCTTCCCTATTTTCCCTTCATCTTTGGAAAAAAGGTACGTTTTTATTTATTTGATTGTTTTTAGACTTTGTTTTTTGTTTGCAGGTCATTTATCTTATTCCGATCAATTAAAATCTTGACTGATGGATACTCCAAAGCCGATCGGATCCCCCACCATTGGAATAAAAGGTAAGATCTCCTACCGAGCTACCGATTGGTAGGCAAGCGACCCATCATCTTTGATTGGCTAAAATACCCCCAGAAAAAATAATCTTCACAAAACAACCAAGGGTATTGACTGATCGGTCCGCATTGTCCCAATCACTAGGCTTGATATAACCAAAGAGGAGAAAGTTGGAATTCATTTCACTTATAAGTTAAGTCCCTCTGTTAGGCCAGACGTTCATTCCGGGCCAAAGGCACGAGGCACGTCGACTTATTCGTTAAATAGTTCAATTCAGACCTAAATGTGAGCACCGCCAAGACACCACTTGAGTTAATTATCTCCTTTGGATGCTTGATATTCGAAGTCGCCAAATCTTCAAAAAAATGTAAAAACCAAAAGGTCATTTGCCATGCATGATCCTCCAACGAACATCCAATCGGCTAATACTTCAATCAAATTAAAGTCCGAAAGGTCACTTGCTGTGCTTGATGAGATAAATCTAAAATCACAACTCCTACTTGAAGGGAAATTATGCTTTAAAATCCGATCGGGTTAAACGATCGTCGATTGAAGGTAGTTATGCACTGTGACGTTCGAATAGCACATTAAGTTTCAGGAAGTATTCTCCTTAATCAATTTTACGAACTCTACATATATGATTTTCATTCATGGTTGATAATGTTTATTCTCCTTAGTTATCTCCATGACAAATTTTGCCTAAAATGCAAATTGCAGCATGAAGACGTAATTGAAAGGTGATCGATTTTTATATATGAAGAGTTCTTACAAAAAAAACTATGTTTCCGAATCTACTTCGGAACACATTCGGTCAGAGATAAAAATCCAACGACAATGTCAATTTTGAGGCTAATGCTGAGCAAAGTCGGATGTGTCAACAGTCTCGATGATGATGGTTCTCCTTACGTTGATGCCGATTAGTAGAACGATGGTATAATAATTGGGAAATGCATAGAATCTGACCAAAATCATAGTATAAAATTGAAGCACACTGAAAGAGGCATGGTCCAGAAAGTAGTTTGACTTCTAAAAAAAAACCTTATGTTGTATCGCCTCTGCAACTGTGTTTGCAAATGGCGAATGAATGGCTTACTGCTCTCACATCAAAGAAGCCTTTCATTCATCACCACGGAGTTTGGACGCGCTATCACAGACACCTTTGTAGGAAGATCGTATTATAAAGGGATATCAATCATTTTCTCCTCTGTGAGTTTCGAAGGATGACCCTCGATCTCATGGTCTTTATGAACCTCAAAACTCCAATTATAGACTTGATACCGCTTGAAGCCATCTCTGATAATGGAAAAATAAAGAAAATGATGATGATATTGTAAATGAGGAATTACTTGGTTAATCTCGAAGAGACTCCGAAATAGCCAAAATGGTGAAGTTTGTGGAAAAAGGCATGACAAGAGTATTGCTAAGGATCACTGAAAGTCGTCTACTAATAGGCTCCAAGCTTTTAGAATCCTCCAAGTGCCTCTTTGTCGGATAATCGCCATGTGGCACCAATCGATTAAATACATAACAGAAAATGAAGCGCTGCCCTCGATGCATGTACCCTTAACGTATGTGTAGGTACCGAATGCATGACGGGAAGAGCGAAGCATCGTTTCCGGCGCGTGTGCAGGCAATAAATGCATAACGATTGTCCCAAAATCAATGGACGTATCTCCTCAAGAGGGCACCTCCCGAAAATTCAAAAATCCCGCCAAAATGATAAGTTAATACACCGTTCGGTCAGACCTGTTGGAGAGGAGACAAGTAATAACTATGGCAAATACATTCCTAAAAGCCCAATCAAGGTGGCCCAACAACATTCGGCAGGACCTAAGCCCAATAGCAAAAAAGCAAAGAGTGATCTGGAAGACAGCTCAGGGAACCGTGATATCCGATCAGACTGATGGGATAACATGTCTTGTTAGTCCACTGACATAAGTCAACGCCCATACTCTCCATCTACTTCCTGTCACGTTGCTGCTCACCTACTCTGACTGTCGGTTATCAATCCCCAAAGTACTCAAGTATCCCTCCAAAGAACTCATATAAATAGCCTAAAACACAATGGCTCCAGGTATTGAATATTTAAGACTCTCTCACTCCTTTAAAATCACTCTCTCTATAAAACTACTAACTTAAGTTTCAGAGTGCTGACGCCTGGATCTGATCGGGCACTCCTTTTTATAGGTCTAGCTATTCAATCGGCCCAACAACTGCCAGTACTTCCTCTTACAAGATAAAGACTTTTTAAGTTTTATCAATAACGCCCTAGTTATAAATTATTTTAATGGTTTGCATCTTTGCCATTTATGTGCAAGATTTTCGTTATTTGCTCATTAAATTAACATCATCTGGTTTCAGCAAATTATAAATATTTATATTGTATTATTATTCATTTTATTTATTAATATGGTATAAAAAAATGATATCCATATTGCTAATTGTACTATTTATATCAACAAAATAATGATTCTATATAATTTTTATGAGTAGTGTTATTTTTTTATAATTAATAGTATAATATCAAAATGGGCATTGTTCTAAAGGCAACTGAGTGCAGTCAGGCCATTAAATTTTCACATGAAAGTTGTAAAATTACAAGTTTATTTTTTATTATATATAAACCAGTTATCTCTAAATGGGATGGTTATCAGAACCGGTATTTATGGGTCAATTAAATTTGAAATGTTGAGAACAATTCAGTTATTTGGTCAGATAAATAATGAAAAACTTTTCATGCTAAATATTGCAGAATATTATTTATACAGCTTCTAAAATCGTAAATTTAATTTAATTTATGCAATATTATTCTATCTCATATACTTCATTTTTGTAGTATTTCTTTCAATATGCTTAATGCAATACTCTTCAATTGAGTTTACATAATAAATAACGAGACTAAATCATAAGAAATGAACTCAGGAAGTATGGTATTTGTATTATTTTTTCAAAACATGCAAGAACAATCAAAATATCCGTCCATCTTAGATTGCTCAAGGCTAATGTCTCCCACAACAGCAGCAACAAATAAAAATTAAGCATGCACTAAATTTTTTTGTGACATTGTCATGAGAAAATTTACATAAATAACATTCTTTGTTGTTTGCGTAATAATTTCGAAGAAAAAGGATGTTGATCAATTTACCCTAAGAGATACTATACACTACAGATGATTTATTATAAAAGATTGAATTTGTAATTGAAGTCCATCCGTAATGATACAAAGTAATAAAAGAAGCCTAGACAGAAAAAGAAAGAAAAAATTAAAAAATAAAAGAATTGCACATCAAAGAACATTGCACAGAAAGTACACAGAGGATGAAGCGACAACGGACAGAATTATGAAGTTAAAGTTTGAGTAGTATTGCATAGAAGTCCAATATGCTCAATTAAGATAATACGTCCAGTATTTGGTGATGGATGGGTTGCGTGGCATAGAATTGGGAATTGTATTTCGAGACTTCGTGACCATCTTCAAAGATATTTTCCGCGGATAATCAGGCTGGTAACAGAGATCATTAAGGAAAAAACGTTGTTAGAGATCACAAAAATCCGCTGCAGCATTTTTTTTTAACCCTAAATCTGCTGTCTTTCTATCAATCTAAGAGAACTTTGGATTGTTATTTAACAAAACTAGCAATAAGATAAGAAGTGCATAATAATTCTTAGTTTAGTTTCCATTTCCCAATTGAATTGAAAGACCATCTTTATTTCAATCTAATAAACTTTGGATCGTTATTTAACAAAAGTAGCAATACAATAGATGCCAAATGCAGATTAAACTAACTCTTTAATTTAGTTTTCAATTTCCAATTGAAAATTTTAACTTCTGAAAATTTTATAATAAAAATTTCTCCTGGGTGAGGGTGACATAGCAAACTATATATATATATACACACACACACTGTAGATTCCGCCAAGGACTGGACATTAATGCTACATTCTCTACTTCACAAAGCATCACAACTTGAAGATTATATTACGGTAATATTATTACACACTCTAATTAGTAAAATTCCAAGATATCAAAAGCTAAAAAAATAAAAGATTTTTGATAGACAAATCTGTAAGTATAGCTGAGCCACATAATCTTTCTCTCAGTCAATATTTATGGTGAGGTCCATGCAAAAACATTGTTGATGGGTCTAGAAAACCAGAAAGATCCAAGCATATTAATGTGTAATTCAAACAAATATAAATTCTTGTGCATGCGTAGTCCATGTAATGGAGAAGACAATAGAGAAAGTAATAAGGAGAAGGAATTTAGCATTGTCATTCCAGAAAAAAAAGTTGACATCTCTAACATTGAAAACTAAATGTAAGTCTAACATTTTTATTCAAGCATCTACACATTTCATGTCTCATCACACACACACACACACACACAGTGGCAATCCAAAATTTTTAAACAATACAAATTTGCTCAACTTTTGTGGTCAATATTGACATCAACCACAGTTAAAATGCCGTGATACTATATAAGCCATCTCCTAAACAGCAAGGATATGCAGAGACAGGGTAAAATTAAGTTAATTGTTCAACAAGCATTGCTCAGATGAAGAGAGGGAGGGCAAAATTATGAAGTTAAAGTTTGAGTGGCATTACATAGAAGTCTAAAATGCTCGTTTAAGATTTTACCTCCAGCATCTGGGGTTCGGTTGCTACTGCAGGATGGACTGAGTGGCATAGAATTGGGAATTGTATTTTGAGACTTAGACTCCATTGCGAGCATCTTCGAAGATATTTTCCGTAGATAATCACGCTGTAAACAGAGATCATTAAGGAGAAAAAAAAAATTGTTAAAGATCGCAGCAATCCACTTTTAAATATTTGATTTTTTTTTTTAAATCTGCTCTTTTTCTCCATAAATCTTCTCTCATTTTCTTTTTCCCTTATACTCAAAAAGCATCACCTGTACTCTGAACAAAATGAACATAAATATAAACAGGAGAATTGAAAAAAAGATTTAGACGCCAGCATTGATAACTTACTAGGCTTACGGCTGCAGTATAAATCTTTTCCTCAAATAGCACAGCTATTTTCTTGAGTTCTTCTCGCCCCTCTTGACCAGAAAAAAGAAGATGTCTCCTTAGTTTTTCCATTCTATGCATGCAAAACATTGTATTTGTCAATTGCATAGCAAGCATCAGAAAATTAGTAGCATTAGGGATGCATTTACAGAATTAAATCACTAGCTGATTGTATATTAGCCAACTCTTTAGAAAAGATATCACCTTTTATATTACATTATAACAGTAAAATTTTTGTGACAGTTTTAGCTGCATTGATTGCCAAATTTAAGATAACCGTCTCTATATATTGTAGTAGCAAGTTACCTTGAATACAAAAGCTTCTGGAATTACTGCACAATCTAAAATCAAAGTTTAAACCTTCCAATTAAAATTTTGTAACGTTTCCTCTTATGCAACATTGCAGCAAAGACCATAGCCTGCTTTTGGTCATGAGAGCCACCAGCTTATATATCATTACATTGAATAGAGTGATGTCCAGTGGATTATCAATCCACAATCAAACACTCTAAATCTATTTTGAACTTTAAACTTAACAAATCTAGCATTTATTTTTCCTTTGCCCCGTAAGTTAGATCTTTAAAGTGACATTCCTATGGTTATTCCATACATCATCATCATCATCATCATCAATTTATCATTTAAAAATGATTTATCAAAAAATGAAAAAAAAAATAAAAAAGATTAAGAACAACAATGATAAAGAAAATACAAAAAATAACCACCATTCTTTTGTAATGCAAGTATTAAGAAACTAAGTCTCAGACGGAACCAGATTATATTTTACATATTTAAATGGAGTAAAGTTCAATGAAAACATTCAAAACCTCATGCAAAGTCTCATGGTATACAACGGAAAAATTTGAACTTGAATAAGAAATAAAGTTGCCTCCAGCACAAGCTGTATACAAACTACTTATGCGGCCATTTCTAATGTCTCCCATTTAGGTTGACTAGAGAAGCAAATTAGTAATTTAGCAGCACTGCTACTAATCACAACTTTGTGATGCAAAATTAAAAATGACATCCAATGCATTTTTGTTTTTCTTTTTTGAAAAACAAATGAAATGAAATACTAAAATTTTATTGACAACTCTGGCGTGACTCAGCTGGCAACTGAGCTCTCCAATCACCTGTGTCCACCGTAGGTTCTGCAACTTGGCAGCAGCAGGTCTCCAATTATCGGTATCCATCAGAATCCAACAGAGTAAAACTAATTGCTGCTAACCTAAAAAAAATACCCGAGCGAGAGAGATAGAGAAATTCAGTCAAATTTCAAAACAAAATCGAAGAGAAGTAGGCAACAACACAAATTGGACTCAAGGTTTATACGTCGCTTACGATCTGTGCTACAGTATTGAACAAATCAAGCATAAATAAATCAAGTAGCAAACATGTGTATAAACATAAATATATATAAATATAAAACTTTGAGAATTTCAAGCTTTACCCTTGAATGAAATCTTAATAATCAGACGAGAAGAGTTGAGAATAGTTTTTCTTTTTTCTTTTTTGAAAAGAAAAACAAAATTTAAAACCCACCATAAGAGGGTATCAGTTTCTAAGTTTCAAATAATCATTTCTTAATTGACAATGGTATTTGAGAATCGAGCGATCGTTACTAGAATTTGACCTAGAAAGCATCAAACTTTGGTAGCGATCTCATCAAATTTCAACAGTTTTTGTGAACACACCAACAAAATCATGAAAGGTGAAAAAGAAATTGTTAAAGTTCACCTTAGAGCTAAAAGCCAATGTTTTTAGAAGTGGATCGGACATCAACTCAGCCTGCCAGCTTGGAATTTTTATTTTTTTAAATATAATTATTTATAAAAAATTAAAAATATAATATATAAAAATAAAATAAATTATCCAATCACAAATGTAAATATCTAAATAAATTCACGTAATATAAAAAAAGCATTAAATAAATTCATTTAACATGTGATAAACAATCATCATAAATAATCCATCTCCATTTCCATCTACTCTTTGATTAGATTCAATTAATCATGCTACATAATATCTAAAATTTTTAAGATAAATATATAATTAAATATATCTACATTAATAATTGCAAAAATAATATCCATAATGCATATTTCCTTTTGATTTCATGTCTTAAATTTTCTCTTCATTAATTTTATGTAATTGTTCTCAATTGAACGACATGCACTCAAGTTTCTAATTATTAATTAAACAAGTATTTTAGGATTATTATTATAATTATGATATTTCAACAGCTAGCGGCGCATCTGCTTTGAAATATTTAAAGAATTCAAATTGTGTTTCTAATAGGCAAAAAAATATGTATTCAATACGAACTAAAAATCTCATATTTAAGAGCTTATAAATCCAACCTAGTACCTAACAACAAACCTTCAGCATCAGCAATTAAACAATTATGGAGATCAAAAACAAAACCAAAGAAATAGCACCCCTGTACGCAGATCACAATTGAAGGCAATCAAAACCAAAGTTTGCAAAGAAACAGCCAAAGAACACCATAATATCTATTAATAATTGAAGGCTTTTATCTCGAATTGCAAATGTGCCATATTATATCAATGAGCAAATAAACCCGTTAATTACAGATTATAATTGAATCTAACAAATGATACAAATAAAGAAACAGAGGCCAAACCTGGATGCAGAGAATTCCGGTGAAGAAACAAAGGCCAAACTTGAAGAAACAAAGGGCAAATTGAAGACAGCTCCGGTGAAGAAGAAGTGAAGAAGACGGTTGCGTGAAATGGCATAGAAGGAAAGGAAATTTATGATATTTAAGAATTTCGTTTAATAAGGAAAAGTGAAACCAAAAATCGCAGCGTTTTGAAGTTGGACCGGATTCCGAGCCGATTAAACGAGTTACGGTTCAAACTGAGTTTTTCAGGTCCAAACCGACTTCTTGCATTTCCGATTTTTATGGTGATAATGGTTGATCTCTGGTTCGGAGATAATGGGTGATAATGGTTGGTCAACCATTAAACGGTGATAATTGTTGATCACTTGATCTCTGGTTTTCTTCGCTATGAAGACTGAAAATTTGAGGAGAAAAGAAGAGAGGGAGAGAGAGAGACAAAAGTGTGTACTATTTCCAGATTCTTGATGTGTTCACAATTGAATTGCATTGACTAATACGGTTTGGAAAATGCATTCATGGTTCGTGAACTTTTCTTCTTTTTCTATTAAGTCCTCAAAACTTTTTATTATGTTTAAATATGATCAAGAGGCAGGCCGAGGGAATGCACCCCCACTTATTGCCCCGCCAAGGGCGAAGATTTTCTGTCCTTGTCCCCCATTGAAAAAGAGGAGAAAGTTTTCTCAGTCCCCGCCCCCTGAAATCTTTGCTCCGTAAAAAATAATTTTTTTAATTATAAAATATAATATTTTATAATTAATTATAATTAAAATATAATATTTAGTAAATAAGAAAACTAAAATCAATTACGAATTAAATTAATGTAAATTTTAACTATTGAAAAATCTAAAATTTAATATAATTTTAATTTTATACAAATCAATTACAAGTGTTGCACCCTGAGCTTCCTGAAAAGCAAGCAATCCAATCGGCATCATTAAAAAGAAACTGGATTGACTATACAAATTGATAATAAAAAAATATAGTTACATCGGTTCTGATCTCTTCATTCCCATGGTGGCCATTTTCTAAACTCTGCAGTAAAAAGAAATTAACAAATTAATGAGAGAGAGAGGATCTAAAAGACTTTTTCGAAACTGCATACATGAGGAGCTGGTATTGGTGGACGTTCTGATGTCTTCTTATGGAGCATGAATATCAAGCATCAGCAGGTATATAGAAATAAAGCTATACCATACAGCCTCCACTGCGTTTTGGTTGCTCTATAAATTATTTCTTAATTTTAAAATATATACTGATTGGTTTTGTTCACCAGCTATCTAATTTAATTCCTTCTTTCATATCTAAAAATTTCTGGTAGTTGAATCCAAGCTTCCCATAAGAATTAAGGCCTAAGAATTAATTGCAGTACTTTGATATAAAAACATATATATATATATATATATATATATATATATATATATATATATATATATATATATATATATATATATATATATATATATATATATATATGTTTTTATGATTATTTATCCAATTTATAGAATTGGAGAAATTTAATGAGAGTGAACTTATTTTTTATTATTATTTATTGATTATTTACTGGTTAATTATTATATAATGTGTGTTTGAAAAATTTTTAAATATTTTATTTATTGTAATTTTTATTTTATATTTGTGAACCATGATGTTTTTATTTAATTATTTATTTTATTTTTAATCTAATTTTTGTCATGTAAATTGAAAGAGAAAAAAATTAATTTTTAATTTAAAAAATAAGTTCAGGTTATTCGAGCAGGGCCCAAATTTTTTCGAGTTGTTTGGATAGGGGTCGAACTATTTATGAGGTCGGTTAGGGTTGGGATTTATGGAAGATTCAAAGTTCAGATTGTTCAGGTTGACCCAAATCCACCCGATGAACCCCCTTATTGATACTATTTATCTATTCGATAATAAAATTACATATAATTTTTGAAAGATTTATCATGCTTGAAACATATAAATATTTGTGAAAATTTTTATTTCAATATATACATTGAATTTTATGTATATGATTTTGAAGTGTTATAGTTTACCTATTGTCATGATTTATTTATGATTTTAATTATTGAAACTCTTGAAGAGTTCAAAATACCTTAATGAATTTTGTAAACTAGATTTTATCTCAATTTAAATATCCAATACTATTTAATTGAAAGAAATTTTTTTTATAATGTGATTATATGTTTATATATTATCTTTCATTAAATACTTCAATAGTTGTAAAGTTACTATATATAATATATTTCATGATCATATATTATTGCTATTGATGCATTATGTAATCGTGAATTAATTACATGATAATTATCAAATTGTTACTTAAAATTATATATTGTTTTAAAGATTTTAGTTCTCCATATAATCATATATATTTTATTTGGATAATTTTATTATCTTTAAGTAATTATTTAGAAATATTTGAATTAAGTTACTAAATGCATTCATTTATTATAACTATTATATGATTATGCTGTATGTACATATAATGAAATTATTTTATTACACTTGTTTTATTCCTTGAAGTGAATGAAACATTTTAAAATTATGACAATAAAAATGGTATGTTCAAGAAATTATAATTATTACTATTATATGATTAATTTTCACCGCCAGAAGTGGTTGATAATTAAAAGAAAGAAGAGAAATGGTTAAGAAAACCATTTGAAAATGAATAACTTATTTATAATAAAAGTACATTGATCATGTACCTATTATACGTATGATTATATTATTAGATTTTATAAAATTTCTTATCTTAAAGAAATAAAAGACTTGCAGATAGATTTGTACATGCTTGTAAATATATAACATGTAATTTTAAAAAATAAGTTTTAGTTGTTTTTTAATTCATACATAATATATCCAGAAGATATATGATAAGTATATCCAAAAGATATGTGGTTCATTTTTAGAAAAAAAAATTATAATATTACGTATCGAAACTCTACATGTATAAATTTAAAGTTGTGTACCGATATTATTATAAAAGAAAGAAAAATACACGTTATACTTTTTTTCCTTAACTAAGCTTTTTTTTTCATTGAGTTTTTCTGTTAAGATTTTTAATGAGGTAACTTATGATGTGTATTAAAAATATTGTGTACTATTTTTTTCTTTATTGGATTTTTATCCCATATGATTTTAATGAGGCACAATACGTATTAATGAACATTTAAATAAAAGTGTATACTATAAATTCCATGATTATGAATATCCACAACCCTTTAAAACTGATAACATGACTTATCAAATGGAAAAGACAAACAATTATTATCCATGCAAAATATTTTGTAATATTATCAATGATTTTAAAATTTGCCAGAAGTGTGACATATCTTTTAATAGATATCTTTTAATAGGAAAGATATCAATCTTTAAAAGAAAATGAAATTAAAATTTCCAAAGTGATACTCTAGAAGAGATAAAAAGTAATACCGATCAACAACTCCATATTTCTATAAAAATAACACCAGAAGTGATTTTATTAGTGATAAACTATATAAATTATATTAAAATGGATGATAATTGTTGTCGATAATGTAATGAGTATGAGTATCTAATTATTGAAAGTCGATATCAAGATGATCGATAAAAGGGAAAGATTCAATTCATGCTAATTAGGTTCATACAAAATTTTTGGATTAGAAGTTCAAACATTAGAAGATGTCAAATATTTTAGCTATAAGAGTAGTAATTATCGAATTACTCAACATTGACTATTTATTAAGTTAGTTCAAAGCTCATAAGGTTGAAAGTCATAAATCAATACAATAAAAGAATGTGTAGACTATTGTTCAAAAACAACGACCAACAATATTGAAATATAAAGAAATTACAAAATTTTCTTAAGCAGTAAACCGGTTGATCTATTCACCACAACTCTATCAACTTCGATTTTCAGAATGCATGTAAGCAGTATTGGGATGCTTCAATTTAAAAAAATATTGTAACTATTATATTTTTTAGGGAAATTATATAGCCTATGAATGCTATACTCTCTTTTTTTCCACTGAATTTTTATTCCACTGAAATTTTCTTAACAATATTTTAACGAGACATATTCATAGTGTATAGTCATTCAAAAGAAAGTATTGTGATAGTTATGAAGTATGTGTATGACTATCAAACTCATCCTTCTATCAATTCGAGTAAAGATCTACCTTCTCTATTTTGTATCTAAAAATACCTTACTGTGGTTATTCAATGGGAACAATCAATAAGAAAAAATTATCTATTTATACTATATCTATTTTTGCTTAATTTAGTTTCACAACACATACCACTATTTTGCAAAAAAATTAGTACTCAATGTTTGCATATCCAGTAGAATTAAAGATTTAAAACTTTTGTTTATATTATAATGAAGTTTGCATTTTCAATATGAGTGCTATTAATGTGTAACATTATAAATGAATAGGTAAATAATAAAAAAAAAATATTTCATACAATATGTAACATTTTTTAATCTGTTTGAATATGTAAAGTAGACTATTAATTTTTGCACGAGTGAGTACCTAAAAAATAATTTACCATTAATTCATCAAATGTAGTTTCCATCATGTTATAAAGAGAACCATTTTGGAGAGTAAAAACCCATAATTTAGTTCCTGAACTTTTACGTTTTTATACATTAAATCCCTATACTTTCAAAACTATACATTGGATCCTTGAACTTATCTATTAGAACACATTAAATTCAAATGGATGTTAAAAATAATAATATTTTGTTAAAATATACGCAACTTTAAACAGTGACGAAGCCAAAATTTATAATTAAAGAGGATAAAAATATAATATAAATGCTATAAATAAATTATTAAATAAAAAAGGGAGACAATTGCATAAATTGTTAAAGAATGGGTCAATTGCCAGCTGTATGTCAAGGAGATTGTGTGTGTGTGTGTGTGTGTGTGTATATATATATATATATAATAAAAAATTCAAAAATTAAGAGGGGCAATTTCCCCCTTGCCTTGCTTGTGGTTGTCCCACTGACTTTAACAGAGCGTATATTACATTGTCATTTGTGTCATCTATTTTGGAATTAATGCGTTTTTTTCAAAAAGTTCAAGGACTTAATATGTAATTTTGAAAATATAAAAACTCAATGTATAAAAATATTGAAATTCAAGAATTAAATTATAGATTTTGCTTTTTGGAGAATGGAAATTTCATTATATATATAAAGAGAGAGAGAGAGTTTTTTCTCAATTCCAACTTGTGGTGTAAAAATTTGTAACTACAAAATTAAAGACCATGGATTGGTTAAAAATGAAAAAGCATGAAAGTTAATTGAAAAATAAATAGAATGTAATTCATACCATTTACTTAAACCGATTTGAGAAAAAAAATCTATAATCAGTTGATGGATGCTAAGTATACACTACAAGAAATTCTTGAAAGAGCAACGAAAAAATAGCAACGGAATTGATTCTGTTGCTAATTTAGCAACGGAAAACAATTCTGTTGCTATTTAGCAACGGAATATAGTTTTCGTTGCTAAAATTGGTTGAATTTTATAAAATTAGCAACCGAAAAAAATTTGGTTAGCTTCCGTTGCTAAAAGTGGAGGGAATTTATAGCGCTAATATTTAGCAACGAAAATTAGCAACGAAATTTGAATTCCGTTGCTAATTAACGCGGCAAAAAATGGCGGATAAAATTTGGGACGAAAAATAGCAACCGAATTTGGATTTCGTTGCTATTTTAGCAACCGAAATGAATTCGGTTGCTATTTAGCAACGGAATTAATATTCAATTGCTAAAATAGCAACGAAATAAAAATTCGGTTCCAAAATTAGCAACGAAATTTTTATTCCGTTGCTAATTTTCACTTTCAACGAAAGTTAGCAACCGAATTGAATTCGGTTGCTATTTAGCAACGGAAATTTATTTCGGTTGCTAAAATAGCAACAAAAATTATTTTCCTTTGCTATTTTAGCAACCGAAATAAATTTTCGTTGCTAAATAGAATTCGGTTGCTAACTTTCGTTGAAAGTGAAAATTAGCAACGGAATAAAAATTCCGTTGCTAATTTTGTAACCGAATTTTTATTCCGCTGCTATTTTAGCAACCGAATATTAATTCCGTTGCTAAATAGCAACTGAATTCATTTTGGTTGCTAAAATAGACAAATTCGGTTGCTAAATTAGCAACGAATTTTTTATTCCGTTGCTAAATTTCACTTTCAACGAAAGTTAGCAACCGAATTAAATTCGATTGCTATTTAGCAACGAAAATTTATTTCGGTTGCTAAAATAGCAACGGAAATTAAGTTTCGTTGCTAAATAGCAACAGAATTCATATTCCGTTGCAAAAATAGCAACGAAATTATCATTCCGTTGTTAAATTAGAGGCATTTAAGTAATTTTACCTTTGTTAGAACTATAAATTGCGAAAATCCTAGGTTTTCATCTCTTTCTTCACACCGCCTTCCCTCTCTCTGTCTCTCTAAAGAAGCAGTCGATGGCTCCTTCCTCACACACCGCCGCTCTGTCTCTCTCTCCAGCAAGGAAGTTGACGGCTCCTCCCTCACACACCGTCACTCTGTCTCTCTCTCCAGCAAGGAAGTCGACGACAGACATCTCGACTTGCTGTAACTCACCACAGACGACAAATTTTGGGTATGATTTTTCTTTTCTTATTTTCTTAATATATATGTAACATAAACAAATAAAATTCCTCCTGCCACTTACGAAGTTACAGCTACCACATCCTCTCCTTCATCTGCTTTTTTTTTTTGTCTCATTAAATTTAAAGTTTCATGCTTCATTTCATAATAGGGGACGTTAAACCATATATGAGACTCGTCCTTTTCGAAATCTTTCAATGTGGTTTTGAATTCAATGATTAATTAAGTTTATGGGTATATTTCATTCTATTGGCAGGCTATATATTCAGCTCTACTTTTTTTATTATTTTTTTATTGTGAGATGACTATTATTAGTTTTACTATCTTTGCTGGTCCTGTTTGTATGGATTATTTTTTTTGTTTTGCCAGACCCAGATCAATATTTAAGAGACCTTTTGTTACTATTGAAATAGTGATTATTTGGGTTGTTGGTACGTAAATGGCATTTTATTTATTGGATTTGACTTTAATGTTGAGTCTGTACTTGTGGTTTCATTGGGAAAAGAAATGGTTCTCTGGTTCACTTTTGATTTGCAAATTTTTCATTGGAAAAGCATTAGTTGCAACTACTCAATTCCTCTTGGTTCTCCCGATCTCTGTTTCTTTCTAAATTTTGAGCTTTATAGGCAACGAATGGGGATATGCTATGCTATTTTCATGATCCCTGGTTCAATATTTAAAGGTGGAGTGGAGACTTTATAATGAAATTCCGTTGCTAATCATATTGCTTTAATTTCAGGGTTCAATGGCACACAATATCAGTTTTTATGGGTGATGAATCTGGAATGATAAACAGAACTGCTGGCATTTTTTGCTAGAAGAGGTTACAACATTAAGTCCGTTACTTAATTGAGTGGTGGTCTTAATGATACATAAGTCAGCTATAAATTCAAAAAGAAAATCAAAGTGTAGACTTTTAGTACTTCTCATTGAATGGCATTCAACAGTTAAATTATAACTATTAAGGATAAGATATTGAGCAGTAAGATTAGAAGATTGAATTAGTGTGACTTGATTGCTAAACCAATATGGAATTCACTCATTTTTATGGGCATCGTTATTGGATTAATAGTTGCTGCCAGTGATAGCTTCTTTCTTTTAGCACTTAAATTTACTTAACAATGTAAAGATGATTTATTTGTTTTATACAATTTTTTATTTAAATTCAATGTATATAAAAGTAAATGTCTAGTAATTTAATATAATGCAATAATATGCTTTTTATAGATTTTTTTACTATATTTATTTGGATATAGATGGTGATGATGGGCATCCACATGTGTAGAAGTGTGATATAACATTCGGTGTCTTGATTAGGAGCCTCTTAATTAGTGTATTACTAATGCAAGTCACCTAATTTATTAGGCTACCAGAAATCAATTTTTCTTATTTCAGTTTCTTCTAATTTATAAGTTTGTTTCTAATTGTTTGAAATTTATGATTTAAATTAGAGCTCTCCATCTCTTGAACAATGCTCAAATCTGAAGATTTTCGCTCATGCTTTTTATCAGGTGAATTCTTCCTTTCTTCTTTCTACTTTTAATGTTGTTTAGATTTTCATTTTGTCTATGTTGTTGCAAAGAAATAAAACCTTACACAAGAGCTCTTGCTTCATTGAATTGTATAAATGCAAGAGTTTCTTACTCCTTCAAGTTCCCCATCTTTAGACATGCTATTCAAATTATTTGAAGATTTAGTAACAAAGGCAATATGCATTAACATCATGTAATTCAAATTTAGTAACTTAATTGCTTAGCTATATTTTGTTCAATCTTATGTTCTATATCTGTTATAAATTTATGAGTAAGGACCATATGGCCTTATATGTTGCTTCTTGACTTGCGAAATAATATAATGTAACTTAAGTGTCATTACCTGTGATGTTTTATTTCAGAAGGCATCAATATTATCAATTTTTGACTTCTTACTCTTGTAGTTACCAGCTACCATTGTAACAGGTATGAAAAATCCTGGATAGATGTTTGCTGTATATGATCATTTTGTCTTGAATGTTAATATCTTGCTCAAGCTCACGTCTGTGTGTATCCTTTTCTATTTACTGTATTGCTTTTAAGGTGGAACAAC
This sequence comes from Excoecaria agallocha, assembly GCA_037975025.1. Classification (NCBI taxonomy): domain Eukaryota; kingdom Viridiplantae; phylum Streptophyta; class Magnoliopsida; order Malpighiales; family Euphorbiaceae; genus Excoecaria; species Excoecaria agallocha. Next base: position 48,667,136 of record CM075814.1, on the reverse strand, counting down.
TTTTCCTTTAAGGAGGCTAGATGATTCTATTGTACATACCATACGATTCAGGTATATTATATTCTAAGCATTTTGTCAATTCTTATTTTTTTTTGAAATAGAAGGCAGATCCTTTACTTGATCTTATATGGTCTTCTGTGTTGTTTTCTCTTCTTATATTGCTCTCGCCTGACTTGCTTAGCTTTGTTGTCTGTTATTTCTTTCTCCAGCTAGCTATTTTGACAAAGGCTGATAGTTGTCTTCATTTCTGATCTGTCCTTGTGCTCTTCGTGGGTTATTGCTATTTGGGGGGTCTCTTCGCTGTCAGGTTTTGAGTTGTTATTTTACTTTAACAGTTTTAAACTTTGTTTATTTTTCTAGTCTAGTTTTTCTAGTTATGATCTGGCTTTTCTGGGACTCATCCTTTTAGTTCTATTTTCCTTGATGCAGTTGGCTTAGGTATTTTGCCTTTTTTCAGGCTGTTAGATCCATTTTATTTCATTTTTGGGATCTTTTTTTTTGTTGACTGTACTGTTCTCTTCTCATAAATAAAATCAAAAGCATATAAAAACACCGTTAAAATGAACATTATCTTATATATATGCATATGACTTTTTTTATCTTCGAAAATGGGCTTTGTTTATGCAAATCCATTATAAAATAACATAAAATACTTCTTTTGTATCATTGTTGTATCAAGGTATATAGGCTAAAATGATTCGACCTGCGGGCTACTGGTTTCCAAAGGATAACTCGGTTATCATGGTTGAGTGCCACGTACCTTGATGCAAGTTGAATTTATGTCATGATGCTTTTTTCATGGTAATTCTGAAGTGTTTTGTTCCTATGTTAGGAGTAGGATCCAAATATATACTTGCATATTTGGGTTTGCTGAAAATCCATTATAAAATAACATAAAATACTTCTTTTGTGTGACTGTTGTATCAAGGTATATAGGCTAAAACGATTCAACCTGCGGGCTACTGGTTTCTAAAGGATAACTCGGTTATCATGGTTGAGTGCCACGTACCTTGATGCAAGTTAATTTTATGTCATGAAGCTTTTTTCATGGTAATTCTGAATTGCAAACATTGATAAACCTTTCCTATTTATTTAACCCATAAATCTAATTATGAAATTACCTTATTTGAATAACAGTTACGAAAACATGAGTAATGTTGATAGATCTTGGATGTATAGACGATTAATGCCAGATGGTCTCATTAATATTGAGTTTGCCGAGGGAGTTCAATCATTCATTGAATATGCAAGTTTGCAGCCTGCATATATGGATGGTCCAAAAATCAGATGTCCATGTAAAAAGTGCAAACATATTTGTTTCCTCCCTACTGAAGAAGTGCATCTACATTTGTTAAAAAAAGGGTTTGTTCCAAATTATTTTCAATGGACACGGCATGGGGAGCCAATAATTTGTAGCACCTCAAGGGGTAATCAAGCGTCGTCAGCAGTAAATATAGATGGATTTGCAGGGAGAGCTGGTATTCGACCAAATAATATGGATGTAAATGAAAATATTTACGCACAAATGGTTTATGATGCAGTTGGTTATTCCTTTGAAGAAAATATGTAGAATAGTGAATAGGAACCAAACCCATATGCAAAAATATTTTTTGACTTACTAAAGTCAGCTGACCAAGAATTATGGCCAAACTGTGAAAAAATGACTCAACTGTCTGCCATTGGCCGAATATTGAACATAAAGTCTGAAGGTCATATTTCTGAACAAAGTTTAGATAAATTTCTTATATGGTACAATGATTCATTGCCTTCTGATCATAAAATGGTTGAGAATTTTTATGAAATAAAGAAGCTTATTAGGGGTCTTGGTTTGCCCGTTGAACGAATAAATTGTTGCAGATTGGGATGTATGTTGTTTTGGGGAGAAGATATGGAATTAGAAGAGTGCAAATACTGTAGCCAACCTAGGTTCAAACTAAGAATGCGTACTAGAAAGCAAAAACTAGTTCCTTGGAAGCGGATGTATTATTTTCCACTAACTCCAAGACTTCAAAGACTGTATGCCTTTGATGTTACTGCAGCCCACATGAGATGGCATAATGAACATGAACAGAATCATGAAAGTATGACCCATCCATTGGATGGGCTCGCATGGAAACATTTCAATGACACACATACTGAGTTTGCAGCAGAAAATCGAAATGTCAGGTTGGGATTATCGACAGATGGCTTTCAACCTTTTGGTCAATCGGGCCAACAATATTCATCATGGCCAATCATAATTACTCCGTATAATTTACCGCCATGGATGTGTATGGACAAGGCATACATGTTCTTGACAGTCATTGTACCAGGGCCTAAAAATCCAAAGCATAAAATTGATGTGTTTTTGCAACCATTGATAGCTGAATTGAATCATCTTTGGGAATTCGGCGTTGAAACATATGATGTGTCTCTTAAACAAAATTTTAAGATGAAAGCAGCTTTGATGTGGACTATTAGTGATTTTCCTGCATATGCTATGTTGTCTGGATGGAGCACAGCAGGGAAATTGGCATGCCCTTACTGTGGCAATAATTCTGATGCATTTCATCTTCCTAACGGGGGCAAAACATCTTGGTTTGACAATCATAGAAAATTTCTTCCTCTAGATCATCCATTTAGACGCAATAAATAAAAATTCATTAAGAACAGGATTGTACAAACACCTCCTCCCCTTAATAAATCTGGTGATGATATATTGCGGGAGATTAATCAATTAGGGTTACTAAAAGTTACAGAACTTGAAAGTGAAGAGGTTAATAGTAACATAATTCAAAACTTCGATTGGAGAAAACGGAGTATATTTTGGGATTTGCCATATTGGAGAACTAATTTAATACGACACAATCTAGATGTTATGCATCTTGAAAAAAATATTTTTGACAATCCTTTCAACACAATCATGAACATTAAAGGGAGGACCAAGGATAATGCAAAATCAAGAGCCGATTTGAAAATTTTTTGTAGAAGAAGCGAGTTAGATAAAGATCCAAATATAGGAAAATATCCAAAATCATGTTACACTTTGGATAAAAAACAAAAGCAAACTTTGTGTGAATGGTTGAGAAGCCTAAAGTTTCCAGATGGATATGTTTCAAACTTGGCAAGGTGTGTTGATATGAGGAAGTACAAATTATTTGGAATGAAAAGTCATGATTGTCATGTATTTATGCAGAGGCTCATTCCAATTGCATTTCAAGAGCTCTTACCGAATAATGTTTGGGAAGCTATAACGGAATTAAGTTTGTTTTTCAAAACCTTAACAGCTTCTGAATTACAGTTGTCTGATATGGAAAGATTAGAAAGGGACATTTCGGTTATCTTGTGCAAATTAGAGACTATATTTCCACCCAGTTTCTTTGATTGTATGGAACATCTACCTGTACATTTAGTACACGAGGCAAAACTTGTTGGTCCAGTTCAATATCGATGGATGTATCCATTTGAGAGGTAATTTTACTTTTATATCAAAACTTGCTAAAACTTTTATAGTTCTACACCAAATTAGTTAATATAATTACCCTAATTATAATGTAGGAATTTGCATCACTTGAAGAAAAATGTTAAAAATAAGGCTAGAGTTGAAGGCTCTATATGCAATGCGTATTTAGTGGAGGAAACAAGTACATTTTGTTCACATTATTTTGAGCCTTATGTAATCACTCGAGAAAGAAAAGTTCCTCATAATGACGATGGGGGTGAGCGGATTGGTGATGATAACTTATCTATTTTCAAATATCCTGGCCGAACACATGGACACTCAACAAGAAGAATGTTAACAAACAAAGAAATGGAGGCTGCACATGGTTACATTTTATTGAATTGCCAAGAAATTCGACCTTTTGTGCAGTAAGTTTATGTTATAGTTGAAATTGGCTAAATTATTTTTCTAGATGATTGGAGTTTATACCTAAGACTAACATATAATGTTTTTAGTGAATACGAGGGGTTGTTAAGCGAGCTAATGCCAGGAAACTCACAACATGACATCAATAAAGAAGTGGATAAAAACTTTCCACGTTGGTTTGCAAATTATGTAAGTCTGTAGAGTGCAATAAAATTGAATGCTTGTTGCAATTACTGTAAAACTTACAAAATATTATATGTATTGATTAAATTTTTTTTTATGTAGGCTTTTGAAAATATAATAGAAAACAGGCTCATATGTGATCTTGCTAAAGGGCCATTGCGAACTGTTAAATTATATCCTGTCTATTTCGTTAATGGATATAAATTTCATACAGAAAAGCATGGACATAGCATGGCAACAGTAAACAGTGGAGTTTGCATACAAGGGGAGCTGATAGATTATTTTGGCAAAATTATTGAGATACTTAAAATAGAATATCCTGCATTACCGATAAAACGGTATATACTTTTTAAGTGTGAGTGGTTTGATCCAACTCCTAACGTCGGAACAAAAGTACATAGCCGATATAATCTCACTGAAATCAACCAATGGAGAAGATTTAAGCAATTTGAACCATTCGTGTTAGCAATGCAAGCGACCCAGGTGTATTATGTCCCTTATCCCAGCTTAAGAAGGGATAAGTCAAATTGGTTAGCCGTTTGCAAAGTTAAACCAAGAGGGGTTTTTGATGGACATGCAAAGGGAGAAAGCAAGATAAAAGAAAGTGAAGCATTTCAGGAAGAAGAACTGGATGTACATGAAATAAATGCATGTTTCGATAATGAAATTTTAAATCATCCAAATAATGAATTTGTGGAAATTTTATCTGGAGATGATGAGGAATCCATAGATGGACAGAATTCTGAAGATGAGTCTGACTTTAATTCTGAATATTCAGAAATAGAGGATGATTTTGATGTGCAATTAAGTGATGATAGCGATTAAATTGTGTATGTTTTATTATCTCAAAACTAAAATGTTTTATTATTGCAATGATGTACTAATGTTACATATTCTTTAATATAATTATATAATTCGATTTGAAGAAGTATATTCAATTTCTTTGAATTTCAGGTTTAAATTATGCCACCCAAAAAAAGAAAGTCATTGCTACCGCCAAGATTCAGACTAACATCTAATGGAGACAACAGTGGACAAGTCCACCCATCTCAGGTTGCAGGGTCTGTAGGTTTAGGTGTGTCATGTCCATATCCTAACCAGCAATATGAGGCATCACCTTCACCAACAACAAACTGCGATCACTCTTCTAATCAACCAAGTGATTCAACATCCAACAACCTAAATATATCTTCTGACCATGTAAATGCATCTACTCCGATCCCAAACCCTGAATCTATGCCTACACAAGTACTAGGTTCCGATATTGAGGATGAAGGACTCCAGCCTGGTGCAAAGGGAGTTGATGGAAGAATTTATATTAAGATTATCAATGATATGTGAGTTTAATTATAAAAAAATTTACATTGCAAGATTAAAACATAAACTTATACTAATAGTATGGATATCTAATTTGATATTGATTTTGTTCATATTAACAGGTTTATTCCATCAGGTGTTTGCTCAAGAAAAATCAGATCCACATTCAAGGAGAAGATAGAAATTGAGGGTTATGTTTGGAAAAATCTTTCTCTGCAGACAAAGAATTTTTATTATCAGGAGTTTGAGGTACAAAAAATAAATAACATTTTCTGTTTTAAAATAATTAGCTTCATACATTAATGCATTATCTATTGTACTTTGCAATATTTATGTTATTTTTTTCAGAAAGAATTTTTTTGGGATTCAAAATTTAATGCTGTCATTTATGGAGTTTGGGAAAAGCGAGCCCGCCAACGATATAAAGAATTTCTATGTAATTTACACAAGGGTGGTCAACGACCTAATTTTATTTCTGAAGAAATATGAAATTGTTGGCAGCAATACTGGGCAACACCCAAAGCAATTGCCAGTTCAGATAGGAATTCTTCAAATAGGTGGGGAGGCTCAGATGGTGAGAGTCTAGCCGTGCACACTGGAGGAACTTTGAGCCATCACGAGCATGCGGATAAACTGGTAAGTATCTAACTTTTATGCTTACATTTTATTCTATAAATGTATAATTATTGGATGGCTAGATGTGCTATTTGTTTTCCACTATTGCTCAGCTGTATTGTATGGCTGAATGTGGCTGGTTTGCTGCTCATTTTAGCTACTAAATGCAAATTAAAGCTGCTGAATTTGGAAAATAGATAAAATAGCTAATGGCCCATGGGTATCTGTATGGTTAAATCTTAACTTTGATATGCGATATTAACATATGACAGCCATCAGGTTTGTGATTTTAGGTTTTTATGAGGTTTGGGATGGATAAGGAATTAGGGATTGAGGTTTTGACTAGGTTGGTTCTAAAGTTCCAAATGGAACACATTTAGGGATAGAATTGAATCTCACATTCCAATATTACAAATTCATGGCATTTACAGGACTATACTCATGTGAGAACTGTTTAGTTATTCTTTTCAAATGGTGTACATTTGAGGTTGCAATAACTTTTAACAGCTATACTTGCATGTAGAAGTAAACACGAATTTGGGCATTTATTTTTTATTTTTGGTGAACTACTACTGTACAGGTAAAATGAATTTACTGCATTCCCTGTCTGGACTTTCTGATCTTTGCAAATACATAAATTGAAGTGCTGTTGCAAATGTTACACTAATGGTCTTAGTTAGGCAATTTTATTATCTATACCTGAAGTTTTTGTGCTCATTTCCTTTACTTTTTATTTTTTATCATGAGTAATATGCGAACTTTTGTACAGAAATGTGCTTGAAATAAGAGAATCAGAACATAAGGCGCACTCTCAAGCTGAAACACTTGGGTGTGCTTTGGATGTACATAGTCTGGAGTTGAGAGTTAAAGCTGCCAATGAGGCTGAGGCTGCTTGCCAATGAGGCTGCTTGCGATATTAAAGTACAATATAACTTTGATTAGCTTTTACAATGAATTGCATTAAAGGATATACCCATGTCCTCGAGAGGTTACAATATATACCACTTGGACCTGGCGACAAATGCAGGGTTTACTTGCTTTTAATTTCTTGGAAAACCTTAGCATTTTAGAAATTTACTTGTTGCCACAGGAACTTATATGGGGTCTTGATTAGATGTTAGTCACATGTTGGCTCATTGAAATGAAATATGCTTCACATGTTTATGTATCCAGTAGGACACTATTTATTTTATGGTGTGTTTTTCTGGAAGATAAATTAAACTCTTATATGTGTTTGTTTTTGTCCTTAATCTGCCTTTCGTTTAAATTGTTTCTTTTTGTGTTCTTTGAAAACTCAAGTTATTGTTGTAGTGAAAGGCTAATTTTCCTATACCTTTGAGCTACAATTTTTTTCTTGCTTGTAAATCTGAATGCTACATTCTTGCTGCGAGAAACTTAATAACACTCATGATGAGCCGAAATGGTAAAAAAACCTATTGATTTACCTTCATGTGTTCTTCTTTTAGTTGAAGGAGGGATGTTCTCCTTGTTGTCATTTTCACTACAATTCTTATATAGATTACTCTTTATTCTATTTTTTAGTTGTAATTGTGAAATTTTTTTCACTTATTGTAGAATGAACAATGGTATTTTGACTATTATTTCTTATTCCTTGTTATACAATAAATAACTATGGGTAGAAAGCCTACATATCCTGAAGTTTTTATGCACACTCACACAAAAAAGCATGATGGTCAGACATTCGTCAATACCCGTTGTAGACAACTCAATGTATGTTAAATTTATACATCAATATTAATTATTTTATAAAAATATAGCTAATTAATTTTAATTATTGTAATGATAGGAGCAAATACAAGAGACTCTCATTCAACAGCGGCAGAGCTCTAAAAGTATTGATGAGAGTCAGATTTTTCTTCAAGTAGTTGGTGGTAAGAATAACTGTGGGAGGATTTTTGGTTTAGGTTCAATTGCAAATACTTCACATTCGAATTTCTCTACATCATCTATAGCTGCTTGTAGTAAGCGATGCGAATCTTCTCAGAAAGTCATTCAGCTAGAGACCGCACTCACCATGTTGATGGATACTGTAACCCAACTAAAGAATCGAGTAAAAGATTTGGAAACCAGGGGTGCCCAGCAGTCAAATCGTTCTCCTTCACCTCCACCAGCTACATAGCTTAGACTTTTATTTTTAGATTGTTATTGATACTGATTTTATGCTGTTTTTATTATGGTCTCCTTCACCTCCACCAACTACATAACTTAAGACTTTTATTTTTAAATTGTTATTGATACTGATTTTATGCTGTTTTTATTAAGGTTTTCATAGAATTTTACTTTACAGTAATATAATATATTTTTAGGATTTTAATTTTTGTGCATTACAATTTTAATATTATATTATCAATAACAATATTTTCTTTTCATAATGAATTTGAATTATATTTATTTATAAATAAATAATTTGATTTAACTAAAATATTATGTCAATCTAACAAAACTAGCATAGCAACCGATTTTAGCAACGGAATATGGATTTGGTTGCTAATTTTACCAACCGAATTCATATTCCGTTGCTAAATTTACCAACGGAATGACAATTCGGTTGCTAATTTTACCAACCGAATTCATATTCCGTTGCTAAATTTACCAACGGAATGACAATTCGGTTGCTAATTTTACCAATCGAATTCATATTCCGTTGCTAAATTTACCAACGGAATGACAATTTAGTTGCTAATTTTACCAATTGAATACATATTCCATTGCTAAATTTAGCAACGGAATTTAAATTCGGTTGGTAATGTTGACCAATTAACCAAAATGTACATTGGTTATATATAGCAACGGAATTTAGATTCCGTTGCTAATAAAAATTAGCAACCAAAAATAGCAACGGATATTCGGTTTGTATTTTTAGCAACCGAATCTATTTTCGTTGTTAAATTACCAACGAAAATATTTTCGGTTGCTAAATTTACCAACTGCCAAAATTGCAACCAAATTTTCCGTTGCTATTTTCGGTTGCTAATTTTGATTACCAACGGAAATTGACCAAATTCGATTGCTAATTTCCGTTGCTATTTCTAAATTTTCTTGTAGTGATAGTATGACAATGTTGTAAAATTTCAACCAAAGAACATATTAATGCAAAAGAAACTTAAAATTAAAATTTAAAATTTTGCTTAATAGCTGCATCCTAACTGAAATTTAAAGATTTTCATGTACAAATCTAGATAAATAAAGCTCTGACTTATGTTCAGGTTGGATTGGGATAAGACGAGTTTGGATTGGACTGAAATGCATTGAATTTAGGTTGGATCTAATCGAAATTACATTTTTTTTATGCATAAGTCTGCATAAATAAAATTTAGGACTATTTTGGACAAGATCGAATTGGAATGGATTGGATCTGGACAAGGTCTAACTAGAATTTGAAGAATTTTTCTACACGAGCCTTTATAAATAAAATGCAAGCTTACTTCGTGCTAGATCGGATTTGGGTGGGAATGAGCTGATTTGAGATGAGTTGGATTCAGATCCGGCCGAATAGAGTTGGATTTGGGTCAAGTTTACTCGAAATTTGAAAATTTTTTATGCACAAGTCTGTATAAATAAATTTCAAGCTATTTTGAATTGGGTTGGTTTTAGACCTAGATGGGTTAGAGGGTTGGGCATGCTTGGTATGAAAAAAATCTATAGTTGGTATAAAATTTGATATTTTGATCCATTTGTTACAATTGATGTCCATTGAATCCCATGAAACATGCCTATATGGGTCAAAATTTAATGGGGTTATTTTGTGTTTACTCGTAGATTACATTGGATTTGGACTGTTTTTTTGACAAAATTTTTGAATTTGACCAAATTTATCATCCACTAATGCTGCATAAAAAATAAAAAAATGTTTAAATGCAAAACGGAATCAGTGTTTAACCAAACCAATTTTTATTTATTGCATAATTTCATTTAATAATACTGCATAAAATTAATTTTATGATTAATTATAAATTCGATGCGATACTGACCTGATTTTTACATATAACGAATAAATTTTTATGAACTATTTTTTATAGAATTTTTAAAATAACAGTAAAGGTTATGATTTGACATTTAAAAAACCGGTGATTAAGTTTGATTTGCATTTATATTTTAATATATATATTAAGTTTTCAAAATATTACTTTTTCTGCTTGATTTTTTTTGTTAGATCATAAGGTGTCCTAAATGGGCGTGCAAATAAAATGCACTTTTAAATTATACCACACTTAAATTAATTCATATTCTAGCCGAATTGATCCATTATGAAGGTAAAATTCTCTCAATATTTTTTTTTCTGCTTGATATTGATAGATATGTAAAAAATTATTTTTATATTTAAATACAGAATTAGAATATATTCAACTAAAAATGAAGAATTAAAATTTAAAAAATGAATAATTAGCACTGCATAGCATATCGCATTTTTATTTTGAAATTTATTTTGATATTATATTTGTATTTTATTTTGAATTTTTTTTATATTCTTTTCAGTTTATAATGCTTATTTTTAATACTTGGAACAATGTAAACTTAAAATTTAAAATTTAGGGTTAATTATAAAAAATGATCACAATTATAGGATACTTTTCAATATTTATACTAAATTTTATTAGCTTGCAATGTCAGCATTAATTTTACAAATTTTACAAAATCTTACAATTTTGAAACTCCGTTGTTATTTTGCCATTCTCGTTTCAATAACAATAGAGTTTCAAAATTGTAAGATTTTGTAATATTGATGCTGATATTATAATGTAATAAATTTTAGTACCAATATTGAATAACACCCTATAATTGAAATTATTTTTTGTAATAAATCCTAAACTTTATATATAATTTATCATATATATGTTAAAAATTTTAATAATTAATCGAATATTAATGATTGTAAGAAAAAAAAATTAAGATCCCAAATGAGTAATAACGGCGGTTTTTCGATACTTGGGTTTTATGATAGCAGGACTCGCTGGCCATTCAAGTTTCGATGGCTTATATGACGTTGCGAGAGAAACTTTTTTCTGAAAATTGATATTAACTTTATGTTTTTTCTTCTTTTTTTTTTTTCAGGTTTTGAATATTTGTATGAATAAGTGCATTTTATAATTTCAGATTTATTTTTTTATAATTTATAATTATAAATTTTAATACAAAGATATATTTTCTAAATTTAGTTCACTTAATATTCTATATTTAATTAATTCTAAATTTTCTATACTTTCTATTTTATTGAGTAAATTTTTTATTTTATCGGCTTTAGAGCTCAATCCTATTTTAATATTTTGTATTAGTTTTTTATTATTCATATTTATAGTGTCTATTTTATTTAATTATTTGAGTAATTCAATGTCTTCCTTATTAAAATCATGTAATATTGATGTATTCATTGTTTTGAGATTTTTATGTAATTATGTGATTTTATATGTATGATTATTGTTAGTTGAAAAGTTTGACTATAAGAATTGTGGTATTTTTGAAATTTGACTTTTAAAAGAGGTATATGGCATAATTATCTCTAAAATTTGATATTTGGATCCATTTGTTATAATTGATATCCATTGGATCCCATGAACATGCCTATATGGGTCAAAATTTAATAGGGTTATTTTGAGTTTACTCTTATGAGTATACTTCTAGATTACATTGGATCTGGATCATTTTTTGACAAAATTTTTGAATTTGACCAAATTTGTCATCCACTAATACTGCATAAAAAATAAAAAAAAATGTTTAGCTGCAAAACGAATCCAGTGTTTAACCAAATCAATTTTTATTTGTTGCATAATTTCATTTACTAATACTGAATAAATTTAATTTTATAATTAATTATAAATTCGATTTGGAATTGATCCAATTTTTACGTATAACGAACAAATTTTTATGAACTATTTTTTATAGAATTTTAAAGATAACAATAAAGTTTATAATTTGACCTTTAAAATATCGGTGATTAAGTTTGATTCACATTTATATTTTAATATATATATTAAGTTTTCAAAATATTACTTTTTCTGCCTGATATTTTTTGTTAGATCATAAGGTATCCTAAATGAGCGTGCAAATGAAATGCACTTTTAAATCATACCACACTTAAATTAATTTCCATTCTAGACGAATTTATCCATTATGGAGGTAAAATTCTCTCGATATTTAATTTTTTTCTGCTTGATATTGATAGATATGTAAAAAATTATTTTTATATTGAAATATAGAAGTAGAATATATTCAACTAAAAATGAAGAATTAAAATTTTAAAAATGAATAATTAGCACTACATAGCATATCGCATTTTTATTTTGGAATTTATTTTAATATTATATTTGTATTTTATTTTGAATTTTATTTTGATATTCCTTTCGTTTTATAATGCTTATTTTTAATACTTAGAACAATGTAAATTTTAAAATTTAGGGTTAACTATAAAAAAAGAATCCCAACTATATAATACTTTTTAATTTTTATATTAAACTTTATTACCTTACAATGTCAGTATCAATTTTACAAAATCTTACAATTTTGAAACTCCATCAATATTTCGTTATTCTCCTTTCAATAACAACGGAGTTCCAAAATTATAAGATTTTATAATATTAGTACTGATATTGTAAGATAATAAAATTTGGCGTGGAGTTTGAAAATTGTAAGATTTTGTAATATTAGTGCTGATATTATAAGATAATAAAATTTAGTACCAACATTAAATAGCATCTTATAGTTGGAATCTTTATTGTAATAAATCCTAAAATTTATATATAATTTATCATATATATATTAAAAATTTTAATAATTAATTGAATATTAATGATTAATCGATTTAAGTAATCGGAAGCAAAAAAATTTGCAAGAAAAAAAAAAGATCCCAAGTAATAATGGCGGTTTTTGGATACTTGGGATTCATGATAGCAGGACTCGCTGGCCTTTCAAGTTTCGATGGCTTATATGACGTTGCGAGATAAACTTTTTTCTGAAAATTGATATTAATTTAATGTTTTTTCTTCGTTTGTTTTAAGGTTTTGAATATTTGTTTGAATAAGTGCATTTTATAATTTTAGATTTATTTTTTTGTAATTTATAATTATAAACTTTAATAGACAAATATATTTAACCCACAAACGGATCTAAACAAATGCAATTGCCACGTCCGCAGGTCAGCAATGTAAGTGCAGAAGTAGTTGTCCTCTAGGTTCTGATACTGTGTATCATTAATTTATTATAAAAGCCATTTTTTAAAATAAAAATTTAATTTAATTTCTTTTATTTTGTATTATTCGTCATATATGATTAATAAAATATAAAAACAGAAGTTTACGTTCTTAGACAAAATAAGATGAAATGAGATTCAAGTTAATTTGATTTAAAAGTAAATCAATCACTGCTAGAAAACCATCTTGATGTTTGAAATTAAATTAACCACAGCTCCCCTTAAAAATGAACTTAAATAAGAAATTCAAGAAAGAAAAAAGAGAACATTAATCCTCCATAGTCCATAATATCCCACAAAAACTGTGCATGCACTGTATACATTAAAAGAAATGGAAAACAAACCCAAAAGTCTAATCTCTGAAAAAAAAAAAGAAAAGAAAATTCAAGAAACAGTGACACCACCATGAAAAGAAAAGGACAAAACCTGGTAGGTTTATTAGGCAGAAAATTCTTTCGTCTTTGAAGATCGTGGCTTGATGGCTTTATAATTTGCATTAAAAAAGCCTTCAAAATACTGGTTTGTGAGATCCTTATCACGGTCTTGGAGTTGGAGGCAGGGGTTCTGGATGAGGCGTCCACCGTCTTCATCTGAGGCGTTGATTTTGGGTAAAATCTAAGAGCAGTAGTGGTTCGGTGAAGGCTGCACTTGAAGGAGCGTGGGTGGTTGGTTGGGGAGCAGAGGCACGTACGTGGAGAGGAAGATGAGTTCTTAGTTGCCATCTGATGGAAGTGCTTATGGCTGTTTGGCTCTTTTTTGTTTTAGCGATATTGAAATAAATTTATAAAAATTCAAAATCAAATAAAAATTTATCGTATTAATTAAACCATATGCTTTATGCTAATATATATCGTATTAATTAAACCATATCTTAAATCTTATCGTATGAACAAGAAAATCAACACACGATCAGTCTAATAAGCTTACAGTTTTATGACATTCTTTTTCAATGTTCTTTAAACTATACAGAAAAAACATACCATAGCAGGTGATCCACTTGCTCAGTGCTTAGTATTCAAGGTAGTACTATCAAATCCGGCAATTTCATTGGATGAAATGACTTTGATGAGAGAAGGAAGAGACTCTTCGTGCTCCGCGGATTCCAGGATTTCCATCATAAAACAGCTACAACTGAAAGAAAGTTGAATGATGTTTTAAAGTTAGCTCAACATTACAATCAGAAAAGTAAGAGATTGAAGTTTTTCTTCAACAGCTTTTCTTTATTTTTTTTTTAAACTCAGAAAAATTAATCAAGTAAGAAAGCATCGCATTTCGATCAGAAAACAGAACATTGCAATGCAAAAAGAAATCAGACACTAATTCAAACACTGTAATTAGAAAAAGAAATTGAAAAAACTATGATCTGTAGGCTGCAATTCATTATGTGGACATATCAGTAAGTATAAGTTCCCAAGGCATGGGCGATAGAGTCAAAAGAAGAAGCAACATACAACTAACAATTGATATGGTCGCTATGTGACAAGATCTAGAGCACTCCCTGCGAGATTAAACGAACGCAATTTGATTCATTGTTATTTCTTAAGTTTCTCAAAAATTCTTTCTTCGTCTAATTGACTGTGTACAAGGACCATAAAGAGAGAGAAATGCTTACCAATTCAAACCATTAAACCATTTAATTTCTTCAGGATAATGACGTTCTTATCTTTCAACCAGCTAGTGAATTTCTACCCATGATCGATGAGGTTTGTATTCTTTCTTTCGCATTCAATTTATATATTAACATTAATAATAAGGAATAAACGGTATTATTATCAATTTTTTCTTACTAATTAATTGATTTTTTTTTTCAGTTACATAAGGAATTAGTGGAGAAAACAAAATCAACTGCAGGTGCTAAGGTGGAAAATAATAAGTTTTGTTTGTCTGTCCACTTTCGCTGTGTTGATGAGAAGGTTAGGAATCAATCACAGTTATTGCAAGGATTATAAATAATGATAATTAATAATAAACTTTACACATAATTTTCTTTTTTTAAAGTGCTGTGGTTACTAACTTTATTATTCATGAAAAATACAGAAATGGAGTGAACTGGCACAAGTGGTTAATTCGGTCTGTCACTACAAGAAAATTGATTTTTAACAACCAAAATTTAGCGAATGGATAAAAATTCGGTCGTTAGAGATGTACTAACAACCAAGGGAACTTAATCCAGTCGTTAAATCTTAAATCCTATTATTTTATAACGAGGGGCTATAACCTGTGGTTGAAAAATAACAAATTCGGTGGTTATTGGCTATGAAAAAAAAGCGGGACTCCAATTTCATTTATCTCCGAAAATGTTCTTAATTATATTATTAAAAAAACAAAATTCCACTTTTGTTCCCTTCTTCCCCTTTCCTGCGAAACCCATCAACCGTTAGCATTCCATAATTCCATTTTCTATCTTCTTCTCCCACCGCCCAAACACTCCTTTTCTCTCTCCTCCCATGCCCCCGACCACTTCTCCGCCATGAACTCCGACCACCTCCCTCTCCATTACCGAAATCGTAAACGGCTCACACCGATTCACCATTCATGGTTGTTCCTTGGCCAAGGGAATCGGCGTCAATAAACACATCGCCAGCGGGAATTTCACCGTTGGCGATTATCAGTGGGCTATTACTTTTACCCCGATGGCAAAAATCCTGAGGATCATTCTTCCTTTGTTTCCGTGTTTATCGCCCTTGCCAGTGAGGGCACCGATGTTCGAGCCTTGTTTGAGCTCACTTTGATCAATTAGAGCTGCGAAGGCAAACATAAAGTTCACAGCCACTTCGATCGCTCCCTTGAGACCCTCAAATATCGTGACAGCATGTGGTTTCTCATCTTTTTAAATAATTTACTTCAATTTTGATTTTTAGTGATTCTTGGGGTCGATTGATTGGTTATCAGAAAATTTATGTATTTCTTTTTACGATTCTTTAGGGGATATAAACGTTTCTTTAGACGGGCAATGCTTGAAATGTTCAATTTTCTTAAAGACGATTGCTTGAAAAATCATTGTACAGTTGGGATTGTCTAGAGAGAAAGTGAGATCTGGAATTTTGTGTTTGGTTTTTGGCATTTATACTCTTTATGTGGCCGTGAAGGTAACATTAAGTCAGATGCTTGTATCATAAAACTTTCGCCTAAATTTGAGATAACTATTTTGTAACTTCAGTTTATTTAAGCCATACTAGTACTTCCCAGTCTTGATGCTTGTGTGTCCAAGTATATATCGGTTCTGTCATATGTGTTTTCAGTCAAGGAGTGAATACGAGCGCCTAATGGTAGATGAAGAAGCAAAAGAGCTCCCGAGTTTCCAAGTATTTACCAACTTATTGTAAAATTACTGTGACGTCAAATGGAAAATTGTTGAGCGATTCTGGTTTTGGCTTTGATTTAAGATTTCTTAATATAGAATTAAGAATTGACACTGGCAATGTAGGTTAGATGGGGTCTTGTTATCCTTTTTCTTTCTTTTTTTTTTGTTTTTTTTGGTGAAACTAATCTTTTTTTTTTGGTGCAATGCGCTAATGTTGTGGAACCTCCCCATCTCTAACCTTTTTGTATGACATCTTTATATTGGCTTATCATTGTTATCACCTTGCTGTTTATCTCAAATGGTGTTGTTTTTTTTATTTGTCAGGCAGCTGTTACAGCACAGTCTGCCATCATACATGAATTGAAGGAAGTCCCACCTGTTCCCGTTGTTCAGGTTAGTTTCACTCAGATGATGTGGAATGTTGCACTTGATGGCATTTTGTTATTATATGTTTTTAGGCTTGTTTTATTACATTTACATGCTTGCTCGTGTGAATGTGTCTGTCTGTGCTTTCCTTTTCCTTTCCTGGTTTCTGACAATGCAAGATGCTTGACTTGTATGGATTCTTATGGTTAGCTCATCTATTATGGTGTGAACATGTGTACTTAACTTGTATGGATTCTTATGGTTAGCTCATATATTATGCAAAATTCGATTCACTTTTTTTTTTCTATTCATAGAGAATGCTGGATCATGATGCTCCATATAATTACTAAAAACTGTCTTTCTATAGTATAGATGATATTTAATCTGTATATCGATGAATTATTTGAATTAAAAAAAAAATCATGTATATGGAAACTTAATGCTTAATTTGAAAAGGTCAATATCATATCATGTATACTTTAAGCAGATATGGTGCAGATTTATAAAAATGTTATTTAGATTCTGTAGAGATATTATAAGAATCAAATTCTAATTCTTGTATTTTGTTGTCTTGCTGTGTCTATATATGAGATCGACATGCTTCTTTAGCAATAAAATGATAAGACTTGCTTCCATTTTACAAGATTTAATATCTTCATAAATATAGGTATATATTTTCACCATAGATTTATAAAAAGCATTGAGTCCAGAATTTTCTTCTCGCTAGTTCAGCAGAAAAATCAATAAAGAGCCTATCCAAAACTTGTTTATAGTGGTTTGCTTTGCAGTTGCATTCGTTTTATGTTTTTACTGTTTTAGCATTGTTCTTAAACTGTACTCATCATTCATAGCGTTGTTCTCTTAATTAGATGGCATTTGCAAAGTATGTGGCTTTGTTTCATTTCGTAAAGTGCTAAAACACCAAACACAGCCACCTCATCATTTTTCCTTCTCAAAAATTAAACAATTTTCTGACTGTTGTTATTGCATTAACAAAGATTTGTTTGTTCTTTATCAAATTCTTTTGTCTTTGCACAAACAAACGCGACCGATGCGGCAAATGGGGACAGAGTTAATGCTTGACGGTGGGAAAAGCTCTTGAAAGTCAAATTGCACATTACTTTAAGGTTAGTCATTTAATGTTTTCAATATTAGTTTTCTTTTTCTTTTTTTTTTAATTCATTTGATATTCAAATTTCATTCCTTTCTAATGTTAACACACACTTAAACATTGGAACTAAAAGACGCAAATATTTTGTATAAAAATTATTATTTAAAGTTTGTTAAAAAGAATTATTATATTTTAGTTATATTATGTGATCAACAAATATCACAAATTTACTTTATTTTACTAGAAATGAAAATTCAATAGAGCACTAAAAACTAAGAAAAAGAGAATGTGCATCCTTTTTATGAGGCCCTTAATTTTATAAAAGATATGATGCATATTGCTTCAAAACAATTCTTTTCAAATTAGAAATTTTTTTTTTCAAAATAATTCTTCTAAAATTAGGATTTTGCACTATATTTTAATGATTCAATTACTAATCAATAGTGGTAATAGTTAGATAATAATCAAGTAATGCATATTAATTACAGCTCTCTTCCTGGAAAATTCTTCAAATGGAATTGTGAAATAGTGAGCTTTGATCCTCTCTGCCAATCCAATTATTAATGTATTTATACTTTTCAATGCTGCAAAAAAACAAATTCATGTTATCATTTCATAGTATCTCTGTTTTCTCTTGTGAACTGCAGTCTATAACACAAGATGTTACTATATGCGAGTTTGGGAGTGCTGAACATAATGACATGTTCTAGAGTATAAATTCTATAATATTTTTTTAAGTATATGTTAGCTTATATATTGTTCTTTGAAATATTAATAATTTTTTCTTTTATGATTGTGATTGCATTTTTCATGTATTTTCTGTAGTCTTTCTACACAAATTTTCATCATGTTTGATTTGCAATATGATAATATATTGTTAATATATTATTAAACTTATTATTATTTTTTACTTTCTTAGCCATTTGATCTACTACCTTTATAAATGAATATTAATTATAAATTTATGTTTGCAGGTTTTTCGATCAATGGACAACGAAGATTTGATGCTCATTATTCATTTTTTTTAAATTCTAGCTAGATAGATGTTGGTATAGCAATGGGCTATTTTTCTAAATAAATTTATATATGATAAATAGAATGTTATACAATTTCGAAATATTGCTATACTTTGTAATTGGTTTTTTGCAATTTATGAAAAGAGTATTTATTATATTTTTGAATATGTATGTATGTGTTGGAGTGTGAATGGGGTGTACGTGAAATATTTAAATAAAATTATTTATATTAATTATTGGAATGTACATTTAGCGATGAAAAATTCGGTCACCATTTGTAATTATTAACGACCGGATTTTCTTTTATTAAAAGATATAAACAATTCGCGAAGGGAACTTTTGGTCGTTATAAGTTAATTTTTACGACCAGATTTTCCTTCGCTGAAAGTGGTAAACAATTAACGAAGGGAGAAACCGGCCGTTAAAAGGGCTTTTTTAACGACCGGACTTCCCTTCGTTAAAAGCATAACACAATTAGCGAAGGGAAATTCAGTCGCTAAAAATTTATATTTAACGACTGGATTTGTTTCGGTCGTTAATAACTTTAACGACCGGATATTAATCCGGTCGTCTGTACTATTAACGACGGGGATTTTAACGACCGGTGACGACCGGATTTTTACGGTCGTTATAGTATTTTAACGACCGGATTTTAACTTTTAACGACCGATTTCCCCTCGTTAAAGAGCATTTTTCTTGTAGTGTGTGTTGAAAAACTACCCAAAGCTTCGACTTACTCAAGGGAGAAAGGTATTCAAGTGACATGTCACCCAAATAATTAAATACTAATTGTTTTTATTTGGGAAAATAAATAAATGATTTTTAATTTGTGGGCAAGGGTGAAAGATATCTCATTTTCAATCATATCACAGGTACTTGAAATACGTCCTACTATTAAATCGGACAAAGGGAAGGCTCTTGAATTTTTGTTGGAGTCACTTGGTAAGTTACAATCACATTATTAATTTAAATTTATATAATGGAAAAAAAATTCCATATTTATTAAGTATGTTTGTCTTTGATTTGATTGTTCATGCTTAAGACATAACTCATCAGCCAAAAAACAAAAATTACAAAAATTACAAAAAACAAAAATTACAAAAAGTATTAAGTATGAAGCCTAGCTTATTATATAGAGAGAAATCATATCTTTTTCTATACGAGAAATCCTAAGATATGGTTTAATCTTATTAGTACTTCTATAAATTTAATACGAAAAATCGAAACTAATATATTTTTGAATTCTCACTAAATAAAAAACTATTTAAATTAGATGTGATTCTGATAAAGTACGATAATTAAAAAATTTCTGTATACATATGTAGGGTGAAAAGTAAGGTTTTTTAGGGAGATTGCATAGCAGATATTTAATGATGGTAAAAGGAGGAGACATATATGATGTGGCATTGGGCACGTACTCTTCCATTTTGACTCTCATACTCCACCAGACCAGCTTCCACAAAACCCACGCATTTCATAGGAGACAAACCAGCTGCTGTTTTCCCGTTTTAAAATGAGTGCATGGGCAATTTGGCACATAGAATTTTCTCATCTGCCACCACCAAATCTGTAAGTCAGCCCATAGATTTGCTTCTCTTTTTTCAAATTCTTGATCTCTCATCTATGATTATTATTTTTTTTTCCTTTTTCTGCTACATCTGCTATAGTTTAAACTATAAGCTAACTAATTTGAGCACACAGAATAACAGTTTATATCAACATACAAATTAGTTGAAATACTTGTGTAGACTTGATTTAAAAAAGTGAATTAATTAAAAGTAAAATTTTCAGGTAATTATCATTACATATGCATGGGATAGTTTTTTATTAAATGGGTTTACGATTTTTTTTCTTAATATAAATAGTATAGACAACAAAATTAAAAAAAAAAAGATGAATATTTTATATAGGTTGCTAGAATTTTGACATTCGGATCTAATTACTCAAAATTTTAGATTTTGGTTTTTTTTTTTACTTACCTCTTGGTGTTCTTTTACCTCTAAATCATAGTCTTCTATTCTAAAAAAGTGCCTATATTTTTTGCCATGAAAATATTAAATTTGGACGTTATCAATGATAATAAGACTAAACTATAGGAAATGAACATTTAAATTTTACCATCATGTGAAGTATAATTTCTACATTATTATTTAAACCAATATATATATATATATGTAAATCATTATATTTATATTATATTTCTAAAACATGATTACTATGTTAATATAAATAGTATTTATACATAATAGTATTATGAAAATTTATTATAAATATTGTAAATGAAACATATTAAATTCTACGTTTCAATTAATATTATAATGGACTCTGATGATACTATGTACGGATTGTTGAAAGTCATAAATTTAGTTGTGATTTTTGAAATTAATGGTGGAGACATGGAAAATGGATCAATGGTAGGTGTGGACTTTGAATGTGAATTGGAGTAGCATACCAAATGAATAGTTGGGCAAGAATGTGAATTGGAGTAGCATGCAAAATGAATAGTTGGGCAAGAATGTGAATGGAAGAATTTATGGCCATTTTTGTTGACTTTCTCATCATCAATATGCCTATAAATACCAAGGCAATCTTTGTCTTCAAACACATAAGAAGAGAAGTAGTGTATTTCATTTTGAAATTTTCTTTTCCTTTGCAAAGCTATTGCAATAGCTTATTAAAGAGAGATTTTTATTTGTGAGGTTTATTTGCTTGTAATTTTCTTGTGAGTGTTAAATTTATTTCTCCTTATATAAAAATTTTATTGTCATCAATTCTTTGGTTCCAACATTTGGTATCAGAGCTTGATTTCAATGGCCTCCAATAATTCTATTCCGCTGCAACTTCCAAAATTAAATGGAAGGAATTACAACAATTGGGTTGTCCAAATGAAGGTATTTTTCAAGTCACAAGAATTATGGCATCTTGTGGAGAGAGGTTACACCGAAGTAACTGATCAAACGATGTTTGAAGCTTTACCGGAGGAGGAGAAAAAATTATTGGTCGAGAACCGCAAGAAAGATCAAAAAGCATTATATGCTATTTTCCAGGCAATTGAAGAATCGATATTTGACAAAATATCGAGTGCAGAAACCTCAAAGGCGGCGTGGGATATTTTGCAAAAATCCTACCAAGGAGATGATCGTGTCAGACGGGTGCGACTCCAAACACTACGAGGAGATTTTGAATCATTACGCATGAATGGGTCAGAGTCAATTGCTGGATATTTTGATCGTGTACAGTCTATTGTTAACCAATTAAAAGTTAACGGTGAACTACTCTCAGATTCTCGAATCATCGAGAAAATTTTACGATCTTTGACAGACAGATTCAATTATGTTGTGACAACAATTGAGGAAGTACATGATCCTGCTACTATGACAATAGAAAGATTGATGGGTTCGTTGCAATCGCATGAGCAGCGAATGAACCAAAAATTTCAGACCTTAAATTCTGAGCAAGCTTTGCAAAGTAGAGCTCAAACAAATCGTGGAGGTTACCAACGAGGACAAGGTCGTGGATCTTGGCAAAATCAAGGTGGTGGATCGTGGCAAAATCCTGGACGAGGAGCCTGGCGAGGTAGAGGTGGAAACTCAAATTCCACTGGAAGAACACGAGACAAGTCTAAAGTCAAGTGTTTTAGTTGCAATAAATTCGGACATTACAGTTCCGAATGTCGATCAAAGGCATCGAGAGAACAGGGAGAACAAGCGCACGCAGCTGATGCTAATGGAAATATGGTGCTAGCATGCAAGAAGGATGATCCTAGCACTATGGATGCCAATATATGGTATTTGGATACTGAATGCAGTAATCACATGACAGGCAAAAAGGAATTTTTCTCACAGTTAGACGAGACTGTTCGTGGAGAAGTTAATTTTGGTAATAAGTCAAAAATTCCTGTGATGGGAATGGGGAACATTAGTATCAATTCCAAAGATGGTACTGATGTTACTATTGCAGATGTTTATTTTGTTCCTGGACTTTTTTGGAATTTGCTAAGTGTTGGGCAACTTTCCGAAAAAGGACACAAAGTAAATATCCAAAATAAAGTTTGTACCATTCATAGTCCGAACAACAAGTTGATCTCAGCAGTGCAAATGACGAGAAATCGGATGTTTCCATTGACGTTGCAGACAAATACCATTTCAAGTTTTCAAGCCATATTGAAAGACAAAAATTGGTTGTGGCATCTTCGATTTGGTCATTTGAATTTTCGTGGGCTAAAGTTGTTAGCTCAGAAAAAGATGGTGACTGGACTACCGGTGATAGATTGTCCAGATCAACCGTGTGAAGGATGTCTTTTGGGAAAGCAGCATCGTAATCCATTTCCGATTGGAAAAGCAAGGAGAGCAAAGCAACCACTGGAGTTAGTACATACAGACATCTGTGGTCCTGTGGAGGTAGAATCGATGGGGAAAAAGAGATACATCCTAGTTTTTGTGGATGATTTTACCAGAAAAACTTGGGTATATTTCTTGTGCCAAAAATCAGAAGCTTTTGGCAAGTTCAGAGAATTTAAAGCATTTGTTGAAAAGCAGAGTGGCTTTAATCTGAAGATTTTGAGATCCGATCGCGGTGGAGAATTCACATCAAATGAATTCTATGTTTTTTGCAAAACTCATGGAATCAAACGTCAGTTGACTACTAGTTACACTCCTCAACAAAATGGTGTAGCTGAAAGGAAGAACCGAACGATTTTTGAGATGGCAAGGAGCATGTTGAAAGCCAAGAAGTTACCAAAACCATTCTGGGCGGAAGCTGTTGCATGTGTAGTATTCTTGTTGAATAGATGTCCCACAAGAAGTGTTCTTGGAAGAACTCCAGAAGAAGCATGGAGCGGTCATAAGCCAGACGCTTCATACCTACGAGTATTTGGGTGTGCTGCATATCCCCTTATACCAGATCAAGACAGAAAAAAGCTGGATGATAAAAGCCAAAAGTGCATTTTTATTGGATATAATGATGCTACGAAGGGTTATAAGCTTTATAATCCTATCACGGAGAAGGTGATTATCAGCAGAGATGTTCAATTTCTTGAAGAAGAAGCTTGGGACTGGAATCAAACAGTTGATGAAAGAAGAATCAACATTGAAGGAGAACCATTGAAGGAAGAAGAATCCCACAATAAAGAAGTTCCAAATTCACCTGCTAGTTCATCAGAATCACTAACTGAAGAACTAGAACTACGACGATCACAGAGAGTTCGTGAAATGCCAGCAAAATACAGGGATTATGTTGTTGAACGGAGAAATAACAGTGTTACTGATGAAGTCACTGATGAAACCATGGTGAATTTTTGTTTATTTGCTGATTGTGATCCTATTTCGTACGATGATGCAGCAGTAGATGAGAAATGGGTCAAAGCGATGGATGAAGAAATTAACTCCATTGAGAAAAATGATACTTGGGAGTTAACTTCTTTACCAAATGGCAAGAAGCCCATCGGAGTCAAATGGGTGTACAAGACAAAGTACAGGCCAGATGGTCAGGTGGACCGTTATAAAGCCAGACTAGTGGTGAAAGGCTACAAGCAAAAGCCAGGTATTGACTATTTTGAAGTGTTTGCACCAGTGGCTCGAATGGACACAATCCGGATGATTTTAGCTTTGGCGGCTCAAAATTTATGGAAAATTCATCAGATGGATGTTAAGTCTGCATTCCTCAATGGCTTTCTTGAAGAGGAAGTTTATGTGGAGCAACCACAAGGATATGTGATGCAAGGGCATGAAGATCAAGTCTACAAGCTGGAGAAAGCATTATACGGGTTGAAACAAGCACCTCGAGCTTGGTATACTCGCATCGATACATACCTGTTGGAGAATGGATTCCAGAAATGTCCATATGAACACACCTTGTATATCAAGTCAAATGATGATGGCGATATATTAATTATGTGTCTATATGTTGATGACTTGATATTTACAGGAAACTCTGAGAAGATGTTTGCAGAATTCAGGGAGGCTATGACTAGTCAATTCGAGATGACAGATCTGGGATTGATGTCTTACTTTCTTGGAATTGAAGTGAAGCAGACCAATGATGGCATATTTATTTCACAACAGAAATATGCTAATGATATATTGAAGCGGTTGAAGATGGAGTCACTTAAACCAATGCGAAACCCTGTAGCCGAGAGACTGGAATTGAAGAAAGAAGGAACCGGTGAGCTAGTAAATCCAACATATTTCAAAAGTATTGTAGGAAGCTTACGATACTTGGCATCGACTAGGCCAGATATTACTTATGGTGTGGGAATCATCAGCCGATTCATGGAGAAACCTTACCAATCACATTTGCAGGCAGCAAAGAGAATTTTACGGTATGTCAGCGGTACTCGTGGACATGGAATTTTATATACTCATACTAATGATTTCAATCTAGTGGGGTACACAGATAGTGATTGGGCAGGAGACACTGAAAGTCGGAAGAGCACTTCAGGATATGCATTCTTTCTTGGAAATGGAGTGATTTCATGGTCCTCAAAGAAGCAACAAGTAGTTGCGCTCTCAACAGCTGAAGCAGAATACATGGCAGCGACGTCAGCAGCATGTCAAGCAGTATGGCTGCGGAAAATGCTTTATGAATTGAGGCATGAACAGTCAAATCCTACACGGATTATGTGTGATAACAAGTCCGCTATCGCATTATCGAAAAATCCAGTTTTTCACGGGAGAAGCAAGCACATTGATATTAAGTATCACTATATCAGGACATTGATCAATGATGAAGAGATTGAGCTAAATTTTTGTAAATCTGAAGATCAAATTGCGGACATTCTGACAAAACCACTGAAGGCAGATTCGTTCGACAAGCTAAAAGCAATGCTTGGAATTACCAGAATCCCAAACTAAATTTAAGGGAGGCTGTTGAAAGTCATAAATTTAGTTGTGATTTTTGAAATTAATGGTGGAGACATGGAAAATGGATCAATGGTAGGTGTGGACTTTGAATGTGAATTGGAGTAGCATACCAAATGAATAGTTGGGCAAGAATGTGAATTGGAGTAGCATGCAAAATGAATAGTTGGGCAAGAATGTGAATGGAAGAATTTATGGCCATTTTTGTTGACTTTCTCATCATCAATATGCCTATAAATACCAAGGCAATCTTTGTCTTCAAACACATAAGAAGAGAAGTAGTGTATTTCATTTTGAAATTTTCTTTTCCTTTGCAAAGCTATTGCAATAGCTTATTAAAGAGAGATTTTTATTTGTGAGGTTTATTTGCTTGTAATTTTCTTGTGAGTGTTAAATTTATTTCTCCTTATATAAAAATTTTATTGTCATCAATTCTTTGGTTCCAACACGGATTATCTCTAATTCATGCATATATATTTTTAGTAATTCTTTATTCGGCACGGTTATGAAAATCATGTTTTTTATATTGCTTTTACAATCTAAATTCCATGATTAAATTAATTTTAATCTATGCCGTTATTTCAACAGGGCGTTTAACGCCCAAATTTTACAAGCAGATGATGTATGCTGTGAATGTTAGCTATGCATTGTACCACTACTCCTTGTTCCACACGAAACCACATCGTACTCAACCTCATCGATGATCCCTATAAGTATGTTAGCAGTTGTGGAAATTGGAACCATTAATCTCACATTTTCTTTCTGTTTATTTGAAACAAGTACAATTAAAAGAGCAAAAAAGAGAAGATATATAACTACCTTGAAATTGGATATCAGATGCTCCATGAGAGCCTAAAAGGAAGGTTGATGAGATAAGGAATAATGAAGTTAATAAGAGAAGAAATGGCAATGATTTGATGCACAACATTGATTTTCCTGTTATCTAGAATATTGACAGTTAATGAATGCATCTAATTATAAGCTCTAAAATTCATGGATATTATCAAAGATTGGGAATTCAATTTTAATACATATTCTTGTCTTCATTCTTAGTTCTCTTGCTATCGATTTTTAGACAGTTTTTGGCTTTGAATTGTTTGAATGCTTTGTTGTTGCTATATCATACATAGACCAGGTAAGTATAATTCAATATGGTTATAAATCGAGCCAAATGGATGACAAGTACCTATGCACCCAAGGGCCCAATTTTTACGGGTGCGACTCCATTCATTTCATTACTTTTTTACCAATACAAAAAGTGTTATGACTTATAAATAAAAAAATAAAAAGTTGTAAAAAAAAAGTGGAATAAGTGTCTTTTTAAAATAATTCACTGCCAAAATCTCACAACTCTATTGATAAGATCAAGGACTTGCAGTTTAACCACAAGGAGAATTTCACTTTTATTTTTTCTTCTATTTTGCCCACACGAGGTAATGCTATTTCTTGAGGTTTAAAATGATGCTGATTTAAGTAAATGCTTTCCAAAGTTGTTCATCTTTTCTACCAAATTTCTTCTCTTTATTTCAAAAGTTCATCACTATCTTGATCATAATCGCATGTTCCTAGTATTGCCTGCACTGACAAGTTTTTTTTTTTTACTTTCTAAATTTCCATTGACAAGTTCTTTATTTTGATAACAGATGCTTATACCCAGCAATATAAAGAATGTAGAAAGAAATTTCAAAACCAATGCTAATCTAAATAAGATAGAATTTGTTTGTCCATTATGTTGATTCTAGGAGTATTGATAAGTTTCGAGTTTGAGTTTCATCCTAAAGATAGAGTTAATTTTCCAAAAATGTGGCTTTAATAAAACTAATTATATTTAGACTCGATCCAATTAAAGTTTAACTAAACCGAACATAAAAAACGTTGAGGTTGTAAATTATTATGTTCCTTCAAAAATCGAAGACTTATTGACAAGCAAATCAAAGGATTAGTTTCTTCTAGCTGTTGCTTTCTTCTTTCCATTAGAAAAAAAAAAAGAATAAAAAAAGCCTAAAGCCTTTAATAAGTTGTCTCGGGCTTTAAGCACACTGTTCATCATCACTCTATTTACTTCAATACCCTTATCTTTTGAAACCTTTGTGATCCAACTTCACCTCTGGGCCCTCACTCTGCACAACTATTCAAGAGATTGCATATTAATTTTTTCAAGGATTTCATCAAACAGTTTGGTTGCATGCTGTCAAAATCTTCGTACAGTACAGAAAATAGCTCAAAATCCACTGATAAATTTGTCAGCGCTTGTACTACCATAATTCTTGACAAAAACTTGCACAATTGACCAATATCAAGTCTCATCACCAGGCTCTAGCTTCTTCATATATATGGATTCCGCTTTTGTTTTGCTTTGAATTTCTTTGACCTTTTTCTGTGCTGCCTCTCTCTTGCATAAAATAGCCAAAAGATCAAAGAACACATAACTGAAGTTGCAATTATAACCATCCCAACATAGGTCTCGTAGCTATAATGTCTGAGGCCTGGACAGTGCTTTTCACTGATCTCTTTGAAGGTTTTTAATACAAAAGAACAGTCAAGTAGCTCAACCAGAAATTCTCCAGAGCTATACAATGAATGGCTCACATTTACAGAAGCTGTTAACTCTCCATAAGCTTTAGGAGTCAAGCGGCCTGTAGTGATGCAAATATCGGCTGCTGAAACCTCACAGGTATGTTTTTTCCATTCCTGTATGAACAAGGATCCATTCAATACGATTAGCTGATGAATGAATGGTGTGAAAATGAGAAATGGTTTAGTTATCAGAAGCTCAATACGTATTAACACCTAAACTTGTCATGAAAAATCATTCAGGTGTCTAAGTGATTTCAAGATTGTAAATACCTGAGATACATTGGTAAATGTGACCTCTTCAGAAGCACATTTCCTGTCCGTCAAATCAGGATTGTAGGGATTACAAAGAAGGGGCACTAATGGGCCTGATTGATTGTGATACAAAGGTCCAGAAACAGGTGGCATTTGTTTATTGGCAACATCAGTGATGTATTTGTTTGCGACATCAATCAGATACAAGGATGCTTCTCTGCTTGTGTTCAAGGTTGCCTTTGCAGTTTTTGTGTCCATACAAGGAAGCAACTCAAGACTAAGTGCTGCATTAGCATTTGGGTCTTCAAGCCACTCATCAATTGCAACACATGTGTCCGCCACTGAGCTGAATTAGACGTTGAAAGAAGATTATTTTATAATACTGAAAGAAAGAAGAAGGCCCCAATAAATTAATACAACTTACTTGTGAAAAACTAGAAATATTCCACATAAGATAAATGCCACTGTGACAAGGATCCACCCTATGATTACCAATCTGCGATTGTTTCCATACAAATATTAAGCAAAGTGAAAAAATAGTTTAATTATATGATTAGAAGCAAGAACTATTTATACAAATCAGATGGTAATTAATGGCTTCATCATATATACTCACATGAAAACGCATAACCTTAGGCCCAGAATACAAAATACTGAAACCAATCATCATAAAGAAATGGCCAGGAAAAATAAAAACTATTAGCAGTTATATAATTTGAATTTAAGTAGTAAAAAACATAACTATACGTTGGAAGGAAAGGACAATCTTACTGAAACCAAGAACTGCTAAGATGAGCATCACCACTGCAACTATGTTGAGAGCTAGATTACTTCATGGACGAAAAAAATACATTAAAAAATGTCAATAAATTGATAAAAAAGTTGTGATTTTTTCTCAATGAAATGAAATATAATTGACAATAATTTGGTAAAAAGTTGGCCAAATAGCAGGAGTAATAAGAAAGAATAAGAGGAGCTTACGCGGGGCTTAAAACTGTATGAATATTTTTGGCAGTTGCGAGGGATTGGATTTGAGGAATATTAGCTGTGGAGCGAATCATTTGATCCACAGAATCAATGTCGGCCTGCAGATCAGCAGGGAGAGGAAGTTGATCCATGGAAACCTTGGCCGCCGATGTAAGGGCAGTCAGTACACTCATAAGATTATCAAATATGGACATGCCTTTCTTGAGTATGAACTCAAGCACATCAGCTACTGAATTGCTGAAATTTTCCTGGTTTATGTATAGAACAAAACATCCACTTCTGAAATCAAACCGAATCGGCTCAGAAATTGAAGAATTAATTAAACAAGTGTGTAGCAACAGAAATGGAGGCATGGTTAAGACTTACAATGCTGCAACGGTGAAAAGTACGAGAAAAATAAGCGAAAATATGTAAGCTATTTGAGAATAGCCATAATTCTTTTTTCCATTGCGACAACAGCAGCAGCAACAGCAACACCAGTATAAACAACTTAGACACAGCCCAAGCCCTAATACCAGAAACCACACCGTAGCAGTGATGAACAAAGGAGCTGCAGAAAATGCAAGAGACTGCACTCACAACAAAATTAATATTATGAATATTTAAAATGCAGAAGGAATTAAATTATTTCAGAATAAATACATTGGAAAATTAGAAACTCACAGCCCAATAATGAGAATTTTTGTAATCCCAGCCACCTGTATAATAATCAAAATTTGTAAGAGGGTCTCTTCTGTATGTCCGTTGAGCTGCTAATATCACAGTGCCGTTATTGGCCAATTCATGTAATTTCCTTTCAAGAACCATATGATTCTTATCGTTCATCCCTGTAAAAATGAACTCCATATTAATCTCAACATTCATTAAACTCCAAAAAAAAAAAAAATTAATACCTTGTGGTTGTTTGTTCGATAACTGTAGACGACCATGAGATTCAGAAAATAAAGTTGAAGAAGTAGAGAGAAATAAAGATGGTAAGAAGACAAGCAAGAATGGGTTTAATTTGGTAGAAATCATATTATGAGGTTTATTTTTTCAGTAATTAATTTTTTCTTAAATTATTGTTATATTTCAATAAGAGAACGAAGGAATATATTATGCATGTGTAATTTTTTTAAAATAATTTAAATTGAATGGAAGATGTACATAAAGGAGAGGTAAGGCTATGAATGGAAGATAATAAGATGGATTTTGTAAGTAATGAAAGAGAAGAAGATAAAACTTGTGTTGGAGGATGAAGAATAATTTTCTTGTTTATGGTGGATACCTAATTTTGGATTTGATTAGTTAAGAAGTTGCATCTAATCAGGTTTGGATCAAAATTGATATATAACCAAAACAACTCTGGCATACCATATCTAGCAATTAACACGCTTTCTACTATTGCCATTTTTTGCTAAGGAAAGCTCTTGCTTACTATTGACTTTTTCCTATAATTATAATGGTTTAAAAAATAAAATAAAATCAAATACTAGTATAATTTCCCTCACCTAATTTTAGGTTTAATGGCAGTGATTTATTTTTAAGTTATCTTTGCAATCAATGTAAAGTGGTTCCAACATCATTCGCTTTCCCGTAATCAAATTAAACTTGATCTTATTATTCTCTCCTTTTGTTTTCTTTTTCTCCCATTCTTTAAGCAAAAGGAAAATGATAAGATGGGTGCTCGATAATGTGCATAGCATTTGTTAAATCAATTTAATTAAAAAAATTTTAAAATAAAATTGAAATACTTTTCAGATTAAAATATAAAATAATTAAAATAATACTAAAAAATATTCTGAATTTTTTTTTCAAGTCATTTGTTAAAATTTTTCAAGATGAATTAAAATATATTTTTTCAATTTTCTAGTAATCTAGCAAAATATAGAGATGTATATTTTGATCCTATGTTAAAATATACATATTTTGATTTTTCAAAATATATGTAGTTAATAAATGACGTAACTTTATTTTGGTAGGTCTTATTATTTTAACAAATATTTGAAAAATTCAGAAAAATTAGAGGGTACGTTTACTTACAGAAAATAATTTTTTATTTTCTATTTTCTTAAAATTTTGAGTATTTATTTTCTGTAAAAAAATTTAAAAAATGTATTTATTTATCAATAAATGAAAAATCATAGTATTTATTTTCTGTATATATGTGTATATATGTATATACATATGTATGTATATATGTATGTATGTATGTATCTGTATATGAATGTGCATACATACATATCTATATGCATTGCATGTGTATATGTGTGTGTATATATACACACACATCCATATGTATGTACATACATATATATAAATATCCATATGTATGTATGTATGGGTATATATGTATGTACATATATGTATATTTGTATTTATATGTATTAACATTGTTTAGAAATTTTAAAAAATATCTTTTATTAGTTTTCTCATTTTTTATTTTAAAAAATTGAAAAATTTATTTTTTTATTTTAGAAAATTAATTAAAATAATTATGGCATTTATTTTCTTTTTTCTATGATTTTTTTTGAAAAATTATGATAATTTTCGTAAGTGAGCAGGTTTAAAATATATATATTTTTCATTACAATCTTTTTAAGTTTAACAAATGCTATTTAAAAAATATTAATAAGATGGTTATTATAATATTTTCATAATTAAATATGCTGAAGTACCTTGCAAACTTTTCCTTTCTTTTTTTTCAGACCCAAAAAAAAAAAGTTCATTTCTTTCTATTTTTTTTATTTTCTGAATTAAAGGTTAATGCAAATGAAGATCCACATGGTGTAAGTCGATCAACATCTTGAGAGCTGGGGTGAGCAAAAACCGAATCAAATTGAAAAATCGAATCAATTAATTTTTTAATTTGATTTGGTTTTAGATTTTAGAAATTTTTGATTTTTCGATTTGATTCGGTTTTTAAAGGAAAAACATCAGAAAAATCGAACTGAACCAAAATTTTATATAATTATATAATTTTTTTAATTTTTTAATTGAATAATTATTTTATGAATGTAAATTATTTTATTTTGAGTTGTAAATTATATGAGTATATTTATCAATTATTAATATCTTTTTTAGGTGATAATTTAGAATTTTGATGATTAAATTAAAAATCGCTTAAATAAAAAAATTTCTTTAACTGTTTTATTGTATTATTTATTATATATTTTGAGATTATATCTTTAATTTGAACTTTTATTTATACAATTTAGATATTTTTATTTTAGTATATTATAATTTATAATTTTTAGATACAATTTTTTTTTTATTTTTTTAAAATAGTTTTAATTTTTAATTTTTTTGTTAATTAAACCAAATTATTCAAAAATTTTTATTCAATTTAATTGATAAAAATAATAAAATTTTAATTTTT
Source organism: Excoecaria agallocha (assembly GCA_037975025.1). Taxonomy (NCBI): domain Eukaryota; kingdom Viridiplantae; phylum Streptophyta; class Magnoliopsida; order Malpighiales; family Euphorbiaceae; genus Excoecaria; species Excoecaria agallocha. The sequence continues at coordinate 48,634,142 of CM075814.1, read as the reverse complement.
AATTATTTCAATTCGATTATTAAATCGAAGTGATAGTTTCTATACCAATAGCAAAGTATGATGTGGTTTTGTTTTTTAGTTTTTTCTGTGTAGTGGGCCCCACAAGAATTTCAAATAGTTTATACGTGATTTGAACAACGCATCATGCATAAATCCGTCCCTCAGGTCAGATTTCGACATCTAACGTAAAAGTCGATTAGATTGGAAATCCATTGTACAGTTTTTTTCTGTTCAAAAACTTAATATAAACCTTTAAACGAAAAAAAATCTAGACTCCTTTTTCTTTGAGATAATTTTTTAAATAATATAATTTAAATAATTAATTACTAAATTGGAGTGAATGGAAAAATTTTTACTAAAATGGGGTGATTGGGAGACGTGGAGGGGACAGAAATTCTGCCAACCTGAAACCGCTGGTCAGACCAGCGGTTTCAGATTTGGCAGAAATCCTGTTCCCCATCGGAAAACACCATATTTTCTGTGCACCGATTATTAAATTAATAAATTTTTAATATAATATAATTTATTTTTTAATTTAATTTTTTAAATAAAATAAAATAAAATAGATACCCGCGATAACTTATCATTTTTATTTTTAATACGTGAACATTTTACTATGAATAAATATTTCTATTAAAGTGGACATTGCAAACCCATTTTTTTTTAACAATTTGATTGGACTCTTCTATCATGAGCTCATTTATTTCGATTTTTTAGAAGTTTCAATTTTTTAGCAAATTAAACTTGATAGTATTCAGTGCGTAACACAACATGCTCCAAAACTTTGGATATATTCTAATCTTCCACGATCTGATAATTTTAAATCTAGGTTTGATCCGCATTTACTCGCTTTGTAAAAAGAAATAATTTTGCACTTTTGAACAATAATATATGTTATTAACATTCTTGACTGCATATTACTTGGGGTTTTTTTTTATTTTGGGGTCATTTAAAAAAATCGAAATGTAGTACAACTGTGAATATATTTAGGTTTATGAGATGTCAAAAATCGGCTATACCTTGTGTCGAAATCTGACAAGGTGATCCCCATGTTGTTGACTGGTCTGCATATTGAAAATCGGCTATATATGCTGCCGAAATCTAACAATGGTCCCCACATCATGCTGGAAATTGGTTGCTAATGTGGCCGGTATTTGTCACCAGCATATCAAAAACTGGCAATGAATTGTGCCAATTTCTAACCTCGTGTCAACCATCGATATATGTGTTTTGACTTCGTTGAACGCACCATAAATTGAAGCTCCGAAATTTAACTCTCTCTATTTACAGAATTTCTCTTTCATTCTTATTTTTCATCTTAAAACAAACCTTTATAGAGTATTTTTGCACATTGATTTCGTATAAATTAAAAAGGTAAGTAAAAATGGATATTATATAGCATAATTTTTGTGATGTTAGTTAAAAATTTTATTATTGTTATTATTATTAACATTATTTTTATAATTAATTTATAGGTGTTGATATAAAAATTATTTCATCCAACAATTATTTGGAATAGCGGAAGAATCAACCTGCAAGAAAATCATGGAGGTCAATTATTTTCTCATTTCTATAATGATGTTATTAGTGGTGATTGTGGATCAAATGACGGACAAGAAGACAATAAGGAAAAAAGTCAACATATATTAAATTAAAAACAATGCATTAAACTACATATTTCAAGGGTATTCAATGAAATTTGATGGTCCTGGCACATTTGGGCATGTTTTTTTATTATGCCCTTCATTTCAGCAAATTATATATCGATTAGGCCTATCGCATTCTCTACTATCCATTTCATTTTAATAGAAATATGTCTTTGGTCAGCCCTTTTTCCTTATAAGCTCTGGATCAGGTACTAGAGTTGGTCCAACATATGGTGGCCAATAATCACTGTATCCAAGTGGTTGGAAAAATGAACCACAATAGTTTAATGCCTCCGAGAGTTTATAACGCTTATCGACGTATATCCACATATCAACACATACATGTATACATGCCGCTATAGCATGTGAACAATGCATTTTAGTACCTTGAAATTTTCCACATTCACATTGATGGCTATCCAAATTAACAGTTTGCGTGTTATTACCTTTTCTTTTACTTTTTTTGATTTTTAATCCTGATTTGTGAACAATCCTAAATGCCGATCAAAACTCTGAACTCTGTGTCCACTAACTTTTTAAACACGTTTTGCCATGTCCTCCAAACAATTTTGAGTATATATTTTACCAGTCATTATCTGAACCCGATACATGATCCTTTTTTCATAAAATTGACAAGCCTCGCAAATACATGCTCAACAACACAACAAATTGGCATCATCCTAATACCTTTTAAAGCACTTTTTACACTTTTAGCAATATTAGTTGTAGCATGCCCATACATATGACCATTATTGTGAGATAAAATCCACTTGTCCAAAGAGTTTTGCATGGCCCAGTTGTAAGAGTCGATATCAAGTTCCTTTATCCTATCCATTTACTTTGAAAACTTTCGTAGTTAGAAATTATTACCTACCAATAACGTGCAAGCATATTAATAAAGTTTAAAATATAAAAATCAAATAAAAGTTTTATAGTAATAAAAAATTAAGTTTGAGAACATACCGGCCTTATATAACATGTCCTTAATTTTTGAATTTCTATGGACAGTGTTGTAATTGCTTACGAAGTGACGAAGATAATATCTATGGTAAGCTAAAGACTCCTTCCAACCACTATTATCATTATGAAATAATGCCATAATTCCTACATGCTGATCAGAGATAATAGTTATGTCTGACTGTTTAGTAACATACCGCCTAATACATGTCATGAACCAACTCCAACTGGATTTGTTTTCACCTTCAACAATAGCAAATGCTACAGGATATAAAAAATTATTACCATCAACTGCACTTGCAATCAATAGTTTTTGATGAAACTTTCTCGTCATAAACATTCCATTAATAAGTAAAACTGGCTTATAGTGAGATAGTCCATCTATACATGGCTTGAATACCTAGAAAAACCTTTTGAATTGCTTGCAGTTGGGTTTAATACTATCTTCAACAACAAATTCATGGACAGTTCCAGGATTGTATGTCTCAATAGCTTTCAAGCAACCAAGCAACTTTCCATATGAATCCTCATAATTACCAAATATCTCTTTTAATGCCTTAATCTTTGCATACCATGCTTTACTGTAAGTCACCTCATAATTGAAACGATTCCTAACATTAGCCATTATAACACTAACTCTAAGATCAGGAGCGGCACTAACCATTTTCAAAATGCAATTATAAATTATTTATGAATCTAATTGCCTATGATATTGGTTTACTAGTGATGCATTACAAATGTGAGGTTCCTTATATACACTAATGATCTAATAAGCCAAGGTCCTTTTCTTCATAGCATGTAGCCTCTATGGATGACCTGTATTGGCATACGTGCAACACACCGATCAGTACGATGATTTCGACTCAATAACTTTATATGAAATATTATTTTGAATTGAAAATTTCTTCACATATGCCTTTACTTCAACCTTAGATGTGAATGCCAATCCTTCACATAACTCAGAAATCTCATCCCATCTTAGCATTAGCACATCATTATACATGTTAATTTCAGCTTTAGCAAAATTAATAGTTGTGTGGTGAACAGATGCAAACTGAAATTGTGAAATATTGGATTCACCACTAGGTTGATCTCTAATCTCATTCATGTGCATATTCTGAAGGCCTTCTGTCACATGAAATGCACTACATGGAATATAATGGTCATCCTTTCTAACAACCATCTCTAGGCCATAATCATTCAAGTTTATTTCTTCATCATCATCATCTGGATCATAATTTGGAGAAATATACCCATTATTCGCAACATTATCTTCAGTTTTATATGTATCATCACCATCACCTGCAACATCTCCACCTCCATAAGAAGAACAAAAGGAAAAATTCATTTGATTTAGACCCCTAAACTCTCTAATAGGACTTGCATTAATTGTTTCCAATTCATCAACATTTTCACATTATCTAGAAGCCTCAAACTGCTGGAAAAAATTAGGCTGAGTGACTCTTGTATAATCACCATCAACATTTCTTCCTTCAGCAACTAGTATAAACTCTCTTTCTCTAACATTATTCATCTGATTAATGCTGTTCATTGCATTTTGTACACCTCCAATTATAATTTTTTCAGTTACAACAATTAGTTTGGCAATAATGTACCCAGGAAATATATCAAAATTTTCATAAATTTGATCAATGTCATCATCACTGATTACATCCATACTTGCCTAACAAATTGACCCCTGGCTGTTTATTGGACACTTATATATCACCATACTAACCCTCTCATCCATAGGTAAATCCAATTTAACTGCTATTTTGTGAACAAGTTCAACAAATATCGATTTACTCTTAATTTTCAATCTCCTTGATCTCGCTAATGGACTTGAAGTATCATATTGAAAACTAGCTATACCGAATCCTAATTATGCCCCCGTGTGAATTATGATAGTAACTAGGATCGACATTTTTTCCTACATTATATGTACATATATCATCAATTAAAATAACATATAAATTACTCAAAATTTCCCTATCCAACTTCAAAATTAAATTTTAAACTATTACAAATTTCTTAAACCAATTATTTTTAAAATTATTTAAAATTTTATTTTGATATCGTTATCATGTAAATCAAATTTTAAATTATCAATTTAAAAAAAAAACACATGCAAACACGATTTTTTTAACTTAATCAACGCATACTTAGATTTAATAATTATTTATTTTTTCTTAGCATATAATCTTTTCATACTAATTAAATAGACTACATACTATTTAAAAAAAATTAAGCATTAAAATAGATCTACCATTAGAGAAATTAATAATTTTTACATATAAAATAAAGGAAAAATTTAGAACTTACCTTTGTTGTAATCAGATACACTTTAAGATAATAACCACCTATAAATAAAATATAAAAATAATGTCAATAATAATAATAAAATAATTTTCACTTAACATAATAAAAATTATACGATATAATATCAAATTAAAATTACCTCCTTTTTATATATAAGAAAGCAATGTCCGCTAAATATTCAAGGAATTAGGATTATAGTGAAAGAATAAATTTGCAAATGAGATAAAATAATTTCAAAATAACTATAAAAAAAATGGAGAGGCAGAGTTTGAGAATAAAGAAACTAAATATGGGAATGATAAAATCAGGCAGAGATTGATTTCGTAAATGAAAATAATTATTTTTCGGGCTTTTATAAGCCTAACACAAGGTCAGAAACTGGCACAATTCATTGTTGGTTTTTGATATACCGATGACAAATACCGGCCACAATAGTAGCCAGTTTCCAGCATGATGTGGGGCCTATTGTCAGATTTCAGCAGCATATATAACCGATTTTCAACATACAGACCAGTCAACAATGTGGGGACCACCTTGTCGAATTCTGGCACAAGGTATAGCCGATTTTTGACATCCTATAAACCTAAATATGTTTACTATTGCACCACATTTTGAAATTTTTTTAAAAATGACCCCAAAATAAAAAAAACCCATATTACTTTCTGTCCGTGAAGCAACTCTAAGAAATCTCCTCTCATCCAAGCTACGCTACTCCTGATGATTTGGCTACTGGAATTGTAGAAGTTAAAACAATTGGAGAATTAATTCAGTGCATTTGGGTTTGCCAATATCAGTATAGAGAACCTGCTCGTGTTGTTGTTTGGCATGGTCTTCATTGCTTCATGAGACATAATGCGTACTTATCTTGATGATAAGGTAAATGGCATGTCAAGTTCAAATGTTTTCATTTCATTTTTCAGTATTCTTCTTGTTTTAAAAAAAATGTAATATTATGAAGTCTGATGACTATTATGAATTATTTTTTTATCAAATATTTCTTATTATTACTGTATTGATTTTTTCCCCTTAGCACAGGTTAGGGAGTTTACTGATGCAGTGAGATAAGAATTAAGATGATTTTGCTCATAGTGGATTACTTAAACTACCTAAAGTTTTTGCAGACATTGTGGAGTCCACAACTGCAGTCTTTGCTGATGTCGATTTTGATCTTCAAATTAAAACTGTGGGTGGTGTGTTGTAGTTGGTGTAATAGATATGCTAAATTTGTATTATCCATAAACAAAATATATCTTTCATTTGAGTTTACTGGACCAATGGGTATGCTTTACAAAAAAATAAAGTCCTTGCATTTAAATAATTTTCAACCACAACACAAAACAAGCGTAGTTATCAAACTGAATAGAACAATATTCAATTTAAAAGAGAATATAATAATATATATATAAGATAACAATAAAAATGCGCTTTAAAATTGTAGAAGATTAATATTTTTGCTTCTTTGTAATTAAAGTATCATTCTTTGGCTTTTAATTTTAATATTTTTATCTAACAACATGCATGCAACTGTAAATTTAAAGGGAAAAGGTACAAAAATGCCCCTCAACTTGTTACCGAGTAGATGAAATTCCCCTAATCTTTTTTATATAAAAAATGACCCTTAACCTAGAAAATGAGTATAAAAATGCCCCTCCATCTGTATTATGTCAATTTATAGGGTAAAGGTGTTCACGTGATTAATGACGTGAACCTAGCTCTAATGATGTGGCTGACACATAATGAGTCTATCATCATATAAGCGTCACGTCATTGTGGGTCCCACCATTAACTTTTTTTTATATTTTTCTTTTCCTTTCTTCTCTCTCCTTTCAAGGAGTGTGCAATATCCGAACTGATTCGATTAATCCAACCCAAACTGACGTATTCGGGTGGAATTAATCGAGTTTATAGGGTCAGTTCGAGTGTTAAGTTTATGAAAAGTTCGGATTAGGTGAAAACCCCTATAAAATCGATCCAATGCCAATCCGATTAACTTAAGTACATAAATCAAAAAACCTAATTTTTTCCTTCGATTCTACAAAACTAAATCCCTAATCCCACCTTTGATTCTCCAACACTTCCTTAGATTCTTTGATCCTTCATTTTAGTCGTCGTAATCCCATTGGTGAACAGCGGTTTCTTCTTCTTCTTCTTTCCCCTCCTCCTCTTTTTCTTTCCAACATCTTATATTGTGTTTGATATGCTTTTATGCATCTCTTTTTGGTTTTGGTTGAAGAATTATTGAATTTTCTACAGGTGGTGACTAGTATTTAAGTTATCCCTATTTTTCCTTCTTTTTGATGAATTTTTATTAAATTTATTTCTATGTTATAACTTGAATTTGTTAGCTGATTTTCTACCGCCTCTATTATCTTGCAAAAGGTTTTTATTTTTTTATGTGAAATGAATTTTCCTTTTTGCTTCTAATATTTTCAATTTTAAGTTCAAATTAATTTAGTTTGATGTGGATGTTTCTTGCAAATTTAGTCATCATATTTGTTTTTTTACTGGGAACGTTCTTGAAGAATATGGTGTTAAAGCAAAGAGAAAAAGATCATATCTAAGATCACTTTATTATGTTCACATGGCGATTGATGAAACACTACTCTTAGGGTATAGATCATGAAATTCAAGTAGATCAGATCGAGATCCGAAAAATATTTGGTTAACCGAGTATAGATTCGCCAATTAAGTAGAGTAGGATCGAACGAAGAGAAATGCAAGAATGTGAATTTTGGATTCAGGTTGAGTTAACCCGAACCCGACAGATGCACGCCCTTACTTTTTCCCCCTCCATCTTTCTCTCTCTATCTATCTCCCAAAGCACGATTTGTGCTCTCTGGTTCAGAACTCGAGGTCTGAAGAAGATGTGCAAATTCTTATGGATCATAAAAAGAGAAAAAGAGTTGAACAATGTTGCTTGAAACACCTATACATGCTATATAGAGTTAGATTATCTTTGTACAATATAATTTTTCGATGCCATTCAAGGAAAAAAATTTCGATATTTTGAAGCTTTTCTTCTTTTTTTGGTTGGATTGGCAGTAACTTTAGAAACTTAGTCTCTAAAGTTAGAAGTTATTGCTCCTTAACCCTTTCGTTGTGTTTCCATTTTCTTGAATTTTGGACTTGATCTTTAATATGATAACAATGGTTGTTCCTTTTAATTCTTCAGTCAAGATGTCAGTAACAAAAAAGGGTAGGGTCAAAGTGAAAAACTAAGAGCAAATGAAAGCAATAGGTTGAGGGTAAATATTTTAATTGACGATGAAATGAAATTAAATAAAAATTTTTAAGTGTATAATAAAGAAAGTGAAACCCATCTAGTCATCCAGTGAACAACGGTTTCTTCTTCTTCTTCTTTCCCCTCCTCCTCCTCTTCTTTCCAACATCTTATATTGTGTCTGATATGCTTTTATGCATCTCTTTTTGGTTTTGGTTGAAGAATTATTGAATTTTCTACAGGTGATGACTAGTATTTAATTTGTCCCTATTTTTCCTTCTTTTTGATGAATTTTTATTAAATTTATTTCTATGTTCTAACTTGAATTTGTTAGTTGATCTTCTGCTGCCTCTATTATCTTACAAAAGGTTTTTATTTTTTATGTGAAATGAATTTTCCTTTTTGCTTCTAATATTTTCAATTTTAAGTTCAAATTAATTTAGTTTAATGTGGATGTTTTATGCAAATTTAGTCATCATCTTTGTTTTTTTACTGGGAACGTTCTTGAAGAATATGGTGTTAAAGCAAAGAGAAAAAGATCATATCTAAGATCACATTATTATGTTCACATGACGATTGATGAAACACTACTCTAGGGCATAGATTGTGAAATTCAAGTAGATCAGATCGGGATCCAAAAAATATCGGGTTAACCGAGTATAGATTCGTCAATTAAGTAGGGTAGGATCGAATGAAGAGAAATGCAAGAATGTGAATTTTGGATTCAGGTTGAGTTAACCCGAACCCGACAGATGCACGCCCCTACTTTTTCCCCCTCCATCTTTCTCTCTCTATCTATCTCCCAAAGCACGATTTGTGCTCTCTGGTTCAGAACTCGAGGTCTGAAGAAGATGTGCAAATTCTTATGGATCATAAAAAGAGAAAAAGAGTTGAACAATGTTGCTTGGAACACCTATACATGCTATATAGAGTTAGATTATCTTTGTACAATATAATTTTTCGATGCCATTCAAGGAAAAAATTTCGATATTTTGAAGCTTTTCTTCTTCTTTTGGTTGGATTGGCAGTAACTTTAGAAACTTAGTCTCTAAAGTTAGAAGTTATTGCTCCTTAACCCTTTCATTGTGTTTCCATTTTCTTGAATTTTGGACTTGATCTTTAATATGATAACAATGGTTGTTCCTTTTAATTCTTCAGTCAACATGTCAGTAACAAAAAAGGGTAGGGTCAAAGTGAAAGACTAAGAGCAAATGAAAGCAATAGGTTGAGGGTAAATATTTTAATTGATGATGAAATGAAATAAAATAAAAAGTTTTAAGCGTATAATAAAGAAAGTGAAACCCATCTAGTCATCTTGTGAGTATAGTAGAAATCAACGTTAGTCCAATAGTTTTCGTCATAAAAGGGTGATAAAGGTGGCACGGCTGGACGCTTACGGTTCCGGCAGATGAAGTGTAGATGAACCTCTTCACAGTCTTGGCTTTCAAGCAGGTTTTGATCAGATGTAAGATTCCATTTACAGTAGGCTTTATGATATCATTCTGAAATAATAACAATTACCATTAATTTGTTTATAATTAAGCAATTAATAGTGAAGTTAAAGCAAAAAGTAAAGAAATAAAGAAACTGAAAGAGTTAAGTTATAGTATATTTCTTAATCTTGAGAGGAAATGAATTCAACAGGGGTAGCTATATGGAAAACACCAGAGCAGCCATGAACATCATCATCAAAGCTTCCTTCCTCAAGCAAGTCTCCTCTTCAGAAGCTGAGGTGTGTGCTTGCGTTGCGTAACTCTAATAGATTCTTCACCTTCCCCATCTTTCCTACAAATAATATAAAGACTCCATATGTTGAAAAAGAATACAGTAATCAACATTACGCGTCCTTATGATTTTACTGCATAAAGTTGTCAACATTACAGAAACAAAGTGCCTGAAAATTAAAAAAATCAACCAAAGCAAAAAAGCAAGAAAATCAACAAATCTCTTGATAAATCCACACAAATCTCTCAACAAATCTCTCAATAAATTCACGTATACACCCAATTTTAGGGCATCCTTAGGGCAATAATGATCCGTAGGCTTGGATGATGGACTTACTAGTGGTGGCTTGATCGACGGACATGCTGGGCAGTCTGCCTTCGGTGAGGGTGGCGAGCAATTGTTAGAGCAAGAGCTCACCAAAGTGAAAAGGAGGAGATTGAGATAGAGGACAAATGACAACGGCAAATCTATCGGAGACGGTAGTGGCGAAAGAAGAGGTGAGGAAGAGGAGGAGAAGAGGGCCGTAATCGGAGCAGTGAGAGAGAGCACAGATTGTGCTTTGGGAAAGAGGTAGAGAGAGAAAGAGGGGGAAGAAGGAGAGAGAAGAAAGGAAAAGAAAAAAAGTAATAATGGGATCCACAATGTCGTGATGCTTAAAACTGGTAATAAACTCATTATGTATTAGCCACGTCATCAGAGTTAGGTCCACATCATTAGCTATGTCAGCATCGTTATCCACAAATTGACAGAATGCAGATAAAGGGATATTTTTGTACTCATTTTCTAAATTGAGGGTCATTTTTTATTGAGAAAAAAAATAGGGGTATTTAATCTTCTCTGTGATAAGTTGAGAGATATTTTTGCACCTTTTTCCATTTAAATTTAATGATAATGCAAGATGAGACATTGTTTGATGTAGATTTCCATTTTTATTTTGCGACAATTAGTTTACATTAATATTATCCTCGCGGATGCTAAGAGAACAATATTTTGAAACAAATACAAAAATTATGGGATGGTAAGAATAGAAAGACGCATAGTAGAACTCCTTGGCCCAGGCTATTAGTCCACCCAGAGTTGCATCTTCTCTTTTCACGGGTCTCTTAAATCGGTTTCTGTTTATTCTTCTTTTTTTCTTCTCAAAATTCAACTAGCATGATGAGGTAAATGATCGTTATCGATTAAAAATAGTGTCTTATCTTTTCAGAAAACAGTCAATCTTGGGTCGTTGTAACGAACATAAATGAATTCAAACAATAAAAGTAAGCACTATTGGTGAGAAAAGCTAGGTGCACCGCCATTTGATCAAACTGAGAAACCAAAGGTCCAGGTCCAGGGCCAGGGGGGCCATAGCATATCGGGCATCAGATATCGAGCCAATTCAATTTACTTGATCCAAGTCATAAAAAGCATCAGAACCACAATGAATACTTGGCGTATTCAATTGAAAAATAAAATAAAATAAAATTGTGATATCCGTAAGAGAATAGGAACCATTGTTGCAGACTTTCGATTCTAATTCAACTGGCTGAGTTGCCAACCAACTAGCTAAGAGGATTAGAAAAAAATATACATATCCGAATGATTACATCACGGTAAGCTTCTTTGCCCAGAAATGGGCTCTAAGCTACCATCTGCAGAAGTATAAAAAAAAAAATGTTCACATGCTGCAAAATGTAGTTACATTTACTTTCCCTTCACCTTGCAGTGTGAGGATGAACTCAATTTTTAAGAAAAATATATATGGGCGTTTTCTCTTGAAATCAAAAAGTGCACTCCATGCTTGAATTCATTACCTTCTGTACTTCCACTTCGTCTCTTTCAGGGCATAAAACGTTCCACATCTGTAGTTGGCCATTCAAAAATCATGCAGAATGGTTGCTAAACTGGGTGCGTCCAATGTGGGACAGCCTTGATGAAATTAGTGGTGCTTCTTCATCCACATTGGAATCAGCAGGTGGACTACCCACACTGCCTAATCCGCTGTTATCACTACTGTTACTTGGTGAGAATATATCAGATGACTTCTTCTCCAACTTCCAATCCTGTGATAACCAACATTGATATGGACATCATCATTAATGTCACAGAAAGATAACATGATATTAAGCCACATACAGAAAAGCACTTGAACCAATTGCAACTCCAGTACATTTTTCCATCATTTAATAAGCAAACTTAAGCATTACATAAAAATTATTTGTCAAAGTCTCTATGTAAATTTGGTGCTAGTAACTCTATTGACGCAAAAATAATTGATTTTACCGTAAAAAGCGAAGTTTAGTAATCATATTGGAATTTACACATTAATCCAATGACTATACATGAAATTAACTGCACGTCTCCTATATTTTGCCTTTCTTTTTTCCTTTGGGAAACTCTCAATTACTACACCTTGAATAATTTGACCATGATGCATCAATTTATTTAATACAACCACCTTCTAACGGTAGCAAATAAGTTAATACTCTTTTAAAGTGAAGATTTTATGAGTAGTTTCTCAAGCAAAGATTCAGACCGAAATAGAATAAATATGCTAGCCAGCTGTAAAATATCAAAGATTAACCTTTGTCATTCGGTCTGGAATAGCTTCAGGCAGTTGAGATGCACGTACATCCTTAACCTTCAAGTAGTTATACATCACAACACCACAAAGAGCTGCAATAAACAATTTATTACAAATATTAAACTGAAATTCCATGATCTTATAAGAATTTTCGGCACTGCAAAGAAGTGAGTAAGTACCAATTGCATAACCAGTTATATTAAGCCCAGTTATTGTAGACTCTGGAAATATGACAGTTGAAAGAGCTATAAGTATCCAATCTTTTAAAACACCAGCAACCCTTATGGTAACAGCTCCAGTTCTACCAATTACTAAGAATATGGAGAAGTTTAGGGCTAATGCGGCAAGAGCATTAGAGAAGAAGATCCAAAAGTTGAACTGAATCTGTGAAACTTCCATCTCAGGCTTCTCTAGTAAATACCAAGGCACAAACAAAAAGACAAAACTGCACAAAGGGGAACGAGAAAAAGAAAAACAGAGAAAAGAAAAGTGAGAAACTCAAAATTCTTCCCAAACTCCTTAACAATCAAAGAACATCAATTGTAGAATGAATGCACAATTGGAACGTAAAAATGGTTACTTCGTGGCAACAACTAGCCAGATTCACATTTTACGGCTGGACATTAAATATATAAAGTAAAGCATACATAAGTCCAGGGCAAGAACAAGAAGGCCACAACAAAATTTCAAGTTTTGCCTCATTTGAATGGAAACATAACTTTAGTCATCAAAATGCAATACCTGCATGGAGCTATGTAATATAAGCTGGTGACAGGATTTAGAGTCAAGCCCTTTTTCTGAAGAAGGACCTGAGTTAAAACCAGCCTGAGTGCTTCAGCAAAAATGCCTGTCACTTGGTAAAGTGTGCCAATTACATCAAAATGAATTTCCCCATATGATGAAATGACAACTCCGACACTGACCAGCACCATGTTTAAAAACACATCACACCTTGCTTTGTCAGTGCCACACATAACAGCCATGAGAAAAGTTGCCACTGGCACTGTAACATCAAACCCATTAATTTTAAGTAAATACTCAGCAGGGTTAACAGCTTATCATGAAACTGAAAAATTTATTTGCCTTTTCTACACATACTTAGAGCTTTAAGCATCTGAATAAAGGCCACTGAAATGTACAAGTAAGCTGTGTTACCAAACCTGTGAAGACAAGCAATTTAAAATTAGAAATGCATATGTGAGGTCAAAAATAGTAAATGAATTACAATGCCATAATCCTATTATGAAATGCAATATACTCTTGTGAAATTGTAACAGCCTTTTGATTCTGCTATACAAAGGCACTAAATTTTTGCCTGACTCACTTACAGAACAGGCTTCAACTATGTTTTAATAGACTATATGAGCTAGAATATCAGGAACTCATGGTCTACCACCAGCCAAACTGGATTGAACCACATAATTTCAACCAGCTAAAACATGCATGGCAAAAGACTCTGATGAGACTGACACAGAGACCAAGTGACCCAATTAACATCCCTTGTACAAAACAAACCATTTTCTAGCAATCTAATTAACATCCCTTGCCAATAAGTCAGTAATGCGCAGTAAGGAAACCAAGCAAACACCTATTCCAAAATACAAAGTAAACTTTTAAGGAATAAACACGCGCGCGCGCACATACATACATAATTTTGAGATCAAGCACCATCTAAAGAATCCATCAAGAAAGCCAAAAGCCTAGTTACCCCATAAACATAAATGATGCAAATCCTGAGAATGATTATAGTCATTTATATGAGACAAATTGAAATATTTGTCACCCGTAAATGTCATGACAATATCTGATGTTGAACCAGAAACAAATATCCAGATATCATCTTGTACCTTCCTTAAATGAGAACAAATACCATTATGAATAAGAAGTCCAATGATATGACATTCAAGTTCTTACCATAGACTAGCTGCAAAGAAGGCACTTATTGGTACTACGCATGTTGCATATCTAGAGCACAAGAAAAGGGTTTCCAGAGAAAACACGTTAGACAAACAAAAATAAAATGCCAAAAGATAAGCAGACTTTTGAGGAAACTACTACATCACTTACATTTCAAAAGTCATTTTGACCGGGCTTACAACCTGGTCATTAGAACAAGGAAAAGAAAAGGACCAATATTACCTCCAGTACACAGAAATAAACAGGAAGCAAAAAAAGACAATAGAAACTTTGTAGTATGTGTGCATGTGTGCCTTTATGCAAAAATAAAAAAAAAAAAAATAAATAAAAATCCATATTAATTTATGTATAAACAACAAAACAAAAATAAATAATGTCTATCCTAACCAACTGAAATCCTAAGCACAAGTAAATGGAGTCAAAATTATGCGGGGAGCCAAACCTTGAATACACGGACAAGAAAAAAGGCTACTGCCCCTGAAAACGCCATATGTATCATTGTAAGAGTGATAGGAAATGGAAAGTTGAAATATTTTGGTGAAAGAACCCACTGCAACAAAATTCAGAAGTCATATTTCCATAAACACTTCCATAAAAATCGAACGATTACTACTTCAACCTTCAGGTTAACCATATGCACCATCATAGCACATAGAAAAGTAACAACTTCATAAAATGGAAAATGTAGCAAATCGCATTAATTACCATGTAATTTAAAAAAAAAAAAAAAAAAAAAGAAGAAGAAGAAGAAGAAGAAGAAGAAGTTAGGGGAGTACCAAACATGGGCCATCTCTGCAGGTCATTTTTTTTAATTAAACTATAATATAGGGTATGAATGTGCCTCCATGTGTATGATCAATTTCTTGCATAATCTCAAACTTACATAGGACCAGCAATCAGCTTGCATAAAACTAGGAAAATTTTATTCCAGAACTGGTGTTGAAGACTTGACAGTAGGTATTTGGTAGATTTAAATGTTTTAGCAGACATACAGGAAAAAAGGCCACATAAAATCAATGCTATGTGCAAGCAATGATTGCATAGAAGAGAATATAAGTCAATTACATAAGCTGACGTAGATTTAACAAGAAGCTGGCTATGATACAAGTAACTCAATTCATGTCAATAACAAGAAATTGGCTGATTATGAAATGCCAAAATAATTCCTTTCATCATATACAGTTGTAAATTAGTCAATCTTAAGACATTTCACCATGAACCAACATTGCACCCTACAACAGAAAGCAAGAGACTTAGATTGAATATCGGAGTACTCACCTTGTTATACAATATTACACCCGATGAAAGCAAAACGTAGATCAACAGGTATAAGTAGGTCAAGACAAGTGGCTTGTTGATGATCATTTTGCCTGTTCTTTCTTTCCACCAAAAGCAGTATGATAAAAGTGCTTCACTCTTCCCCCAAAACTGTTTCAGTGATGGTCTCTATACCATCTCGACAGAAATTAGAATATCACAGCGACACTCCTAGGCTTATCCACTGCATAGTCGTAAAAGGACAGCTGAGTCCTCGAAAGGTATAGAAAAATAATGAAAATGTAATACCTGAAAACGAAATCAAAACGAACAAAATATCAATAAAACTTTACTAGACCTAATCATTTGCAATCAGCCTAGATAAGCAAGAAATCAACAATGAAAGCGAAAATACAACTAAAATTCGACAAACAGCCGCGTAACTAATCCAACTAATCACAGCACCGACAATGCGGAAAGTCAAATCCAATAAAAAAAAAATTGAGTCACTATGCTCAAAATTTAAAAAAAGAAAACTCGTGAATTTTCTCAAAGAGTCTGATCAGATCTATGAATCAAAAGAGCAAAAATCTGAGCATAAATAACCGAATAAAAGAAAAATAACAATAGCATTACCTGGATATGGTATTAGGAAATGTAAATCTGGAAAACAAAGAGATCTTTGCACACAGTTTAATGGCAGACTATATAGATGAATATAAATAAGGGAAAGAAAGAGAGTCAAAGGAAAACGCCAAGTATCGGAATCTCTGCAAATGGTAATAAATAAGTTTGGTGCGGTAAGTGATACTGATACCGATAAATCAAGACTTACGAGGCTTGTTGCCAAAGAAGAAGAAGAGAACTAAAACAACACAGAGGTAATTAATATAGCATTACACTGTCCTATATGATTATAAAAATGGACTATATAAAATCCACCGTCCGATTTGGATCCTCCTCGTGGCCCACTTGGTGCGTCACTCTCTTGACTTGCTTCAAGTAGGCTACGGCTTCTTTGCTTACTTATATTACATACAGGAGTTTAATTTGGAAAAAAACACTGGTTTCTCTATTGCGGAAATTCTCTAATGTTTTCCCAACTTAAAAAACCATAAAGCGTGTAGTGCTGGATCCTTTCATTAGAGATAAATAATTTTCTTTCTTTACAGTGATTATCTAGAAATTGCTAAGGCTGGGGTACGTACAATCTTTGAAAATTTGAGTAATTATTTTTAATGCTGCCGCTGACTGTTAATTGTGCTTGCACGACTTGTGCTCCAAAGAACACGTGAAGCTCTTTATTGAAGAGCTGCAACCATATTGAAGTGAAAAAGATAGATGCATTAATGGTGAACAGACAGAAATAAGGAAAGAAGTTGCCCTGCCCTTCTTTCCAATATCTGAAACATCTTTATCAAAATTAAGCACTTATGTTTTAAGTTGTGGAAACAACACTAACATCTCTTTGAAATTCCGTTTGTTCCTAGAGGATTTGAACCTCGTAAATTGAATTTTTCAACGATTGAGTTCCAGCAACTTCTGAACAAGCTGGCCAACTTTCCACACGAAGATAGTATTAAGGTGAAGACTACTTTGAGCTTCTCATCAACATCAAGTTTCGTGATCACTGTGTGAAATAATATTGATAAAATCCACCTGCAAGAAGAAATACCCGTAGCAATTTCACGAAACCGCTCTGCATTCAGACAGTAGATTTGGTTGAAGTAACAGAACGAAAAGAGAGTGATCTTCCGCTCAAGGGGACCTGGGTTTGGCAATGCATAGCCAGTGAGAAACTCATTCTATACTTGAATTGAGAACTCCAATGTATCATCCTACTACTTGTGCAACTGCAAGCAAATCAAATTTCCAGATGTCAAACTTGATGGTGTTAGTAAGGTTCTCAGCTTTTTGATGTCAACTAAGTGCAGATTTGCAATGAAATCCAGTCACAACAAATTAACAACTATCTCGCCTGTATTTCTAACTAACAAAAGTGAATGGAGTGCTAGTTCTACAAGCAAAAGGGACTTGAAATTAGTAAATACCATGAAAGCTCCCTAGATGCCAATGTCTCCACTGTTTCATTTTTTTATCAATTAAATGCAATGATGCATTCTTCTCTTCATGAACTAAATACAATAATCACAGCCCTAAATGAGAGTAATAATTGTGAGAGCAGCGATATTTCCAGATCATAAGGCCATTCCCAACATAAATATAAAATTCAGGAGCATAACAATCAAGGTAGCCCCTAGTTTTAACTCCAAAGAACTTTTTCATTCACTTGTAGTAAGGCATTCCATTTTTAACACATCTAGAAAAGCAAACTCGTCCATCAAGTAATTCTGAATATATTTACAAGAACTATCCTCCCTCTACAACCTCAGTGCTTAACTCTTTCCTTGGCCTAGGTGAAAGCCCTTTGGAAAGCATCTCCTCATCATACTTTCTAGCCATATCCATCATTCCCTTTTGAATTAAAGCATCAATCAGTGCATTGTATGCAGCTGCATCTGGACTACACCCATGTTCTTCCATCTTGTTCCAAACTAAAAGAACTGGTCGAAGAAATCCCCATCGGCCAAACTTCCTCATAAGCATCACATAAGTGTCCATCCTTGGTCGAACCCCACTCTCAATCATCCTGTCAAACATCGAAAGAATCTCTTTCGGCTTCTCAAGACATGCAAAAAAGCAATGATATGTCATCACATCAGGCAATACATTCTGCTTATGCATATCATCCAGCATTTTACATGCTTCCACCACTCTGTAATTCTGGCACAAAAGCTTCACAATAGTATTACAAGTCACTATATTGGGCATACAACCAAACTCCATCATTTCCTTATATACTCTTCTTGCAGAATCCACGCCTTCTGATAAACCAACAGCACGAATAGCTGTATTATATGCCACAACATCTAACTTTATTCTTTTTCTCTTCATATCCTTGTACAATTTCACTGCTTTCCATGGCTTCCCACCTTTGCAGAGTATATCCATGTATATAGAATAAGAATGCAAATCTTTATGTACTCCATTCCCATCCATTTCTTCCCAAAACTCCCTGCATTTACTCCACCATCCCATCTTATACCACCCACGTAGAATCATATTACAAAATTTCGTTTTATTCATTGCAGCCATTGCATTTTTGGGTTCCATGTTCCTTCCAAAACACAATTCTTGTGCCTCAATTACATGCTTGTGCTCGCAAAGAACATCAATAAGATTACTATAAGATGTATCATCTTTCAAATTGAACACATCTAACCTATCATACGTACTAATAGCTTCAGTAACAAGACGGGCAGATACATACCGCTTAAACAATATTCGAAATGTGTCATGATTTGGAGTAGAACAATGTGATTTTCTCATCGACTGAATCAAGCTCCATGAAAGATCAAATTCGAAGTACTTACCCAAAATATCAATCATGCGATTGGACGTGTCTGTGGTGTGTTGAAATTTGCATTCTTTTTCGACCCATTGAAAGAATGCCAGAGCAGATTTCCAGTCGTTGCCATAGCACGAAAGAGTTTCACATACTGTGCAAGTGTCGAACTTTTGTGGATTTGGATTTTCTGAGTGGATATTTGAGGTGGATTTTCTCGAAAGAGAGTGACTAATCGAAGGGATAAAAATTTGAGAGCGAATTGTGCGTGGAGA
Organism: Excoecaria agallocha; assembly: GCA_037975025.1. Lineage (NCBI taxonomy): Eukaryota > Viridiplantae > Streptophyta > Magnoliopsida > Malpighiales > Euphorbiaceae > Excoecaria > Excoecaria agallocha. The sequence continues at coordinate 48,614,854 of CM075814.1, read as the reverse complement.
AAGGATTAAAGAAAGCATCTTTGTGTTAAAATCCAATGCCCAGAACAGAGAACTAGAGGGTTTTGGCGGCTTTTGCCAGGATAGAGAGAGAAGAGGTTCAGGGGATGGGTTAATAACCAATATATTGTTTTATTTGGTTTGAATTTTGAATTGAACCAACCGACCGATTCTCCCCTAACCTCCGCCTCCAAACCCAAAACCTGTCCTTTTTCTCCCGTCTAAACGAAATGGCTGCTACGCAGCTTAATGTGAAGCCAATTCAACTGGTGTTCAATTCTGCACTTGCTTCCAAGCACTTCCAGAAACCATGCAGAATGAGGTGCGCCGCCGCATCAGCTGCCGCACCATCCAAACCTTACTCCATTACTCTCCTTCCCGGTGATGGTATCGGCCCCGAAGTAATCTCCGTCGCCAAAAATGTCCTGAAACTTGCTGGATCTCTCGAAGGTAAGCACAATAAGTGAACGAAATAATAAAAATTGAGATCTTATGGTATGTTTGCTTAAACTTTTTTGTTGACATGTTAGGCATTGAATTTAGCTTCCAAGAGATGCCTATGGGTGGATCTGCTTTGGATTTGGTAGGAGTTCCATTGCCGGATGAAACCCTTTCTGCTGCCAAGCAATCTGATGCTGTTCTTCTTGGAGCCATTGGAGGGTATTATGTACTTATTTAATGTTCACTTCCTTTTCTTTTCACTTTTGTGCTCTTTTTGTCTTACAAAATGATCATATGGTTCTTCGATTTTGATTTTTTAAGGTATAAATGGGATAATAATGTAAAACATCTGAAGCCCGAGACAGGGTTGCTTCAGCTCAGAGAAGGTCTTAAGGTCTTTGCAAATTTGAGGCCAGCTACTGTTTTGCCCCAGGTAATTTTGTTTGCTTTTAAAAGCTGTAATAATTACCATTCTTTAGCTTTGCCTTTCACTTCGTTTCTACTAAATATATCCAACAAAGAACCATGCTCATGCATAGAAACCAATATTACTAGCATCACTAAAATTTCCTAAAAAACGATTTATCACATCAATATGAATTATAGGAACTGAATTCTCTTAGATATCTGTTGAATCAATATGCATTTGGTTTTGTTGAATTGAAAATTCTCGTAACCTTTTGTACGGTGGGGATTTTCATATCTGAACAATCCAATCTCTCTTGGTTGCAAATTAATATTTTGTATGAAACTGATGTCTTGGCTTGATAAAAGAAACTGCCTGCAAAAAAATAATTTTACTTCTGATGTTTCAGTTCTTTGTCATAACCAAAGTCACAAATAGGGAAAATAGGAAGGATGATTCATTATCCAATCAAATCTCACCTAGGTTTTTAGTCATATCATTTGCTTGTCTATGGAAAAAGTATGTCATATCGTGTTCACTCTTCTAGTTAGTGGATGCTTCAACTTTGAAGAAAGAGGTTGCTGAAGGCGTTGATGTAATGGTTGTAAGGGAGCTCACTGGAGGTTTGGTTAACATTGAGCTTAACTATAGCAATTCCTTTTCTTTATTACAGATGTATTGGTAAAATACCAATTTTTTCTCTTTTCTCCTTTTGCTGTAAATAGGTATTTATTTTGGAAAACCAAGGGGTTTTGGCCACAATGAATCTGGTGAAGAAATTGGCTTCAATACTGAGGTGTATGCAGGATATGAGGTAGACCTATAAATTTCTTTGGTCATAATTTTTAGAGGATGCTTCAAGTTTTCCTTTCTCCCTTCGTTTTTCAATTTCATGCAGTGGCATCTTCATTGTTATTTTTTGAGTAAAAGTGTGTTTATGATTAACTGAACCAGATCTAGTTTAAACTTTAATTCAGCCAAGCACGTTCATTGTTATGTAAGCATGTGCACAATTCAGAATTTATTTTATATTGAATTCATTTTCCGGTAAGAATATTTTAGTCATCAGCTTAAATGGTGTAGATGGCATTCTAAAGATTTTATTTGAGCAGATTGTAAAGAAATAACAAGATATAGTCGGGTTTTTCTTGCTAAAAGTGTTCTTTTCATTCTTTCATTTGAATCCTTTTCATTTACATTCTACTTCTCTGTTCAACGAAGATCTAAAGCACATTTTTGGGTCGATTTGGGGTGATTCTGTTGATTGAGGCCCTTAATGAAACATTTAGGCACATGTTTTTTTCACTTTCCTCCAATTCTCTAGCCAATGTTTTAGCAACAATTATTTTATCCATCCTTTTAATCAGTCAGACCAAAAAAGTCTAGCTGCTTTGGTGTGGAATTGTAAGATTTTATACCATTACAGTTATTATACTGGGAATTCATATATAGCAGATACCCTATAATGAGTTCTTGGATGATATTCATTAGTTATTTATTTGTTTTTGTTTCTGCTAGTGTATTTTAATCAATTTCTTTTCATTGGATAACACTGAAAGAAACTTGGGCCAGGTTGATCGTATTGCTCGTGTTGCATTTGAGACTGCTAGAAAGCGATCAAAAAAACTCTGCTCTGTTGACAAAGCAAATGTCTTGGAGGTGTATTGCTTTATTACATCCAATTTTTTCCTTTCTATATTTTGCATTTCATCATTATGCATTTCATACTAAAGTACCTCGTTGGAGTTCAATTTTCATTATTCACTCAGAAGGAATTGTAGCTTTTGTCCCTATTTGGTTGTGTGAGCTACAATTTATACTCTTTTCAAATTCCTCTCTCCTAACCAATTCCAACTAGCTTTAGGTTTGTGAGATTTTGTAAGTTTTTGTTTTGTTTTGTCAATAACTTGGAATTTGTATGAGGAAATGATTTTATGATTCTTCAGTTTATGAGGATTTTATGGCATATATGCTGGGTATTGATTAGAAAAAATCATTGTAGAAAGAGAATGTAATTTGTTAGAATAGTTGTTTATAGTATTAGATATAAAGAAAAATGCTTATGGTAGCATTGGCCTTGCAAGTCAATATTCATTGTCCTGAGTAATTATCAATGGAATTTACAATTGCATAGGTGTGATCTTTGCAGCTATACATATATAAGTAAACATGTTAGGAATAAATCCAAACAAATATTTCCTAAGAACAGACAAGGAAATTATCGTAACAAAAGAGAGGAAGAAGAAGGAATATGATAAGAATTCAACACAAACACACAGCCAAACAGAAAGAAAAATGATAGAACAACTCAAGAGAAGTTGATTGTATTAATGGAATTGGCAAACTACAATGGATGTCTGGTATAACCAAAGGAATTACAATTCCAGTAAAAGCAAAAAAGAAATACAACGATATATGAAGAAAATAAAGAACAGCTAACAAGAGCAGGGACCTAACAACAATTGTTCCCTCTCTCCCTCTCAGCTTTAAGCTGCCAAAAACAACACTACTTTTCTCTCCCTTTTTCTCTCAGCCTTCCAGCCTTCTTATTCTCCTCCTGCTACTCACACTCTCCTTTGCGTAACTAACTTGCCAGCTCAGCATCACATCCATCTCAGCAGCTTTTTCCCTTCTTGTGTAAACTATCCATGTCCTGGGCCTTGGATCATCCTCTCTTGATTCATGGGCCTGCTGCTCTCTATCATTGCCGGCGGGGTGAAGATCAGTCTTTTCCTCAAGACTGAAGTGGAGATGTCGGAAAAATCGGCTTCAAGATTCCTCCTCCAATCCAATAGCATTGCCTCCTTGTAGAAGGTGTTAAAAAGCTTGCACCACAACTGAAGTGAATGAATGCTGGTCTCTCGATACCACTCATCATCGATTTCACCATAAGTAGTAGGCCTTTGAAAAGCACGACTAATACCAGAAATTAAATTCATATGACTAAGAGATCGAGGATGAGATAGAACTGGAAACAACCATTCTAACAAGTCGCCACAAGGATCATAATTCATGTGGTCCTGATGCTCAGGAAGCCGGTTGCTATACTGATATGTCTCGAATTGAAAAGACTGAATGGCAAGATTGCTCAAGAAATTAACACCCATATTGACTTGCAAAAGTACCACTATGTCTCCATTAGAAAGAAAGCAACAGTTGACACCATCTCTTGCTTCTCCACCAGTGACATTATCATCAGAATTTCCCTTATCAATAATAGCACGAAGACGGAAAACTGCAGTTTTTGTTGTTTCATTTGCAGCATCATTTTGACCATCCATGTGAAAAGGGTCTACAAATGATGATGAAGCTGCCAATAGAAACACCGCCCAATCTGAAACTTCAACCTTCAACTTCTGGTTGACCATAAAATGTATCTTGCCTAAGCCATCACAAATCTGTTCATTGAGCACAGCAGAAAACTGAATTCCCTTTGGACTGCGATCAGCTCTCAATTCCGGTGGAATCTTTCTTCTAGAACCACTTCCCTCCATTATAATCTGACCGGAACTATTTATGTAACAGTGATGATGTAGCTTGCTATCTAAATACACAGGAAAAAATAGAGATCTCCAGCTGCTTCCAGAGAACCTTATTACAATTACTTGATCAGGGTTAGAGGCAAAATGCTCCCTCGTAAATTCCACATTGTCCGCAGAATACTTCACGCTTGCTGTAGCAACATCCAACTCTAACTCTCTGATAGAAAGTAGCTGGCCTTCAACTCCTGCTTGGAGCGACTTGCGGTTCCCTTGGCCTGCAGTATGTCCTTTCAACAGCACCCATTTCCTTTGATCACAGAACTTGAGACGCCCCAAAGCCAAATTTGCGGTCTCAACACCTAGAGTAGGTAGCCATTCTACCCCCAATATAAGGCCCAACTCTCTAAGTTCAGTTACTAAGGCTGCAAAAATACTTTCCCTCCAATTGAATGAGAATCCCTGTACATTTTTATCAATTGTGATTAAATTTCCAATACCCAATCGTATACCCAGCTTTTTAATTCTCGTTACTTTTAAACCCATTACCGAGACCAAGTGTTGGAAGACAAAATCATTGGTAGCACCCCTGTCCACCAACACCTCTATCGACACATCATTAGCGGTGCCCAGGAGTTTAATGGCACTCAATCCCAATCCCTCTACCATAGAGGTGCTATAATTGGTCCCTATTACACTTAATTTCAAGATCTGACTCTCACCTTCAACTTGCGCTTCATGATCGTTTCCCTTCGTTTCGACGAAGTCTTCCTCGGTCTCTGCTTCATCAACCTCTCCAAGCAACAACAACATTAATTGTGCTTTGGAATACCGGTAGTGAGGAGGATCATTACTGATGAGAAATTCCCTCAAAATTCCCCTCGAATCAGGATTTTTAGGATCCAGAATATTTGTTGTGTTTTCAAGTGACCCAAATGTTCTTATCACCAGTGTATAATTAGCAGGAAAAGAGAAGTCAAATGCATACCTGAAGTCATATAGTTGGTTCATTATCGCTTTGAAATTTCGTGAACAGCTTCTCCCATCACCAAAGGATGCTAGCAATGTTTTTTCATCTGCTATGATGTCCATCCCTTCAGGAATAAATTCCAAAGAAAGCAAATCGTCATCAGTTGGCGTTTCGAAATTATCCTCTTCAGCTTCGACAAATTCTTCTTCATTCTCGGCTTCCTCTCCTTTGCCAAGCAACAGCATCTTCAGATTTGCCGAGGAAAACCGGTGCTGAGGTGAGTAGGCGAGCCCACTCTGGAAACACAGCCCCTTGCGGCGCCTCATCTTTCATTCTATCTTGGGGAGTTGTCGGATCAGGGATCTCCGATTTTCCCTCCGATTAACGTTGATCGGCGAATGGTAATTGTGGTCCTGTGGAGTAGTGAAAGTTGGGAGATAACGAGTTGGGTGGCTGTTTGTAATAGGGCTTGAATGTCTACTTGGACTGGACCCAAGAACAAGATTGGGCTGCAACAGAGTTGGGCCAGTTTTCTTAAAACCCTCTTTAGGTTCCATATTGGAGACCATCGTGAAGATCAGCTCCTTCTTCTTCACCGAGCTCTGCATTCCCTCCGATGACACCTTCACCTGCTGGTCGGTTTGCAGATGGGCTTCGACAGCGTGTGAAGGTTTCATGGCTTCCACCATGTTCGCCGGCTTTTGAACACTCAGATCTGCTTGGATCTGAACACTTGCATCTTCTTCTTGCAACCCCTTAGTGGAGCTTCCTAGGTTTTGCGGTTCTGGAAAATCTGGAGAAGTAGCATCATCTCCACCATATCTCCTCATCATCTCCTTCTTGAATTGCTCCCATGTCAAGGTCTCGCTATATCTCCTCATCATCTCCTCCTTGAATTGCTCCCATGTCAAATTAGGATATATGTCTAGGAGCAGTGAATACCAATATATCGTTGCACCTTCCATGGATTTTTCAGCCAACTGGACACGCTTCTCAAGAGGAATCTGGTGTATATATGAACGTGTTTCGGCTCGAACGATCCATCCCCCGGGATCAGATCCATTGAACATAGGAAATTTAATTTGTTGTAAGGATGGCTGAGAATCAACAATTCTGGTTCCCTCCACCATCGATTTTCCTGGGAAACTATAGCCCTCCGTAGATTGAGGTTGCTTATCTAATATCTTCATCCATTTCATATATAACCTTTGGAATCGCTCCTCCTCCTCCTTATCTGCTTGGAGCTCGGAGACAGATTTAGTCAGCTCATTCACGCGGAGTCTATGGTTGATTTTATCAAATATGGAATGCAAAGGTTGTTGAAGGGTCTCTATTGAATCCGGCAGGTCGGACCAATGATAAGAATTCAACACAAACACACAGCCAAACAGAAAGAAAAATGATAGAACAACTCAAGAGAAGTTGATTGTATTAATGGAACTGGCAAACTACAATGGATGTCTGGTATAACCAAAGGAATTACAATTCCAGTAAAAGCAAAAAAGAAATACAACGATATATGAAGAAAATAAAGAACAGCTAACAAGAGCAGGGACCTAACAACAATTGTTCCCTCTCTCCCTCTCAGCTTTAAGCTGCCAAAAACAACACTACTTTTCTCTCCCTTTTTCTCTCAGCCTTCCAGCCTTCTTATTCTTCTCTTGCTACTCACACTCTCCTTTGCGTAACTAACTTGCCAGCTCAGCATCACATCCATCTCAGCAGCTTTTTCCCTTCTTGTGTAAACTATCCATGTCCTGGGCCTTGGATCATCCTCTCTTGATTCATGGGCCTGCTGCTCTCTATCAGAATAGAACAAGAATAAGCAAAAAAGATAGAGAGAAGAGAGAGAGAGAGAGAGAGAGATGAGAAAAGAGTGTAATGATTGAAAAGATTCGCTAATGATAGTGGTCCCCTAGCAAGGACAATTACATATACCAACAGGAATAACTAACTAGCTGAGGTGTACCATCAGCCAAAGAAGCATGTGCACCCTTTAAAAAGAAATCTAAAAGTTCTGAAATTCTTCTTTAAAATACAGCAGCCAAAATAATTACTAAACTAACTCAACTAACTTTTCTCCATTTACAATTTTACCCTTCTTTTATACGTAACAATACCCTCCCCTTTTGCACATCCTTGTCCCTAGGAATGATAAAATTCTTGAAATTGTTGTTGGATTAAGGAGTTGTCTTCCCATATAGCATCAATAGTTGGTAGGTGTTGCCATTTGATTAGGATTTGTTGAATGCGAGAGTTATTGAGCAGAATTGTTCTAGTATTTTGAACCTTTTCAGGAAGAATGATGAATTTTGACTCAATGTGGGGAGGAAGAGTAATTTGAGTTGGAGTAGTGCTGTCCACCCTCTTTTTCAGTAGGGAAACATGGAAAATAGGATGAATCCTGCACTTTGAAGGAAGCTGTAACTTGCAAGACACCTTGCCAACTCTCTCTAACACTAGGAAGGGCCCATAATACCTAGCTGTGAATTTCAGAGATCTTCTTATAGCTAAAGTGCTCTGCCTATAAGGTTGGATCTTGAGATAAACCCAATCACCCAGAGAGAATTCCCTCTCCATCCTCCTCTTATCTGCAAACTGCTTCATTTGATTTTGGGAAAGAGCCAGTTGTTCCTTAAGATAGGCATTCATTGAGTTCCTTTCCTGCAGAAATTCTTCCACTGCTGCCGCTGAACTTGTTTTGATCTGTAGGTTAGGCAATGAAGGGGCATAGCCAAAAACAGCTTGGAAATGGCTCATGTTGATGGCTGGGTGATAACTGGTAATGTACCAGTACTCTACTAGGCTAAGCCACCAGAACTATTGAGTTGGGTGGTGGAAAGTCATGCACCTTAAGTAGGTTTCAAGGCACCTATTCAGCCTTTTTGTCTAGCCATCTGATTAGGGATGGTAGGCTAAACCGAAATGCAATTTGGCACACAACAGTTTCATCAATTCCTTTTAAAATCCTCCTGTAAAAAGCTTATTCATGTCCGTCACAATTGAGTTAGGCATTCCATGTAGCTTAAAAATCTGATCCAGAAACACTTAAGCAGCCTCAGCGGCTGTAAAGAGGTGTTTGAGGGCAAGGAAATGGTCCATTTTAGAAAATTTGTCAATTACCACCAAGATAGTATCTCTGCCAACAAATTTAGGAAGCCTCTCAATGAAATCCATGGAGATATCTCTCCATATGTGGGAAAGGGTTGGCAATAGTCGAAGCAGTCCCAGGTATGCCACTAATTCAGACTTGCATCTCTTACAAACATCACATTGTAATATCTATTTCACCACCTCGTTTTGCGTTCCAGGCTAATAAAAAGTTTGTTGTAGCCTACAAAGTGTCCTTCTAATCCCTGAGTGGCCTCCAATGGGAGAAACAAGGCAAGTTTCAAGAAGCTGTGCCTAAGTGAAGTAGAAGAGCCAATGTACAATCTGCCCTTGTATTTAACCGGCCCTTTTGAGATTGAATATTGGAAAGATCCTAGGTGTGATGGACAAGGCTGTAATGAGCTCCTGTAGAACAGAATCCCCTTCATAAGAATTGACAACTTCTACTATCCAATTAGGAGTGTAAGTAGATAGAGTTAGGTGATAGATTGAACTCCCTTCATGTTGTCTAGACAGAGCATCTACCACTCTATTTTTAGTTCCCCTCTTGTAGAGAATGGTGTAGTCCAGCCCCAATAATTTGGAGATCCCCTTCTGCTGGATATAGTTGTGGAGTCTTCGTTCTAGGAGATGTTTGATGCTTTCATGATCTGTTTTAATTATGAAGCTAGAGCCCTCCAAATAATGCCTGCATTTGGTAACAACAAAGATAATGGCCATTAATTTCCTTTCATGAGCAGACATCTGCCGGTTTCTAAGACTAAAGGGCTTGGAAATGTAGGCCAATGGTCTCTCCTTTTGCATGAGAACTGCTCCCAATCCAAAATTACTAGCATCACATTCCAAGACAAACTATTCTATAAAATCCGGTAGTGCTAACAGTAGGGCTTGAGTCACTAGTTACTTCAATTTGTCGAAAGTTGCTTGAGCAATAGAGGTCCACACAAACTGGTCCTTTTTAAGTAGCTCAATAAGAGGTTTGCAAATAATCCCATAGCCTGCAATGAACCTTCTATAGTAACTTGTAAGTCCCAAGAAACCCCTTAAAGACTTGAGATTTTTGGGGGTAGGCCAATTGCTCATAGCTACAATTTTACTTTGGTCAATAGCGATGCCTTTAGAGGTGATCACATGACCTGAGTAATTGACTCTCTCTCTCTGCCAAAATCACACTTGGATTTCTTGGCAAACAATCGGTGTTCCAACAACTTATCAAAGACTAGTTGTAGGTGTTGGAGATGGAGTTCTAAAGTGGGGCTATAAATGAGGATATTATCAAAGAAAATCGGCACAAACTTCCTAAGGAATGGCTGAAATATGCTATTCATGAGGGGTTGAAAAGTGGGTGGGGCATTGGTTAAGCCAAAGGGCATGACCAAAAATTCATAATACCCTGAATGAGTTTTGAATGCTGTCTTGTAAGCATCATCTAGCCACATTCTAATTTCATGATATCTGGACCTCAAGTCTATCTTAGAAAAGTAGGTTGCTACATGTAACTCATCTAAGAGGTATTCTATGATTGGGATGGGAAATTTGTCCTTTATGGTGAGCTTGTTGAGCTCTCTATAGTCCACAGAAAACGGCTAAATGCCATCCTTATTCTTCACTAGCAGACAGGTGAGGCATAAGGACTTGTTCTGAGCTGTATAATGTGATTTTCCATCATTTTTGCCATCGGCCTTTCAATCTCAACCTTCTGGTGGTGAGAGTACCTGTAGGGCCTAACATTCACAGGTTTTGTGTCTAGTTTGCGGGAAATTTTGTGGTCATGGGCTCTAGGAGGGGGTAAGGCTGTAGGAATTTGGAAAAAAACACTATACTGCTTCAACAGCCTTGAAATGTTAGGTGGGTAGTCTTCTCAGGCTGGACCTCCTCAGTAATTGCAAGCTTCAAACTGATAAGGAACAACTTGTTAGTGAGACCCTTCCAGCCTTGTTGGACTACCTTGGTGAAGGCCTTAGTAGTCATTACTTTCAATGATAATTGCTCTTTTATCCCCTTAATCCTGAAGGGCTTGCCTTTCTTCTTAATGGTTGTTATGATATCTGTAACTGATTTGTACAGCTACTAGATAGGAGTAATTAGCTTAATTATAGGGATTTGTTATTTCCTAATTTAACTCTTGTATATATTATAAATACTTTTCAATGGATGAATAAGAATTATCTCACTTTCACATGGTATCGGAGTCTAGTCGAGTTTCTGGGTCTTTTGTCTGAGGGTTGCGATTCCCTATTGTCGATATCGGATCTCTTCCTCTTTTGGGTTCTCGGTTTGAGATCTGGTTCTTAGGGTCATATTTTCTGGTGACCCTTTTTTTCTCACTGCCACCACAAGGAGGATTGCCTCCGTCAGTCCGGCCATTTCACCCTTTTTCGGTGACCATCGGAGCCGCAAGTGAGCCTCACGCACCGCTCGAATTTCACTGCCCTTCCTCACGCGCCTGCGAGTGACAGCGCGTGGCCAGTCCATCGATCCTCCGATTTCAGCTCCGGCGTCACCTGAGTGATTCCGACCAGATTGTAGTGTCAGTTTTCTCACCTGGCGAGTCTGCCGGTCTCCCTCACTCAGATCGGTTCCTGCCTCTCTCCGGTGGGGTTTTTGTTCTCACATACACTTGTTGTTGCTTCTTCTTGGTGAGGCAGTTTCCTCTGTTGATGGTATTTTTCTCCTGGAAATCTGGTTCAACAGGTTTTGTTCTTGTCCATATTTTATTCTCGGGTGATTGATTTGTTGAGTAGTTTGGGTGTTGGTTTGTGTTGGGTTGATCTCTTTGCTGCATTGTTGATTTTATTGCCTAAAGTTATTTGCGACTGATTTAAATGGCTGAGAATAGTGATAAAAAGACAGTTACTGAAATTATGTTTGGCTCTTCTAAAATTACGGATAGAAAACTGACTGGAAGTAACAATTATGCACAATGGAAAAGAACAATTCGTAGATTTGTGATGAGTGTAGACTTGGATGACCATTTAACTAGTAATCCACCGACTAAAGATGATGCTGTTAGTCGAAAGAAATAGTTAATGGAGGATTATAAGTTGTTTAATCAAATTCAAAATACTTTAGATCCTGTTGTGGATGATGTTGTGAATCATTGTGATAGTGTAAAAGAATTATGGGAATATCTAGAATTTTTGTATGCCTGCAAACAAGATATGTCCTGTGTCCATGATTTATTGCTAAAGATTTATCGAGCGGAACAAAAAGGTCGCTCCCTGTTCCAGTATTATACCGAAGTGAAACAAGCCTTTGAAGAAAAGCGGGTTATGTTTTCTATTATTGCTGATATTAAACAAATGCAAGAACAAGAGGAGCAGATTGTGGTATAGTGTTTCTTAGCAGGATTGGGTTCTAAATATGATGTGGCACGCACACAATTATTAACTGATGAGTCACTTCCTTCTTTTACTGAAGTTTATGCTCGTTTGCTTCGAGTTTGTAAAGACGGTGATTTGCCTTCTAGTATGGTGCCTAATGATACAATGGCATTGGTTAGTAATACTTCAAATAGTAATCGCGGAGATAAATGTGGAAATAGTAGTTCTGTTGTTGAGAATAGTAGTAATTCTCGTATATGTCATTATTGTGGAGTTGAAGGGCACATTAAAAAGAATCGTTAGAAATTACATGGAAAACCCTCCTAGAACTCAAGTCAAATGAATAATAAGAGGTTTACAAATGTAGCTACTCAGGATGGCATCCTACCGCTTCCACAATCATCCTTACCATCTGTCACCATTTTAGCTGATGAGTATGCTCGTTTAACTGCCACTTATAATTCACGGCAGTTATCTTCTAGGACTTCAGCTTTAGCTAATACAGGTAACCCTACTGCATGTCTTTCCACCTCTTCTCGTAGTTGGGTTATTGACTCAGGTGCTACTGATCATATGACTAGCAACATTGGTATTCTCTCTTCTTTTAAATCTACTGCTAATTTACCTTGTGTTACTTTAGCCAATGATCTACTGCTTCTGTAATTGGGCGTGGGACATCAAATCCAACAAATTCTCTTCCATTGTCATCTGTTTTATGTTTATCATCATTTCCTTTTAACTTGTTATCTGTTAGCCAAATTACCCAAAATCTTAACTATTGTGTTATTTTTCATCCCAATTATTGTCTTTTTCAGGATCTTAGGACGAAGCAGATTCTTGGTATAGAGTGTCTGGTGAATGGCTTGTATGCTCTTAAATCAACTTCTCAACCAGTGCCTCGATCCATTGCTTGCACAAGTTCATCTTCTCTTTTGCAACTTCATTGTCGTTTTGGTCATCCTCCTATTTCAACTTTACAAAAGTTATGTCCTAATCTTAAAAGGGAATCTACTTTAGAGTGTGAAGTTTGTCAATTTGCTAAACACCATAGAGTATCTTATTCTCCTAAAATAAATAAACGTGTTGAGTCTTCTTTTTACTTAGTTCATACTGATGTATGAGGTCCATGTCCTGTTGCATCCAAACTTGGTTTTCGTTATTTTGTGACATTTATTGATGATTATTCTCGGGTTACTTGGCTTTATCCTATGAAATCTCGATTAGAGTTGTTTACTATATTTTGTGCTTTTCATGCTAAAATTAAGACTAATTTCAATAAATCCATCTGTATTTTAAGAAGTGATAATGCTAAAAAATATGTTTCTCATTCTTTTAAATCTTATTTCTCTGAGCATGGTATTATTCCTCAGTCTTCTTGTATTGTTATCCTTCAGTAAAATGGTGTAGCTGAACGGAAGAATCGTCACTTATTAGAAGTTGCTCGGGCACTAATGTTTCAAATGCAGGTTTCTAAAATATTTTGGGTAGATGTTGTTTCTACTGCTTGTTTTCTAATCAACAGAATGCCATCTTCTATTCTTGACGGTCAAATTCCGTATTCTCTTCTTTTTTCCTCATCTATCCTATTTCATCTTGTTCCTCGAATTTTTGGGTGTACTTGCTTTGTTCAAGATATACGACCTCAGGTTTCAAAACTTGATCCTAAATCTCTTAAGTGTGTCTTTCTGGGGTACTCTCTTGAACAAAAAGGGTATCGTTGTTACTCACCTTCTTTGGGTCGTTATTTGGTATCTTTTGATGTTACATTTTTTGATCATACATCTTTCTTTGTGTCCTCTCCTTCGCCCACTAGTGATTCAGGAGATGATTTTCTTATTTATACTGTCAGTGAACAGGTAGTATCTCCTCCCTCTCGACTTGTTATTCGTCAAGTTTATTCTTGACGTATGCACCATTCTATTGAGACACCTCCGGCTCCTGCTTCGTCTTCAGATCCTCCATCACCACCAGATGTTAGCCTTGACCTTCCTATTACTCTTCGCAAAGGTAAACGCATATGTACTTACTCTGTTTCTTCTTTTGTGTCTTACCATGCTTTATTACCTTCCTCCAAGTCTTTTATAGCTTCTTTAGACTCTATTGTTGTTCCAATGTCTCTTGCTAAAGTATTAGCTCATGATGGTTGGCTAGCTGCAATGAAAGAAGAGATGATGGCCTTAGAGCAAAATCATACTTGGGATCTTATATCTTTGCCCTCCCAGAAAAAGGCTATTAGCTGTAAGTGGGTGTTTACTATTAAAATGAATCATGATTTCTCTGTTGCTCAATTGAAGCTCGATTGGTTGCTAAATGATTTGCACAGACATGTGTGGATTATTCGAAGACCTTTTCTCCAGTTGCAAAACTTTTTTCTATTCGATTGTTTATCTCCTTAGCTGCTAATTACAGTTGGCCACTTCATCAACTTGATGTGAAGAATGCATTCTTGCATTGGGATTTGAGTGAAGAAGTTTACATGGTACAACCACCTGGTTTTGTTGCTCAGGGGGAGTCAGGAAAGGTGTACAAATTAAGAAAGTCTTTGTATGGTTTAAAACAGTCCCCTCGTGCCTGGTTTGGGAGATTCAGTACAGTTGTGATTGAGTTTGGCCTACAGAGAAGTGCATATGATCACTCAGTGTTCTTTGTATCATCTAGTTCTGGGTGTATTTTGTTGGTTGTATATGTGGATGATATATTGATAACTGGAAGTGATGAAGCTAAAATTACAAGGTTGAAAGCATTCCTTGGGACTCACTTTCAAACAAAGGATTTAGGACCATTGAAATATTTCTTAGGAATTGAAGTGTCTCGCAGTCGTAAGGGGATCTATCTATCTCAAAGAAAATATTGTCTGGATTTATTAGATGGTGCTGGTTTTATTGAGGCAAAAGCATGTGATGTGCCTATAATACCAAATGTGAAGTTGAAAGCTGAAGATGGAGACTTGTTTGAAAATCCTGAAAAGTATAGGAAGGTTGTGGAAAAATTGAATTACCTTACTATCACTCATCCTGACATTGCTTTTCCAATAAGTGTTGTTAGTCAGTTCATGTCATCTCCTAGAACCTCACACTGGGATGTTGTTGTACATATTCTAATATATTTAAAAGGTGCACCAGAACGTGGCATCTTATATCAAAATCATGGTCACCACACTATAGAAGGTTTCACAGATGTAGACTATGCGGGAGATCTTTCAAACAAGCGCTCTACCACCGGTTATTGTGGTTTTGTTGGGGGTAATCTTGTTTCTTGGAAAAGTAAGAAACAGAGTGTTGTATCCCGATCAAATGCAGAATCTGAATATAGAGCTATGGCACAAACTACCTGTGAACTTATATGACTACGTCATTTGCTTGGAGAGATTGGGTTTATTCAGTCTAAACTAATGAACTTATGGTGTGACAACCAAGCAGCTATTTATATTGCAAATAATCATGTGTTTCATGAGAGAACCAAACATATAGAAGTTGACCGTCATTTTACTCAGGAAAAGCTAGAAGATGGATCAATCTCAACTCCACATGTCAGAACAGAGAGCCAATTAGCTGATGTATTCACTAAAACGTTACTTGGGAATCGGATCGATTACATTTGTAACAAGCTGGACATGATTAATATATATGCTCCAGCTTGAGGGGGAGTGTTATGATATCTGTAACTGATTTGTACAGCTACTAGATAGGAGTAATTAGCTTAATTATAGGGATTTGTTATTTCCTAATTTAACTCTTGTATACATTATAAATAACTGTATATTTTCCAATGGATGAATAAGAATTATCTCTCACTTTCACAATGGTCAACTTATTGACATCAAAGTCAAGAGTTATTGGAGAGTGACACCTCATCCAATCTGACCCTAGTATTATGTCATAATCGTCTAGTTCAAAGGTTTCATATCAAACTCAAACCTGCTACCTTGCATCAGCCAGCTCACATCCTTGCATTTGACTGCTACCGTGACCTTCCTTCCATTTGCCACTGCTACAGTAGAAGGAGGTACTATTGTTAAGGGTAATTTGAGAGCCTTTGCCGCCTTAAAATCCACAAAACAGTGGGTGCTTCCACTATCAATCAAGATCATCACTACCCTCCCATTAACTTGCCCTTTAATCTCAATGTTGTGATTATTTAGCCCCCCTTCTATAGCATTCAAGGAGAGGACTATGTGTTCATTAGGTTGTTCTTCCAGCACAGGTTGCTCCGCTTCAGTAACTTCCTACCAGTCCTTATCACCTGATTTATCCCCTTTAGTGGCCTGTAGTGCCCTCAATCCCTTAGGATTACACTTATGACCAGGTCTGTACCTATCTCCACATCTGTAACAGGATCAAGGTGTCCTGTTGTCATTGTTAGGATAGGGTGATTTAGGCTTATTATAATTGATGGTAGTAGAATATGGGTTCTGCTCAATTATGGTCTTTAGGGCAGTGTTTGTTTAAGGCTGGCTTGTTGGTCTAGAGAAGGTTTGATTAGGGGTAAAAATCCTGTACTGAGTGAATTGGTTATTAGAGTTCCAGGATGGGGCATAAATTTTTTATGAGTTTCTAGATTTAAGGATCTCTAAATAGAGCTCTTGCAGCTTGACCAGTTCAATGGCAGTATAGAAGTCAGGAGGTTTGAACATCTTGACAATGGATCTAATCTCATCCTTTAGCCCTCCAACAAAACTAAAAATATAGTAAGACTGCTCTTTGGGGTATATTCTCCCCATTTTAAGTTTGGCAACCTTAAACCTATCCAAATATTCATCCACAGAGGTGGATTGTCCAAGTCTCTGCATCTCCTTTACCACATTATCTTCTCCAACCTCTTTGAATCTCTTAGCAATTGCTTCAGCAAATTCTCTCAGTCTACTGCTCCTCTGTTTCTACTCCAGTTTGGTACCATGTGTCTGCTTTTCCTTGCAGATATGGGCTAGCTAACTCCTCTTGTCTTTCGGGCATAACCTCATGCACAAAGAAATATTTTTTACACTTTGAGATCCAATTTTGGACATCAGTCCCTTCAAAAATATTCAAATTCAGCTTGGGCAGTAACTTGTTATAATAAGTTTTCCCAAGACCTACTCCCTCTTCTCCCTCCTTTTCATTAGGAGTAGGTAATAATCCTCTCACATTCCTAAAATTTGAAGTGAGGTTATTAGTGTCCTTACCTCTAAGAGCAGAAGGGAATGGAGTGCTACTGCTGGATGTAGGGACAAAGGACTCAGGGATTGGGGCTTGGGGCTTGACCTTGGATTAGTTGAGCCAAATAAGCTGCTGATTTTTGGTTCCCCAGCTTAAGTTCTTCATAACGGTTTTGGGTCTTCTTTTGCTCTACCTTCATGCTGGATTGATCCAGCATCAGCTCCTGCAGCTTAGACTCTAGGGAACTAAATCTGGTCTCCATTTGTTCTTCAAATCTGGAGTTAAAGAATGCAGCTGCTCGTCAAGTTTCCCCATAAAAACCTCTGATTCTTCAGTCTCTTTGTTCTCCTTAGCTGCTGTGTTCTTAGCCATCTAACCCAGAGGAGATTGCTGCTCTGATACCAGTTTGTTAGGAATAAATCCAAACAAATATTTCCTAAGAACAGATTAAGAAATGAACGTAACAGGAGAGGAAGAAGAAGGAATAGAAAAAGAATAAGCAGAGAGGAGAGAGAAAGGAGAAAAGAGTGTAATGATTGAAAAGATTCTCTAATGATAGTGGTCCCCTATCAAGGACAATTAGATGTACCAAAAGGAATAACTACCTTGCTGAGGTGACCATCAGCCAAAGAAGCATGTACACCCCTTAAAAAGAAATCTAAAAATTGAAATTTTCCTGTAAAAAACAGCAGCCAAAATAACTAGTTAACTAAACTAACTTTTCGCCATTTACAATTTTACCCTTCTTCTATACCTAACAAAACATACTAAGCACCTTATGACCATTAATTTGGTGATTTGATGTGTTATTCATTAAATTCCAGGCATCTATGTTTTGGAGGAAAAGAGTTATAGCCATTGCTGAAGAATATCCCGATGTTGAGCTTTCACACATGTATGTTGACAATGCTGCTATGCAGCTTGTTCGCAATCCAAAGCAGGTCAGGAAAAAATTGCTTTCACATTTGCTTCATCTTTTATGCCCTAGGAATTTAGAATAGCAGGAAAGTATAATGGTAGAGTTGATGAGAACAGAAAGACTAATGGTGTTTTAGCAATGCAAAATGCAGTTTGATACAATCGTGACGAACAACATTTTTGGCGATATACTATCTGATGAGGCTTCGATGATTACTGGAAGTATAGGGATGCTTCCATCTGCTAGTCTTGGTGCATCGGTATGACTAAATTACTTGAATTATTTTCAAAATTTCCTGAATACCAAGTAGATATGGAAAAATTTTATTATGCCCTTCATATTTTTCCCCTTGGGAAAATCATCTGTCCTTTTCTTTTTTTTTTTGGCTCCCAAAATATGAAATTTTCTTTTCATTGACTTTGTTAAGTTTTTCCATTGATATAGGGACCTGGACTTTTTGAACCAATACACGGTTCTGCTCCTGACATTGCTGGACAGGTTGGACAACTGTTTAATTTGTAATGCACCATTGATTTTTATGATAAAAAAGAACACAGAAATGGGAACCATTTCTCTTTCCATCTTCCCCATCCTCCTCTTGATCCCTTCTAAGAGAAAGAGTAAGAGATAAACATGCTTTCTAATTTGGAGTGCTGATGTTCAGGATAAGGCAAACCCATTGGCAACAGTGCTTAGCTCTGCAATGCTTTTGAAGTATGGCCTAGGGGAGGAAAAAGCTGCAAAGAGAATCGAGAATGCTGTTTTGGATGCTCTAAACAAGGGCTTTCGGACGGGTGACATTTACTCTGCTGGAACTGTATGTCTTTCATCTCTTTAATCTATTTTCTTTTACAAGTTCTGAGAAAACTTTTGAGGTATCTAACTAATCTGTTGGATTTGTTAGGAGAGTAAGAACCGGAAATTAATAAAATTTCGTTTTTTGTTACATTTTCCTCTTCTTTACATCTGATTCTTCCATCACACGCAAGTCAATAATTTCACCTTCAGCTGTTTACTACTTGTCCCCATGTGACTGGGGCAGCAGGCAGCGGATGATCTGCAATATTTTTCACATTTTTTGATGAAACAAAACTGGTTTCTTGACCATACCACCATTCCAAAATCAGTCAGCAGTCTTGACTTGGGTTCCTTGTGGTTGAACTGGTGCCAGTATTGTGTGAACTATAACCATACAGCTAGGGACTGTCCCTGTGTTCCTAGCAGTAACTTCTTTCGTGTTCATCCAATTGTTGATCCTTTCAAAGAGTTCTTTGCTGCATTCTAATGGAATATTACAGTCACGCTGTAACTTCCTTTTCCAGTAGTTATCCTAATATAGAAAGCCATGTATATTAAAAACTAAGTAGGAAATAGCAGCTGTAGCAATAGTCTGCACTCTCATATCAATGGTTCTAAGGGCCTAATTTATGATACATTTGGTTCTGGAAGCAACATTGAATATTCTAATTTCGGTTATACTAATGACTAAAGTTTAACCCTTGTATGTTGCTCGTTCTTTGTGACTGATTCAATGGACTTGCTTGTGCAGAAATTGGTAGGATGCAAAGAAATGGGTGATGAAGTGCTGAAATCAGTAGACAGCCAAGTTCCTGCTGCTGCTTGAACTAAAACCATTCATCACTGCCAAATTCAGGAGCGTAGTGGTAGTGATGGTTTGGTTCGCGATATCTCCTTATCCATGTAATTATCAGTTTTTTCAGTCACGGCTGCTACCTTTGAGTAGGTGTTGTATTTTATTCGATTCATTGCTGGAGAAATTGCAATCTCAAATTCGTCAAATGCTGCCTTCTGTAGGTTCCCCCAGCTGAGAGATTTGTATTGATGCCCCTATTACAGAGTGTTGCAATGGCATGAACACGCAATTTATGCCAAATAACTTGGGAGCGAAACTGAAGTATTAGAATTTTTGGTTCATTAATATTTTGTTGAATGGTAAGATGATGTTAAAGAATTTGTTTTTGCTACCTAATTACTATCTGAAAAGCCTCCTGTGACTTGTTTGGATTAAGGTTATTGATGGTACATACAGGTTCTGAGTGAGGATATTTAATTCATGGCAACTTGTTCGATAGAGTAGTGATTTTAAGAGAGTATAATATTGAAGGGTTTAATAATAACTTCTCAATCCATCAGAAACTTTCAGTTCCCCACCCATTAACTGGTGTATCAAAATTATTTAAGCTATTAAAAATCTTGTATTGCCTTATTGTGTGCACTGTAATTTTAGATAAGTAAGATGCAAGGGAAGTGGGATTAGGTGTGTTAAAGTGTAGCCAATTCAAATATGTAAGTTTCATTCTCTAAGAGAATGTGATAATAGATGAAGCTTTAATTAACATAATCAAGATGGGATGGTTGAAATGAAGAAGTATCACATGTGTGATATGTAATTGAATTCTCATATAATTGATTCTTACAATGAGACAGTATGCAGATTAAAGAGAAATATATTAAATATTTAATAAATTATAAGGTTAAAGAGGAAAATGGAAGTAATTTATTTAATTGCATGCATAATTATACAATGTAAACTTAATATCGCATAGACATAATCTCAAGATTTTCAAATTACATAATTTTCACTTGTTAATTATAGATCAAGCAAGCATACCTTATTTGACGATAAGTTGCAAATTTTGATATTGTTTCATTTCATGATGATTTCTCATCTTTATGTTTATTAATTTTCAAATTGAGTTTGAAGAAACTTAATTTCTCTCTCTTAAAACCCCTTAGATGCTTTAGTGATTCTCTTGATGAAGGGAGAATTCATGCTGTGGGTTAGAAAGAGGACCGAATTTAATTAAACCCTTACTTATATAGAGGCGTTCATCCCTACAACCATTAGAATTTTCTCATTTTAATATTTAAATTTGCATTAATTAAACCTTCTTGATTAAGTCAACTAAATGATTAAGTTTTTTTGATAATATATTTTTGGGGTTGGAAAAAAATATTGCAGTACAATTTGAGGGGGAAAAAACAGTCAACTCTAGGGCAGCTATTTTTGTCAATAAGTTGCTGCATGCTTCCACACACAGAAAGGGCTCCAGATTACTAACTAGCCAAAATCCGGGTCGTGAAATAAGAGCCCATCAATGCCTTAAAAACTAAAAAGATTTTAGTACAAATACATGGGATATTATTACATTAATTAGGTATAAATGGCCAGAAGTAATTCATTCATTCCATGAAAGTTGCCTACTTTACTCGCACGTAATGGATGCGGGAGAGATATCTGATAGCAGCCACACTCTCCCATTCCCTTTAGTCACCTATACCCTTAATTTCCTACGTTAGTTTGATTCTGTTCTAAAAATCCTCAACTTTCCTATCAGAGGAACTTAATTCTAACTCTAATTCTAATTCTTAGAGGTTTATTTAAAGTAGCCCTACAACTCATTCTCCTCAAAACAAAAATACACACTCAGCAACCTCATCGATCAAATCTCTAGACTCTAGTAATTTCTTAATAAACGTTTGTTAATCAAGCAAAGATGTGGCAAGTTGCAGCCCCGTCAGAGTATCTAGCCATAACAGGGTCTGGAGTCAAAGACATAAAGCTAGCCAAGAAAGCATGGATTTGGCCTTTTCAAAAATGCTGCCGTTTCGGCGTGTCTCCGGTGAACTACGATTTCAAAGTTCGTGCCATGAGCGTCGAGAAACTCCCTTTTATTCTCCCAGCGGAATTCGCCATTGGACCTCGTGTTGACGACGAAGAAAGCCTTATTGTTTATGCAAAGTTGATTGCTCCTCTTGGCCAGAAATCCAACCATGTCATCGAGCTTGTTCAAGGTGTTATTGAAGGCGAAACTCGTGTTTTGGCTGCATCTTTGACCATGGAGGAGATTTTTAAGGGTGCTAAGGAGTTCAAGAAGGAGGTCTATGAAAAGGTTCAACTGGAATTGAATCAATTTGGTTTGCTTATTTATAATGCTAATGTTAAAGAGCTTCAAGATGTTCCAGGCCATGAATATTTCTCTTACTTGGGACAAAAGGTCCATATGGAGGCTGCCAATCAAGCCAAGGTGCTTTATTTTAACTCTCTGTGTAATCTTTTTGCTCGATTTAGAAATAATTAAGGAATAATGCATATAATTGCAATCTTACTTTTAATTGCTCGATTGCTAACCAATCTATGCAATTACAGATTGAAGTTGCTGAAGCTAAGATGAAAGGTGAAACTGGAGCAAAGCTTCGGGAGGGCCAGACTTTGCAAAATGTAGCCAAAATTGATGCCGAAACAAAGGTTATAACAACACAAAGACAAGGAGACGGGAAGAAGGAGGAGATAAAGGTCAGGACTGATGTGAAAATATTTGAAAATAAAAAGGATGCTGATGTGGCAGAGGCCAATGCTGAACTAGCAACCAAGAAGGCAGGCTGGGCTCAGGCATCTCAATTGGCTGAGGTTGAGGCTGCCAAGGCTGTTGCAATAAGACAAGCTGAGTTGCAATGTGAAGTAGAAAAGAAAAATGCCTTGGCTCAGACCGAAAAGCTCAAGGCTGATTTGCTCAGTAAGGCCACTGTAGAGTACGAGATTAAGGTACGACTCTCTATTTTTTTAGGATTAATCTCACATTCGACCGTGCTTACTCCTATTCGTTATAGATTGTAGGTGAAATTAACCCTTGTTTGCAATCTATTTGAATAAATTTATAGAAGTGATGTTACAAGTGTGTCTATATAATAGGTGCAAGAGGCTAATTGGGAGCTGTACAAGAAACAAAAAGAAGCAGAGGCACAGAAAGCCAGTGCAGATGCGGCCTTCTATTCAAAGACGAAAGAAGCGGAAGCAATTCGTGTATTGGGAGAAGCACAAGGATATTACTTGAACACGCTGCTAAAACAACTTAACGGCAACTATGCTGCTTTAAGAGATTACATCATGTTGGATAAGAATATGTTCCAGGAAATTGCCAAGATTAATGCTCAGGCAGTCAATGGATTGCAGCCTAAGATCAGCATTTGGAACAATGGTAGCAGTAATGGGGGTGTAGCAGAGGCGAGTAATGGGCCTATGAAGGATGTTGCTGCTGTGTACGGCATGTTGCCTCCATTGTTAAACACTGTGCATGAGCAGACTGGGATTTCGCCACCATCTTGGCTTGCTACCTTGCCTAATTCTTCCTCTACTTCTCATCAATAGGCTACTGCTTTTTATTTTATTATATGTAGTTTTCAGGAATTAGGATCGAGTCACTGAACAAGTTTCGTATTGGTTTAAAAACTCTGCCTCAAAGTAAGGTTTGAAGTATCATTATAACTTATATTAGACTTGAGTCACAATCATCAAGATTACAGATTTTTTTTTTTTTGGCCATCATCAAGATTATAGATTAGGGTATTAACATAACATAAAAGAACAGTTTATATAATTTCAAATTGAGTTTTGCCCGATTTCAAATATATAGATAGCCCATGTGTTGAGGAATGCTAAAAGATTATTGTAAGGAAACTTAATGCGATGAAAATATCTTACTCCTAGTTTCTGGGGTCCAACCCAGAAGATATTTTTTATGGGTCCTCTCTTCTTTGATATTTATCTGCCCATTTCTTATTTTCTTATATGGGTAAAAAGACCAAAACACCACTTGCATCTGAAAAGAAAATAAAACAGAAATTAGACTAATTCAACCGAAATTTCTTGCCATCATGAATCAAATGTGAAATTTCCTAAAGGATTTAATAGAAGGATGTTTTTATTTAGCCCTGAAATGAAAAACTTCGAAATTTCATAGAAATTAATTTTTTGAATTGACAGGGGCTATTAATATATTATTATGGATATTTTTGTAAAAGTGCATCGCGTTGGAAACCGGTGGAACAATCGATTAACCTTAACATACGCACACGGCATCCAACATCATACGCTTACCAAATTATATTGTTAAAACCTTCCACAAATTTGAAATTTCTAAAATGGCTTTTCAATTTTGAAATGCGACACGTTTCATCGCCCCGATCTTCTGTTTTTTATCTATTTTCAGGTAAAGTTTCATTCTTTTGGTTCTCGGTACATAGATTAAATCTTTCATATGCTTGGTTCCGATAATAATGAATTTATTTCAAGTTGATCTGAGTAGATATTCCTTCAAATCTTTCTTAGGTTTTTTTTTTCTTTTTTTCCCAATTCTGTCTTTCGAGGTCAAATTTTATCTGGGTTTTTAAAATTTGGTTGTCATAGACATTAAGAGTTGGATAATTTATCTTCAGGGTCATAAATTTTATACCAATTGCTGAATGGGTTGCCTTTTTCTTTCCTTGATTTAAATGATTCTTCTTTGTGACTTCTCAATCTTGTGTTTTTGTTTCAATTTTAGATTGCCAAAGTCAAATTTCTGTTTTTGTATGATTTACATGGGATGTTATTTAAGAGGGGTAGAAGTTCTTATTGAAATCTTCACGTTATTCTTTCTATTTATTGTGGTAGTATATATATTTGAAGAAAGATTATCTTCTGTTTTATTTGCTGAATGGTTTGCCTTTCTCTTTCCTGGATTTAAATGATTCTTCCTTGTGACTTCTCAATCTAGCCTCTTTGGTACTAATTTTGCTTTTGTTTCAATTTTAGATTGCCAAATTCAAATTTCTGTTTTTGTATGATTTATATGGGATGTTATTTAGGAGGGGTAGAAGTTCTTATTGAAATCTTCAAGTTATTCTTTCTATTCGTCCTGGTGAAATAAGGGTGTCAGTATATATATTTGAACAAATATTATCTTCTGTTTTATTAGATTGAAAGTTCAATTTTTTTGAATTTTCAGATATTCGTTGATGTAACTTTGTGGAAGAAACAAAGAAATCTGGCGTGTATGGATAATTTACCAGACCAATTGGTTTGGGAGATACTTGGCAGAGTCAATAAAACTGTTGATAGAAATTCTGCTTCATTAGCATGTAAGCGTCTTTATGAATTGGATAGTGAGCAGAGACAATCTCTTCGATTTGGTTGTGGATTAGATCCTGCTAATGAAGCTCTAACTTTGCTCTGCAATAGATTTCCTAACTTGGTAAAAGCGGAAATAAGTTATTCTGGTTGGATGTCCAAACTAGGAAAGCAGTTAGATGACCAAGGCCTTGAGATTCTCTCTAATAACTGTCCATCTCTGCTTGATCTCACTTTGAGCTATTGCACATTCATAACCGATGTGGGACTTCGTCACTTATCTTCTTGTTCGAAGCTTTCAGCTTTGAATTTGACTTTCACACCAAGGATCACTGGTTGTGGCATTCTATCTCTTGTTGTGGGTTGCAAAAATCTCACTGTTCTCCACCTTAATCGGTGTCTCAATGTCACCAGTGTTGAATGGCTGGAATACCTTGGCAAGCTTGAAACTCTGGAAGACCTTTCGATTAAGAATTGTAGAATGATTGGGGAAGGTGATTTGATTAAGCTAGGATTTAGCTGGAGAAAGCTAAAAAAACTACAGTTTGAGGTGGATGTTAATTACAGGTATATGAAGGTTTATGATCGGCTGGCTGTAGATCGATGGCAAAAGCAATTGGTCCCTTGTGAATCTATGTTGGAACTCAACTTGGCGAGTTGCATCATCAGCCCTGGTAGGGGGCTGGCTTGTGTACTGGTAAAGTGCAGGAACTTGGAGAAGATTCATTTAGATATGTGTGTTGGGGTGAGAGACTGTGACATAATAGGCTTAGCCAAGAATTCAAGAAATCTTCGGTCATTTTCTCTTCGAGCTCCTTCTGACTTCTCCTTGCCCCTTCTGCTGAACAACCCTTTGAGGTTGACAGATGAAAGTCTTAAAGCAGTGGCTGAAAACTGTCCAGTGCTTGAATTTGTGCGGATATCTTTCTCTGATGGGGAGTTTCCTTCATTTTCATCATTTACTTTAAATGGAATTCTTACATTGATTCAAATGTGTCCTATTCGAGAGCTGGCTCTTGACCATGTGTATTCCTTCAATGATGTTGGTATGGAAGCACTTTGCTCAGCTCAGTATCTGGAAAGCTTGGAGCTTGTGAGATGTCAAGAAATCAGTGACGAAGGACTGCAGCTGGTTAGCCAGTTTCCTCGGTTGTGCATTTTACGGTTGAGAAAGTGTTTGGGAGTAACAGACGATGGCCTAAAACCTCTTGTTGGTTCATATAAATTGGAAATGATAACAGTAGAAGATTGTCCTCAAATTTCAGAAAAGGGTGTTCAAGGAGCTGCAAGATCTGTATCATTTCGACAAGACTTGACATGGATGTATTGAACTACTAGGTACTAATGTACTTCGCAAATCTCACTCGGTCTTATTTTCATTTGTTTTTTATTAGTTCTGGATCGTTAAAGCTTACTTGGGAACTGGAATTGTAGAACTGGATCATTCTTTATGGGTGTAGCCTTTTCTTTTTTTGGTGAATATTGTATCCCATATTTAGATCAAGCTTGTGTTGTTCTTTTCAGTGTAATTAGAAGTTTATTTTGTCAATTATGTGAATTATGCGATTATTTAAAAGAATTCCCAAACTCAAATTACTCTGAGATTACAAATTTATGTTTGTTACCGCGATTGTTTTTTGCACAAACAAAACGCGATATTTTTTTTTTTTTATCAAATAGTGATTATAGTTTGCAAAAGTGCCAATTGTTTCGTGATGGAATTATAATAATATGTAATTTGAAAATTACTTCAAAAAAATCTTTTTTCAACAGAGTGATTCATATGTAGTTTTTTTTTTTTTTTTTTGCTTTCCTTGTCTTATTTTCAAGCAAGAAAAGAAAGAAAATTTTTTGACTCAAAATAACGACCATTTTGAGAAATTTAAAAAATTATTTATTGATTTTTTTCAAATTTATTTTTATTGATTATTTTTATTTTCTAAAATTTCTCTCTTTAAGGAGTCAACACTAAATTAAATAAGAATATTTGTGCCAAATTATTATAAATTTGTTTAAAAATAAAATTATTAATTAATTTTATTGATTTTAGTGCATAAATTGTAAATGATATATATATTATAACTTGATAAAAAAAATTAAATCCAAAAAAAATCTGTATTTTATCAAGTTACAATAATTTATATTTATACAAAGGTAAAAAGCCAAATGCATAAATCAATACTCCAATTTAACAACGATTTTTATTTAGATATGTGAACCAATATAATGATCAAATAAATATCTAAACTAACGCTAAGAACAGATTTTTAAACCTTTATTGTTGAAAAAATATTGAATAGGGGGTGAGAGTATTTTAAACGTGTTGTTGTGATAATATATGCAATAAAAAAGTACTACATGTTAATGATCCATTAAAAATCGAATTACACTAGATTGAATGGAATTGAATCAAATATTATTTAACCGAAATATATCAAAATATATCAAATTCAAAAATTATTATTTGAATTTTGGTATATTAAAATATATAAATATACTAGCTGGTGTATCAAATTTTACATTCAAAAATTTCAATTTTAATCAATAAATTTAAAATCTTTCAAAACCTTTCATGCAAATTTTAATTTTTCCAAGACTGCAATTGCTCCAGAAAATAAGAGAAACCAAATTTCATTTTTTTTTTGAAACTTAACTTCATAAACGAAAGAAAGAACAACAAAGAGAACATAGAGAAATCAAATTTCGTTATCAAGTGTATTATTGTTGTTGTTGTTATTATTAGTATTATAAAGAAAGTTAAAATAAAATGTAATTTGCCTCTACTTGAAGAACTTAAAAATTGATTGGAAATTCTCAGAAAAAAAAAATGATTGGAAAAATATAAGTGGCTGCCATTACGTTGGAAATGACGAAATTAGCCTTGCAAGAATAAAATGAGAAAGCATTTAAACTAGAGGTGTGCATCGGTCGGGTTAGGATCAACCCGAACCGAACATGAACAATCCGAAATTTCACCTATATTTACCTCTGATACTACCCGAATAATAAATTGGGCTCCAACCATAATAACCCGAAAATTTTCGAATCCCAACCCTTCGCCCCCTTACACCATTCTCCTCCTCTCAGATCTCATTCCATGCGCTGTAAATCATTCGACTTTTCCTATAGAATCGATTCATTTCTCAATTATTGACCTTCAAATTCAATTAATATCACCACTATTCGGAAAGGATTCCAAAGAAACCGAAACAAATCTTGACTGTAAAAACCTAGAACCCCCAGCACTTGAATCAAACGAAAGAAGGGCAACAAATTTGTTCGAGAACAAGTAAATTATACAAAAATGAGGTCGGTGGAGCTGCTTTTCAACTGTCCGGTCTCTCTTCCTCACCCGACGGCGGATCTCCGACGTGCCTTTAAGACTCGGGCAAGTATCAGTATGGATTCCGTGAAACTTAATTTAAAGAGTAAGGAGGTGATGGAGATGGAGGGAAGGGTTCTGGCAGGGACCTACGCGAGAAACCCGCTGGTGCTTTCACATGGCAAAGGTTGTAAAGTGTACGATCCTGAAGGGGGAGAATATTTGGACTTAACATCCGGTATCGCTGTCAATGCACTCGGCCATGGCGACCCTGATTGGGTGCGGGCAGTCACAGAGCAAGTTAATTTGCTTACTCATGTTAGCAATGTCTACTACACTATTCCTCAGGCAAGAGTTTTATTCTCTCATTTGTCTTTTTCTTTTCTTTTGTTATTTTGTTTGCTATTTAGTTGTTTATAATGAATGAATTTATCACTGCGAATGTTTTAATTGCTTTGTTTTCATCCTTTCTCGAATTTTTTCTATTGTTTGAATCAAAATTTGAAAAAATTTTAATATGCTGTTTTACTGGCATCTTGGTCTGTATAGGTTATGGTTGACATATTTAGTTATTTATAAGGAGGGAAATTTTAAATTTGTCTGTTGTTCACTTTCTTATCTTTTAAATTTGGGCTTTTTTTTTCACTTTCTTCTTCAAATATGTGAATAAACATGAAATTAATACAGAAATCAGAGTGTGTAATTACAGTTTAATAAAGTAGCCTAAACCTTTCTCGAAGGGTGACGATGTAATTAGCATCTTTTTCATCAATTCTTTCATCGGAGCCATTGGAATCGTAACCTAAACCTGAAGATAATTTCTTTTCTCTCTGTGGATGATCATAAGAAGAAACCGAAGATGGATATTGCACGGAAGATGATGGGTTTACTGATTGATACTTAGGCATAATTGCCATATGTTTCCCCTCCATTAATGCTTTTTCTTTCTTCTCTTTAATTTGTATGTTTCTGCTTCTTGAATGCTAAAAAGAGTTCATATTTTATAGTTGAAAAACATTGGATCAGTATCAGATAGATATTTATAAAAGTTGCATGTAAAATTTTATTATGGTTTTTTTACCGGCATCTTGGTCTATATAGGTTATGGTTGACATATTTAGTTATTTATAAAGAGGGCAAATTTAAAATTGTCTTTTGTTCACTTTCTTACCTTTTAAATTTAGGCCTTTTTTTCACTTTCTTCTTCGAATATGTGAATAAAGGTACTAGTCTGTCTCTTGTGATATTGAATCATCAGCAGTCTTCAATCAACAGTTTGTTCGATTAACAAGTTACTTGAACCAAGTTGTTGTGATATTAACAAGTTACTTGGCATGTTGGTTATTAACAGCTTAAATTTTTCTTATTTAGTGTGTATGTATTGTGAATTTTTATTCTTTTCCTTTTTTCTCATGATAATGTGCTATTGCTGTAGGTGGAGCTTGCAAAACATCTTGTGGATTGTTCTTTTGCTGACCGCGTGTTTTTCACAAACTCTGGAGCAGAAGCAAATGAAGCTGCTATCAAATTTGCTAGGAAGTTTCAAAGGGTTATACATCCAGATGAAGTGCAACCTCCGACAGAGTTCATTTCTTTCACTAATAGCTTCCATGGAAGGACTATGGGGGCTGTTGCTTTGACAAGTAAAGAGAATTACCGTTCACCTTTTGAGCCTGTTATGCCTGGAGTTACTTTCCTGGAATATGGTAACATCCAAGCTGCAACCAAGTTGATTAAAAGCGGGAAAATTGCCGCTGTATTCGTTGAACCTATCCAGGGCGAAGGTGGCATTCACAGTGCGAGAAAGGAATTTTTGCAGTCCTTGCGTAGCGCTTGTAGCGATGCTGGGTCTCTCCTGGTTTTTGATGAGGTTAGATTTTTCACTATAGACAATTGATCCTGAGATATAATTTTGTTGATCAGATTATTCATCACTATGAGTGAAATAATACTTTTCTATTATGCTTTAGACCACATCGGTTATTGATGTTTACATTATTGGTTAAATTACTCCCACCATTGTTGTCACTAACATAAATCACACATGCGCTAGCTTAGATTGAAATGACTAGCAGGATAGAAACATTCAGGTGGACTACATGAGTAAGATCATCTAGTATAGAAATATCATGATTCACGAGTGCCACTCTTCTGAAATTCTGTGGAATCTTCTTATGTAGAAAGCAAATTATAATATTTAGACAAGTTGTACCAACCTGTGAGAAGCTAAAAAAAAGGAGAAACCTTGAGGGGTTCCTTTCATATTCTTTTTTTCTTAAAAAAAACACAGTAGGGTTATAATCTTTACCTATACTAAAACAGAAACTTTCTAGATATGGTTGGTGAAAGCTTAAAACTTGAAACAAAACAGAATCTGGTGGGAGAAAAGCAGGATTTGGGATTTAATAAAATTGGATTTAGGTGAGTATTTGATGTCACGTAACTAGGGAAGCAGCTAATTTTTGAATTCGATGTCATGAGGAACACTGAACTAAGCAAGTTTAGAATTTGTGTGTGCTCTTGTTACTAGCAACAAATGCAAAGGGTTGCAATATAAATATGCTCATCTACATGACAAGTCCCCCCCACCCAAAAAAAAATTTATCTGCATGGCAACTTCTAAATACTGATAGCAAATTTCTTTAAGAGTTTGAGGTAAACAGCGGACATATATTATTTTGGGGGAGAGGAGGGGGCATGGGGATCTTGTTTGAACTAATAATATTTGGCAAATTGCTTTTCTAACTAGCTAAGTGTTAAATTGTCCTCAGCTAAAAGCAGTCATTACTTCATTATCTTAAAATTCTCTTCTTTTTTTTTTATGCTAATATTTAATGTAGTCATCTCAGTTCATGTAAGAAGCATGTTACAGATTTTCTATTCTCACTTCTCAGGTTCAATGTGGCTTGGGTCGAACTGGTCATCTTTGGGCACATGAAGCATATGGTGTGTTCCCAGATATAATGACCATTGCAAAGCCTCTTGCAGGAGGCCTGCCCATAGGAGCTGCATTGATGAGTGAAAAAGTTGCTGCTGCCATGAAATATGGAGAACATGGAAGCACGTTTGCTGGTGGACCTCTTGTCTGTAGTGCTGCCATAACTGTTTTAGACAAGATTTCCAGACCGAGTTTCTTGGCAAGTGTCTCTAAGAAGGGTCAGTACTTCAAAGAAATGTTAATTGAGAAGCTTGGTGGGAATTTGCACGTGAGAGAAGTAAGGGGTTTGGGGCTTATAATAGGGATAGAACTGGATGTACCTGCTTCGCCTCTTGTAAATGCATGTCGAAATTCTGGTCTTCTAATATTAACTTCAGGAAAAGGAAATGTTGTTAGGCTGGTACCTCCTCTGATTATCTCGGAACAGGAATTGGCTCGTGCAGCTGATATTCTGTTTGAATGTTTGCCGGCACTTGATGAGACCAATTGAAGCAAAGAAGGATAATATCAATAATTTGTTTCGGTTGATAAATGTTGTATTTTCTTCAGGGTAACCTGTAACTTGAAAGTCATCTCTAATCCAACAAAAAATTGTTCCAGTTGTCCACGCTAATCCATGTTTGTGTATCCTTTATCTGATATCTAAAGACCAAAATCATTCATCCAAAACGCAGAAGTACAAACATAATTCACAATGTATGTGTTCACTATTGCGAAATTTAAGTGTTCTCAAATTAATTAATGTGCGTGCCTATCTAATTTCTATTAGAGTATTTGGATTCTCTTAAATTATTGTTTCGGCATACAGTTCAAAAATATCTGATTCATAATTGCATGAAATTGGGTTATGCTATTTTAAATGAAAGATTAAATTACAACGCTACTCCAATCTAAAAGCTGGGAAAAGGTCATTTGCTGGTTTTCTATAAAATAAGTTGCGTATCGATTATGTAATCTTTTTTCAGTTTTGTTTGTAATCGTGTCTCTGTTCAACTATCCACATTACTAATATAATCTATTATTTCAGCTAGTTTTTCAAAAGTTTTACAGTATAAAAATTAGGGAGTTTCACAAAAATACCCAGAAAAAAAAAAGTCTCACCTTCTTTTCTTCCTTTATAAAATTACTTTTTTTTTATTTTTATTTTTATTTTTAAAAGGGATAAGGTGAATTTTTACCCTTTACTATTTAAAAAAGAGTATTTTTACCCTTAATTTTTTTTTAATCCATTTTGTCCTTAAAGTTGGGTTTTTTATTCAAATTTATCTCTGAACTTAAGTTTATAGTGTTAATATACCCCTTCAACTAACGGTAGCGCCATATAAATAACGGCACAGATGGAATCCAGTGGGAATACAATATGCCAGCACTCTCTCCTAATCATCGATCTAGTCAGCAAAAATTTTGAATTTAAAATTGATGAAGTAGCATGCTGAAAATATTGAAAAAATAAAAAAGAAAAATTGTTTGGTTTATGAAAAAATAAAATTATAATGGACAAAAAAAATATGTTTGTTTCTCAAGAAAATGCAAGAAAAATGTAGTGGAGTGTTGATAGAGAGCAAAGGCAGTTCTTCTTCATTTCTAACTGTAAGCAACACGTGTCTTGGAATAATCTTATTTTTCTTGTTATCTCTAATAGCATTTCCAGTCAATTCCAGTACTTATAAGCCACGAATTTCAAAATTATTAGATGCCAAAATAGTGTAAATCAATTTCATTTTGATAAGTAACAAAAAGACTAGGGCATTATGCTTAAAAATCTCAATTTCAACAAAACCCCCCTTACTAATTTGCAAAGTCAAATGAATAGAGAGAGAGAGATTATGAATTCTAAAGAACAATGATGAGCGTTGATTTAGCCCTAGTAGTTCTTCTCCGAAAGAGAGATTTTTGGTGAGGAAGGGTGTCTGATCTTCTCCGATTCATGCTTTATCTTTCTAACTTGGCTATGAATTGGAATCCCCAGACAATACCCATCTCCATCTCTATATTTGTTGCTATTGCTGCTGTTATTGATGATCTTCGCCATTGATTTTACTGCAAAAAAGCTTTCTTTTTGTAATTGTTGAGAGAAAAGGGTGTAAATGCAAAGTAAGGTATGGAGAGAATTGAAAGAATTGGGTTTGTGTTTGTAACACCCTTTCTATAACGGACTTAATGTTTTAAGCGATTAGCCGGAAATTTTTTTTCCTTTCTTAACTTAACATTATATTGTTAACCACACAAATCCTTTCTTAACCATGCTTATCCATTAATTATGTCATAAGTTCAGCTTGCTGTGATCTATAACTGTCAAATTTTACTATTTATTTTACAAAAATTCGGCAATATAATGGTTATAAACTTAACGTGCCACCTGAAATATAGATAATTTTCACAGTCCCTCATGTAATGACTATACTAGATAATCCTGATTACTGTTACTAATTACATTCATTAATTCCATTAATGATATGACTTATCTGTTTATGATGCATATATGAGCATACATACATTCATTCTATGCATAACATGCATGATCATAGACTTATACTTTCGCCTGCTGATGAGTATTCCTTACATAACTTTATACTTACATGCCTTTCTATGAACAAACACATTAGATGTAGCCAAAAGAGATACAAAAATCAATCTCATACATTTTCAAGCTACTTCTAATCTGGTGTTGTCTTTGGAGATTGTTGGCTTTGTCCCTGAACAAAAGTTCTACCCTGCGAACCTACACGAATGAACACCCGTGCTAAGCTATAAAGTTTAGTGGGGAACAACTAATAACATGCTGATAACCACCCGTAGTAGTTATTACTAAACATTCATTACAATAAATAGCATGCATTTAACTACAAATATAGCATTATTCATTAATCAGAACAGTAACAAGATTTTAAACTGTGTATGCATATCATTTTTTGCATTAATGGCCTGTGTAAATTCCTGTGGGTGTGGATAACGGGTGCAATGGATACGCGGAGGTATCAAAACAGAAGGATACCCGTAGGTTTCTAAACAGAAGTCTCACGTAGAGACAAACAGAAGACTCGTATGAGTCAAACAGAAGCAGCTGCGATAAAACCCTATAGGCATGCCTATCTATCCACAACCAAATCTCTAAGTACAGGCCTAACATATCATATTTCATATATTGTGCAATTTCATCACAATTATTCTATATAGCATTAACAAACGCTAATCCTTATAATAATATGCATTTTTCCTTTTTCATAGCGTACTTAATAATCATATACTGTAATTTCTTTAAAATAAACTCATGTATGTTTCTGTTTGAGTAATAGAAACTCACCTTTTAATCAATAAGCAACCTTGCATTTATAGAGAACACATTTTGCTACCTGACTGTAATTTAGGATGATTTATAAGCTTAGAAAGGGCTTAGACAAGTCTGTACCTTAAAGGAATCCAAGAAAATACAGTTTTCAAAGTACAGGGGAGGGTCACAGTTATTAACAATTCCTAGTAACCGTGAGACCCAACTTGCATTAAGGGTCACGGTTACTACAAATTTCCTAGTAACCGTGAGCCATATTGCTCTAGGTCTCTGGACTAAAACAAACTACCTCACAGTTACCAACATACTTGTAGTAACCGTGAAGTAGGGTGATGAACTCAGGTCACGGTTACTAAGAATTTATTGGTAACCATGAGATAGTTCGGGTTTTGTTTCTGGACCAAAAGCTCATTACCTCACGATTACTAAGCTCAGGGTAGTAACCGTGAAGTAATGCTACGAGACTGGGTCACGGTTACTATAAAACTCTAGTAACCGTGGTCCAGTAAATACTTTTGGTCTGAACTGAAGATTTAGGCACCTCACGGTTACTATAAAATTCATGGTAACCGTGAGCCCTAAACCGCCTCTAGACCGATTTCCAGTCTCGACTTCTATACCATTTTTAACCTGTAAAACGACAGTTTTAGCTAAAACAGCCTTCAACAAAGTTGTAGGCCTAAGTTTCTAGTTTTCAAAACACCAAAAATCATTCCAATAGGACCTGTAAAACTCCAGTTATTCAAGAAAAACCACAGACTGTTCATGAAGGCAAAAGTCACAACCACAATCAAGTTTCAATACCGATTTTCACTATTATGCAGTGAAATCTGGTGAAAATCAGATTTTGGTCTCTTCTAACAAAATCAAAGCATGCAAGTCTAGTTTCTATAGCAACTGGAATTTCATCATTTGAACAACTATAGCTCAAAATATGAGCAAAAGTGTACAGACTAGTCAAATGATTTTTAAAACAGATTTTCATATTGTCAACCCAAAACTCACATGCTTTCAATTCTAAACCCTTCTAAGCTTCAAATCATCCATAAAACACATGAGAGAGGCACTCAAGATCTCTCTCATGACAAGTCAATGTATATATATATATATATATATAAACACATACAAAATCCTAAGTTCTCATATCTTACTAAGCTCCAAGTCTTCTTCAACCTTGGAGAGCCTCTTTCCCTTTCTTTTTGCTTGATTCTCCTTCTAACAAAACATAAGACACTTCTATGAAAACCCATCTAGCTATACCATGAAACATACATATCAAAGGAGAAACAAGTTACCTTAATCCCAAAATCCAAGTAAATCTTTATTCCTTTATATCAAAATTCCAAGAAATCTAGAGAGAGAGGATGAGAGAGAGAGTTTAGGGTTTAGGAGATAGAGAAGATGAAGATGGAGAGTGAAGACCATGAGTTGGCCGGCCCTCCTTCACCAAAATATCTACCTCTCCTTAGATTTCAATTGGTCCAAATGTCATGTTTAAGCCAAATTTGCCATTTAGTCCCTCAACTTTCCTTTATTTCAAATAATAACCCACATCTAACTCTTTTACTTTTCAATTGGGTCCTTCTACATGCATTTATACTTAATTAAACATAGACACTAATAATTAATTAGTAATAATTCTTCTAGGGTATACTGAGGGGCATTACACCTCAGGAGCACAACAGTTTAAAAATAATATATACATCACATCTACATACTCAATTTCATTTCAATCATACACAGACCATCCACACTAGCCAACCACATATTTACATATATACAGTCATTGCACCAATACAGATCAATACTTTTACTTCAACTATTATAAAATTATACATGCCAATATAAAATAAATACTTTTGCTCCAGCTCATCTTCTATACCTGCAAGTAGTAAATATGTCTAGTGGTGATTAAAAAATCATAGTATTTTTCAACATGTGTAATTGCATTAATTATGCAAAATTATCAATTTTTCTTATCAAAATACACTATTCAATATTTTCAACTATTTTTTCAATTCAATACAAATACTTTGGTAATCTTTTCATTTTAGTCCTTTATTATTTATTTTATTACAAAAATATCCTTTTTATATTTTAATTACAAAATTGCCATTAATTTTCTTATTTTCACTTCATATTTAAGTTTTTGGCATACAAAACTATCAATTAATCCTTATTTTAACTTTTTATGTAAAATTACCTTTTAATCCGTTTTCTTCTTAAAAGCTTATTTTTGGACTGTTTGGTCATTAAATTATTATTTTATCCTTTTCTAATCACTTTTACTTATTAAGTACGATTTTTGAGAAAATTTCTGTTTTACCTTTAAACTTTTTATTTCTTTTCAATTAGGTCCTTTTTTCTTTTTTAACTTTATTTTTAGCTTTTTTTACACTATTAGCTTATTTTTATCATTATGCTCCTAGTACAATTCCGGCAAAAAATTTTCAAATCGGATATACGGAACGTGGACTCCACAGGGTCACATACAAACTGAGAAATGATCCCTAAGGATCATTTTTCACAGAGCATATATCAGAACAGACAGATATTATGAAAGATAAGTGATCCTATCATAGCAAAATAAGTCTTCATGACTTGCACCGTGGTATACGTGTCCCTATGGCTAACTAATTATATCATAAGCTACATTTTGATCGTCCGACTATTACTAAAGGCAATAATTTACTTAATTTCAGCTATCTTTTCAATTCAATACAAATACTTTGGTAAGCATTTCACTTTAATCCTTTATTTTTTATTTTATTACAAAAATACCCTTTTTACACTTTAATTACAAAATTGCCATTAACTTTCTTATTTTCACTTCATATCTTATTTTTGGCATACAAAACTACCAATTGATCATTGTTTTAATGTAACACCCCAAAAATCGTTGATCACGTGAATAGTACTTTTCGAGATGAATAGTGCCACTGGAGGCCCATCGAGCCCACAAAATTTTTTCTTCACAATTGGAAAGTATTATTCATAACGAATCTGGTGTTATAATTTGGGATAAAATTGAGATCAAATAGGTCTCCAAAAGGAAAAAATAAAATAATTAACGAGACTGATATAGTTGACTGGGAACTTTGATTGGCTTAAAAATATTCTCTGAACTTCATAAAATTATTCCGATTGCACCAATTGACTAGAAATTATGTATATGAATTTTTGAAATGATAAAATGAATTTTTTTAAGACTTTAAAAATTCAGCTTTCGGACTGATTAAAATTTACTTTCGAGGCTGGTTTGATATCGAAACGACCTCAGATTGATCCGAAATTTTAAGCATGGCCTAATTAACATTTTTAAAAATTTTTAGTATAATTTTTATCAAAAATTGACAATTAAGAGTGTATTGGCCAATTAAATGGTGACATATGGCATTGGACCCACTTATGACTTAATTGTTTTTGTCCTAAAGTGGGTAACCAATTAATGGGCAAAATTAGAGATCTTTATCTCTTTGTTGACCGGCCATTATTGGCCATTCTTTTCTATTTTCTGCCGTGGGTTGCCTTTGTCTCTTCTCCTCCTTCATTTCTTTGTTTTCTAAGCTAAATTCATAAAATTTCTCAACCCTCATCAAAAATTAAATTATTTTATCTTGCTTTTCTTCACCTTTGGTTGCTATGGGTGATGAAAGAAGGTGAATAAAGTCTAATTCTTCAAGTGAATAAATTGAAGAGCAAGGAGAGGGAAGCAAACCAACCAAAAATAAGGGAAAAGATAAAATTGTTGAGTGATTTGGTAAGTGAATAATTTTAAACCCTTTAATTTCATAATATATATGTTGTATATATAATTAGGAAAAAAATTAGGTTAATTATTAATTACGAATTAATTGTAAAATTAGACTTAGAATTGTGCAATTAGAAGATAAATTTATGAAATTATGGTATTTAATTAAAATTTAGATAAGTTTAATTTTAGGGAAAATTTCGGTCACTTTAAAAAAATTAGGGACTAAAATGTAATTTTTTGGATTAAATTGAAATAATTGAAAAATAGATGGTTTTATATTTATTGTGATTAAATTGAGTAGAAAATATAATTTATAAGAAAATTGGAATAAGGTAACCGAATAGGGACCTTAAGAAAATTTATGAAATTTTGAGATATAAATCGGAATATGTGTAAAATAGAATATAATTAATATATATGATATGTGAAGAGCATGTATTGGAAAAGAAAATAATAAATAAATAAATAAAATAATTGTAATTGAATCGTATGATTTTAATTGAAAAACTGGTATATTTGAAATACTGAAATTATTTTTAATAATGTATACTAATTATTACCATGAATCGATAATGATGCATTATTGTAAATTGTATTTTGCCCTTCGTATTATGTGTGAAATCAGAAATTAGGATGTACATGGCTAGCCATAGGGACATTTCTGTAACCGCGGTAGCGAGTCATGACAACTTACATAGTAGTAACCTTGATATGATTTTACGTCTGTATTGGAGTATTTGAGGAAAAAGAAAAAGAAAAAGAAAAAAAAATAATATGTGTGTAATTGATACTACTGAAGTACTGGGACCTATAGGGTTCATAGTTCCGCTCATTCTAATTAATGATACATTTTTATGCTATACTATGGGCAAGAGTATTAAAATATTGTATTGATTAAAGCATAAAAAGATACTGTCTGAGTAAAAATGTACAACTTGAAAAGCGAGAATAAATTACTGTTTGGACAAAAATGTACTGAAAAATAAGGATAAAAACCTAAAAGAACTGATAAACAAAGAAATTAGAATAGAAGTGTATTTTTGAAACTTTAGGAACTAAAGTGAAAATTAATCCCGATAGTGTAAAAATTCAAATTTAAAGTGATAAAATTTGAAAATAAACCTTGAAAAGCTATGATTGAGAACGAATTTCTCAAGTAAGGGTAAAATAGTAATTTTATCAATAAAAGTGAAATTTAGAATTAAATCGAAAAATTTGTATAATAATGAGTTTACTGATGAAAAAGAGATAATAAAGTATAATTTTGAATAATATGTGAATGAACTGTAGTGAAATTCTGGGGTTTTAAGTTTATGTTCACCATTAAGTACTTTTGTACTTAGCTTGTGGTTTTTGTACTGCACGCAAGAGACAAAGACTGAATTCGTACTGGAAGGAAATCAGTGTTAGAAGGATCCAGCATTTTTGTGATTTTGTGTAGACTATACATATAGATGTTGTCTTGTAGGACAACATGACTAGTTTTAGGGACTGTGTATAGTTTTGGATTTATATATATCTGTTATGTATTGTAAATAAGTAGATGGGTTAAGCACAAGAATTGTACTATATATATGTAAAATTTTGAAAATAATTGTTGTTCTGTACTTGGCTGATCTTGTGGAGTATTTATATAGATTGTGAAGGTTGGGTTGGATGTTTGTGAACAATTTTGGG
Organism: Excoecaria agallocha; assembly: GCA_037975025.1. Classification (NCBI taxonomy): domain Eukaryota; kingdom Viridiplantae; phylum Streptophyta; class Magnoliopsida; order Malpighiales; family Euphorbiaceae; genus Excoecaria; species Excoecaria agallocha. The sequence goes on along the minus strand of CM075814.1, from coordinate 48,575,183 downwards.
AGTGTTTTGTAGCTATTGCAGGAAGACAGAATTTGGGTTTCAGCCGTTATGCTGCCCGAATTTCTATAGATTAATTAATAAGATATTTTAAAATGTGGGACCCACGACTTAATGGGTAAAATATCGAATGTTACTGATGGATAATTTAATAATAATTTGTGGACCACTGCAGTGTAGTGTGATACCGATATTCGGACCAATGTCTGGCTATCGGGTGTTACATTTAACTTTTTATGTAAAATTATATTTTAGTCCTTTTACTTCTTAAAAGCTTATTTTTGGACTGTTTGATCGTTAAATTATCATTTTACCTTTTATATTCATATCTTAATCATTTTTACTCATTAAGGATAACTTTTGGAAAAATTACCATTTTGCTCCTAAACTTTTTATTTCTTTTCAATTAGGTCCTTTTTCATCCTAACTTTCATTTTTAGCTTATTTTTACATTTTTAGCTTATTTTATTATTATATCCCTAGTACAATCTTGGCAGAAATTTTCATATCAGATATATGGAACGTGGACCTCAAAGGGCTACATACAGACTGAGAAATGACCCCAAAAAATTATTTTTCGCATAACAGATAACAAAACAAAATAGATACTATGGGAGATTAGTGATCCTACCATAACAAAGTCATCATGACTTGCACCACGGTATGGATGTCCCTATGGCTGATCAATTATATCATGAGCTAAATTTTGACTGCCTGATTATTGCTAAGGGAAAAAATTCACTTAATTTTAAATTATTTTTCAGATTTTTAACAGTTTCATTTACTTTTTCAGTATAGTGAATTTGTCAGTCAACAATTTCATTTATTACATAAGCAAATTTCTTCTCAAAAATATTCAATTAATTTTCATAAATTCTATAAAAATTTATGGACACATTGTTTCATTTCTATAGTCAATTTATGGCTTAATTTCATCAAAATATACAAAAATACACTTTAATTTCCTATAAGTACTATTTCGGCCACCAAAGGAAAGTTACCTTACAAAATCATTTAAATCAAATTAAGCTTTCTAATGGGCTTATTCAAGGTCCTATTTCAATATTCTAATGTCAATTTCAATTATACATGTTTTTCCTAAATATTTCCTAAGTTACATAAAGGAAAATCATGCAAAATTAAGGAAAATAAGAGGACTTATTAGCCACTAACCTTTCTCACTTGCTTTATCCTTCTTAGGCTTTTTTTTCCTTGCCTTTAGCCTTAGATGATTATCCACCACGTTGAAAATCTACAAAGGGCCGAATACTTTAACATAATAATCACCATTTTTTTATCTTTAATGCTTAAAATAACACCATAAATGAACTCTAGGCATCATAAAATATTTATAGGCACCTTAAAATCAAATTAAAACTCATGATTTTACTTACCTCAAAATGAAACCCTAAGTTTTTCACTAATTTTTCTCTTACTTAATTAACTTCCTCTAATCAAAGGATAAAGGCTCAAATATTCTTCTAGGAAGATCAATTACGACTTATAATGTTTAGATCTAAAGAAAAAGAGAGACATTTGAAAAAATCTTAAGACGGAGAGAACGAGGTTCGGCCATGAAAGGGGAGAGAGGGGCTGAAAGAGATGAAATAAACTATCAAAAATATATGCTCCCCTTCCCTTATATAGTGGTTGAATTGGGTTGGACTTTGGTTCAATCCAAATCTATTAATTAAAGCTCAATAACCCAAAATCAAGCTCATTTTGTCATTTTTCTGTAATTATCTCCCTTTCCAAATGTAAATCACTCTAAAATTTATTTCATCATTCTTATAATATCAAAAATAGACTGTACACAAAATTTCAACCCAATCGAAGTCAGTTACCGGTTCAATTCAATCAGATCGATCTGATTCAACCATTACCAGTGTTACCGAAAAATTTACTTTTTATAACTAAAATATTCTACACATCATTTTAGGCATGTATAAAAATTTTGACAATTTTTAAATTTTATTTGCTATTTTTAAATACTCGATCAAATATAAATCAACCTAGTTAATCTATATAGTAAACCGCTCCATTTTTTATATTTTTGACTTTTGAAGACCTATTTGACCTCAATTTAACTTCAAATTTCAATTATGAACTAACCATGATCAATATTTTTCGATGGTTAAATAAAATATTTTTTACCTTCGAGTATACTTTTCAACCTGAAAGTACTATTCACTATCGAAAAATAATATTCACGGCTGATCCGACTTTCAAGCTATTACATAGGTAATCGTATAGCAACATTAATTGTAACTTGTAAGCATAAAAGATTCCAGATAGTGCACCCAGTAGCATCTTCCTGAAATGCGGTAATTTTATATGGACAATGACACCATTACACAAACTTTGGCATTGGACAATGCCACCATTACACAAACTTTGGCATTTATTTCTCGGAATGTAAACCACAGGTTCTTTGATTACTTTACAATACAAGAAACTGAAAATTTATTTAACAAATATTTTTCATCCATATATATCATGTGATAGTTTCCTCTTTTCTGCATCTCCATTCACCATATATATTTATGTCTGAATATGGCTTCATCTTCATATGTTTGGCCTCACATTCAAACGAGACGCTAGCTTGTGACCAATAAATTTTTCACGCTGCAACACAATAACCAAAGTCTTAAAAAAATAAAATAAGTTAAAAATAATGTACTTTGATAAAATTGTATGAGAAGTGTTCAGAAAATTGTAATATTATATTTTAAACATAGAATATGAATTTATATTGAAAATTTTTCACTTCATATTTATGCAATCAATTTCTTATTATGACTAAGTAGTCATAGCACGCAACGACCAATCTTGGAAATGGAATGGCAAAAATATACATCCAAATATTGATAATGTCATGGAAAACCCATAAATATAAAAGACAAGAGCAGGTTTTCAATTCCACATTCTGTAGAATAACCCATCAAATAAAAAGTGCGATTAAGCTCCAGGACCTCACCTGGTTTAATTCTTAGCTCCATTATGTGTGGCGCCTTCTCCAAGTTGTCCCCTATTCATTGCAAATAACAATTAAAATATTTCTCTCAATCCATACCTTAACCATTTTTAACACTTATTAAGAAAGGGAAAACTATATTAAGAAATGAACTTACTAGCCAGCTGCAGAGTCGATCTCTTTCCGAAGCTCTTCTCTTATCTGAGAAAAGAAGTTGCAGAAGTGGTCACAAATTGGCAATATGAAGATGCTTCTTTTTCAATAATTTATTCTCTTTTCTAGCTTAATTGAAAATATAAAGGGACTCTTCCATATTGCACGGTGGGTGTTTCACTTGCACAACAAAACAAGATACGAGCAATTACAAAGAATGATCATGCAAAATATATCATGTGTATGAGTGATATGAAACTATATACAAACCTTTAGGAATAGCCATTCCTGCATTCATGAGTGTCATCTTTCTTGGCGACACACTTCATGTTGGAAGGTATTAGTCTCTGAAAATCCTATATTTCAATTGATGTTGAAGATTTATGGAGAGCACCAAATGCATTCTTTTCATTATAAAAGCTACAAGAGCATAAATGCATTATAACAGACCCAACATTTACTGCAGCATCCTAGGCTGCAAAAGACCGATCACGAAACATGAGAACCGTTAAGAAGCATGGTAAATTAATTTATGGCATACATTTTTAACATCAAAACTAATACAGACCATAGAAAATGCTACTCTTTTCGTTCCTTTTTCAAAATTGAGGCCTAAATTCATATTTTCATAATTTTAGGAAAAAAGGTTCAAATTATCATATATTGAAAATTAAAGATAGAAATTAATAAAGAGATAAATTCCCACCTCTCAAAGTTGATTTTCGCTGGCTGATTTTTTAATTCCTACATTGTCTATGTTAAAATAAAAAAAAAATAAATTTAACGAAATAAATGCATAAATCAAAGGAAAAATAATCTATACCAAATGCAATTGAAAGAGAGAAAAGAGAACAGTGAGGATTGGAATTTTGGTGAGATCAGGTCCAAAAGTTGCTTTGCTTAACCTATCAACTGCTCTCTTTTGTCTGATCTCTTCCAACTGTAGCAATCAATATGAATTCAGAAAAATCAACCAAATCAAAATACACCGCTTTTGTTTTCAAAGAAATCAAGAAAATCAACCGGAACATAATCTCTGGGAAATCAGTAGCAGCCTCAAAGCAAAAAACATAGAAAACCGAAATGCAAAATACAGGACTCAACGAAATCCATCACCAGAAATTCAAGGAATATAAAATACAAATCCATCACCAAATACGCCAAGAAACAAAAATAACAAAAGAAGAATAAAAACAAAATAAAAGAAAAGATAAGAAAATAAAATCACATCTTACGAGAATTGCTATACGGAAATAGCGTGAGGAATTTGTAGACGATAGCTCAACGCGTGATAAACAGAGAGGAAATGGACGAAGCAAAAGAAGAGAAGAAACGGTCGATACACATAGATATATCTACAGAAGAAGAGAGGAAATGTGTCTGCTCTATACTAAAAGTTTTCGAAACATTGTAAGTGGAATTACAACTTCTAAAAGATCTTAAAATTATTTTGTAAATATTCTAAATAGTTCTATAATTCCATCCAGAATAGTAAGAAAATTTTTAGCATAGAGCATATTAGCTTTGGTATTAGAGTATTGGTATAAGTATGTAGTAATTTTATAGGTTTTAGATGTAATTTAAAAGAAAAAAACAAATTCCAAAAGAATTTGAATTTGGATAAAAATATATAATTGAAAAATTAAGGGAACATGGAGGGATATTTTAGTGTCTAATATTAAAATATTAGGAGCAAATTAACTCTAAAATAAATGTTAAGTGCAAAATTTTTTTTTTTTTTGAATGAATTCAAACTTCGTTAATGAGAATTAGCCAGTAAAGTTAAAACAATGCAATTAGGAGGGGATAAATCCCAAATAATAAGATCTAACATAAAATCAGAATTTTTAGTAAGAAAATAAGCTACTGCATTCGCAGATTTTTTAACTAATCCAAAATGAATGTTAAAAAGGGAGGCTTGTAAAGCTTTACGGTCACTAATAATACTCCCAAATTCAGAACGATTTTAAGAATTGAAAGATAAAGCATTAAAAACTACTTGAGAATCACATGTGGACCAATAATTAATTCAATTCAATAATTGTGTGGGCCTCATTCAATTAAAACTCAATAAAATATGTGCAGCCTGGTTGACAAGCCCCACATAATACCAAGGTCCAAGTTCAGTCCACTTAAAATCTGAGTTGAACAGTATGTTTTGTTCACGTAAGGACATGCCAGTTACCTTCCTCCGTGAGTTGTTGGCTCAAATTGAATCATGAACTTTCTCATTTCTGGCTTAATGATGTGAGGGCTTTATTAACTGCATTGGAGTTTATCGAATAGAAAAATATTGATGCAATTGTGAGATTAAATATTTTATAACTCACCTATTGTTTCTGTAAAATCAAAATTTATACAATTGAAATAAGTGAGCAATTAACAATAAGTTGGTTGATTCAATGTCTAGCATCCATAAAGAACTGTGATTCAAAATGGATATGGAAGATTGGTTGACAGTTTGTTTACTGATGCCCAGGCCTGATGCTATTTGTTTCTGATTTGTCTTTCTAATTCCAAATGAGGAGAAGAGAATGACTTGTTTTCAATGACCTTTGGTGGCAGTATCATTTGCTTCGCGTTCTAAAAAGAATACTAAAGTACAGGAATCATAAAGGTATAATAATAGCATACTTTGTTTCGTGTCGTTTGATATTGGGATGGGATTTTCAGACCCTAATCTTATTTAATTTCCCAAAATTAACCCACCTTGTAAAATGTTCCCATTTTATCTATTACAGCAACGCAACTTCATATGTCAAACACTAAAACCCTTTGCCTGCTAAACTAAGCTCTCTCTTTGGAAACACCATTTTCAATTTCACCTTCTCATTATTTATAGGGAGAGAGAGGCTATGCTTGGAGACCTCTAGACAGACATTCTCTTTTGTTCTCATATACAGAATGTTTTATTTTATATATATAAATCCCATTACAGACCAAGAATCTGCCACTATCAATGCATCTCTATATGTTTTATTAATTTGTGGGGATTCTTTTGCATTGGACTGTTAAGCAAGCACAAGAATAGAAGACTTGACTTCAATGTTTGGAAAATTAATTTATCTCATGGGATGGGAGAATATATATATGTTAGTTATCTATGCATAGAACCATTAATTGTGCTCATTTTTTCTCTAGAAAAACGAAACAGAAACAAATACGACAGTGCATAGATCGATGATGTCTTATATTGTGTTTAGCGTTCTTCGTTAGCTTAAAAAAGATTAATTAAACCATCTCTTGTTTTGCATGCAATTGGAAAATTAAACCTCGGTATTCTATTTTGTATTCTATTTGTTTTATTATGCGTATGACTATGAGAACAACATTTTTTAATAAAAAATATTTGGGCCTCAGGCAATTTTTTTATCATTATTATTATCACCGTTATTATCTTGCTAACCTATCCTTCGGACCAAACTAATGACAGATGCCACATTAAGTAGATGAAAATTTAAAAAAATTAGCAAGTAAACCTATAGTAAAATGACAAAAAAAAAAGTTGAAAATTGTGCACAAGTAGTTACTAATGATACACGGCAATTGACATAATTGATTAAAAATTTCATCAGTTAATACTTATTATAGTTTTTGTCTTTCAATCCATCAAATAAGTCCTTTTTCTGACGGACTAAATTAATAAAAATCTATTACAGATGCAAATAATAATCATTTTGCATATTTGATTAGTAAATAATATTTCCAATGAATTAGGTTACGTATAATTAGTATGAAATAAGAGTAATATTTTCTATTGTAAGGTAAATAGAAGGGTAATTCTTCTTTTCTAGAAAGCCTCACTTAATCAGCCATTTCACTATATATATGAAGGCGATCTTGAAACTTATTTGCTGAGTTTCTTCATGTTATAAATGAATATTTATATTTATATATATGTTTTTCCAGCTTAGATCAAACTTTTATGAATACATAGGAACTGGTATAAAATATAATTTTTAAGCCTTTTTCGGCCACATAAAAATCAAATAGGCTGCCTACTTGCTACTTCAATCCATTACTCCAATTAACTCAAGTAAGTAATCTTTTTCTTCTTTTTTTCAATTCGAGGCAAACAAAATCCATTTTTAAGATGCTACAGCAGAATCTCTCAAAACATCTTCAGCTACTCTACATCTAAAAAAAAATATTCATTTATTTACTTCTTGTATTGTATGTAATAAATTGCGTAGGTTCACATATTGCATATGGCTTATCATATCTCAAAATGAATCCTTAGACTTCTAGGGCTACTTTTTTCGTCATCATTTCTGGTAATTTTTATAGCAGTAATATGCATTATATCTTTTTTTGTAATTAAAAACTAGAAAAATAAATTATAAAAAAAATATTTGATATTCAGCGCTCAAAAAAATATAAAATATGTATACACATAATTATCTATCTCAGAAGAAACTAGTTACTAATCATTTTTTCCGATTACCTTCTTCGGGATCCTTTTAGAAATAGATAATAATATTGTTACTTAATAAAAAATACAAAATTCGATAATAAATATAATGAAATTCTAGGAGGTATATGATGATATGAAAGGTGGACATATACAAAATGATATCTTTTCACACCCAAACTTATTTTCCTCGACCCAAAAGATTACAGTCAAATCAACGTAGGGGTGAGCATTTGGTCGGTTTGGTTTTGGACCGAACCAATCAAATCGAAAACCGAACTTTATGAATTTTAAGAATCGAATCGAAATCAAAGTATATAAAATCGAGAATCGAATGGACCGAAATAATTTCAATCGGTTCGGTTCGGTTCTATCGATTTTGGGCCATTTTTTGGCTTTTTTTAATTGAACTTTTAACCTAAATAGGTCCATAAATCCGACAAAATAAAATCAATTAATGTGAATCGATGCTCGTAAAATAAAAAGAAAAGTCTGTGTTTATATAAAATTTGTCTCAAATGGAAATTTCAAATTACACAAGCTACAAGACATTATTTTAGAAAGCTTTATGTTTGATGAAGCTACAATTATATTCGAAAGATAGCAAAACTTAAGTTTCAAACTGGATAATTTCATTTCAACTATCACTCCAAATGCAACCTTGAAGAGAAATATGCAGCAAGTGGATATTAGTGACAAGGGTAGCTCAGTTGTTTCCCGTCCATCCCTCATTGCTCCACTTATCGATCCCCCAGTCCAAAAGGATCAAGCAATACAATTACAAGATAGAATGGAACCCTTATCAACATTAAACATGTGCTTTTGACAAGATGGATCGATAGCAAATATACACTTGCTGATTACTAAAGCTAAGAATTTGTTAAGAGTGCTAATGGTCAATAACTATAATAAGAAATAGCTTAAAGAAGAAATAAAATTGTAGCAAAACATATGTAGGAACTCAAAAATGAAACAGAATTCAGATTAACGCAATTCCAACTACAAAATTTAACTTCCATTATATTCCTTTTTTTAAAGCATTGTAAATTTATCTTAATATTAAATTGATGATTCCAAATTTTTATTTTGTTACTATTCGGCCTCCTCTATCATATTTAAATTTCGGTCTCTCTCTCTCTTTAGTATATTATGCATATTAGTATCAAAAGAAAAACTCAACCACAACAATAATGGCTCTACAAGCAAAAGACAAACTAATTCATAAAAAATGAGAGGCAAACAACAAATCGGTATCCATCCAATAGAACATGAAAGAAGCACAAAAAAGAAACGTGAAGGCAAAAATGAATAGAGAGACGAAATATTCCCATTTAACAGAAATAGGAACGAACAGCAAACAGCAAATCGGGACCGTTTATAAGAAATTGAAAGAATCAAAAATAAAGAACACAAACAGAGAGATGAAAATAAATATTAAAGAACACAGAGATAGAGAAAACACTAACCATTTTTCAGCAAACTAAAGGAAGAATCGAACTATCGAAGGATTGAAAATCGCAAGCAAGATCGATGAAGATGAGGCGGCTGAGGATTTCTCCGTAAGGAAGATCGATGAAGATGAGCCGACTGAGTTAGGGTTTTCTCTGTATAGGGATGAAATCGATGGAGTTAGGGATGAGATCGATGGATTTAGGGATGAGATCGACGAAGATTAGGGATTTACAAACTCAGTGTATATATATATACACTGAGCAAAACGGTGAATTTTACAAACTTCGATCGGTTCGGTTCCTTCGATTTTTTAATTTTAAAAACCGAATCGATAAAATCGATTTATTTTTTCGATTTCGAACCGAATAAACAAAGAATTAAAAAAACCGAACCAAATAGATCAAAATTTATTCGGTTTTATTTGATTTTCGATTCCAATTCGGGTTGCTCAGCCCTAAATCAACATTTCTTCAAAGATTTTGCATCCTTTTACAATAAAAATATTGCTACAATAGTATAATAAATTAACCAATTATATGATCCCATCTATCTAGTGATGATTGATAGGATGTGTCGATTTGTATTTGGATTTACGGCAAACGATTCACCTTACTGTGGCAACCAAATCACCCATTGTTTTCTTTTTCTTTGTTTTTGGATAACATAGTGGTCACTTACATGGACTGCATGGTTAGATTAGTGTGCTTTCGTAAAACTCATCTCTATATTTATTTACCTATTTTACAAACAACCATCACATTGACAACAATAATATTTCTTTCTTCCCATCTTAAGTTTTATATTTAAAACTTTTAAAATTTATGTATTAATTTTATGGATGGATTTTTTTTTTTATGCTATGCTTTGTAGGCCAATTATAAGTGTTGATTTTTTTAATAGTCAATGGTAATCCGATTGAATTTAGTGGTTAATATATTAATGGCTAATAAATTATTAATGCACTGAACTATTTTGAAAAAAACAATATTAATGAAGTTGACTTGAATTTGAAAGATGGGTTGGAGGGTGGTTACTGGTTAACCATGCCCAACCCTACATTTTAAGTAGCTTTTTTTAGCCATGATCTTCTTTTTTGTATTTCTATTGTATTTATTTGACTTTTAATAATTTTGTTATTCTATTCATTAAAATAATTAATAAAAAATTTTAATTTAATTAACACGGGCTCATTAAAATTAATTCTAATAGCTTTTTAATCCCTACATTAAATTTCTTTACAAGGCTTGAAATGTAACGAATACAATACATTATTAGTAGGACCAGTTAAAAGCACTGCTAGCTATGTGTTTATTTTTTCCGCTTCTCATTTCCACATTACTTTGTTTTATATTCCCAAACTTAATAAATAATTAATTTCCTATAAAAAAAAGTATAAAGTGAAGACTCAAATCAGACACTTTAAAAATAAATATTTTAAATAATTAAGTTTTACTACAATAAAATGTATAAATTTTGATAAGTATTAATCGAATGTTTTCCACAATGCCGTTACTACTTTTTAAAATAAAAATATCATACCAAACGATAGTATTTCATTTGATTTTATACGAACTCATGCATTATACAAATCAATAATGATAAAACTTCATAAAATAAAAGTTTTCTTATTCCAAAAAAAGTTAATATTTTTACAAAAAAAAAAAATCAATTCACAAGTAAATGTTTATACATAACATCTAAACAATAAATTTTGACAATGAAATGCTGGCGAATCTTCCTGTCACCCTTATTAATTAAGTAAATTAGTGTCAACTAATAATATTTGTTAAAATTATTAATTTCTAAGTAAACTAATACGAGGAATTTTTTTTTTTTTACCAAAACTAATACCAGGGATTAAATATAACAAAACTTAAGTGATACCAAAAAAAATTAATACAAAAGAGTCAAACAATCATGTCCGTTGACGAAGAGGTGACAATATCTGTGGCTTAAAATGAAACGCTTCACGTAATCCAACGGCTATTAAAGAATCTAGCGTATAAGTGTCCGTAGATATTATACACGCTTCCCTTAATACCCATCAAATCAGCCATTATTTCATTTCAAATGACGTTTCTGTCCTTATAGCCCTTTCTTCTTCTTCTTCGGTTTAATTTTTCTTTTCCAACAAATTTTTTCTTTTCCCACTCCATCAGAACACTGAATATGCCATCAAGTTACTTCAGATGACATATTGTCAGTTTCTCCGCAATCTGCATGAGATTTCCTTTCTTCTTCCTTCTTATATAACCCTATTTGAATTTTATTTTTATAGCATACCCTATTTGGAATTGGATTTGCAAATAAATAAATGCACTTGTTTTGTTTCTATTGATTTCTTTCTTATCATTATTGATTCATCTTGATTTATAATTTTAATTAATTGAAAGGTTTTTGTTATAGGATTAATTTTATTGTCGAAAGAAAAGATTTTTTTATAACAATCATATTCGTAAGGAGCTTTGAATTAAATGTGTATTGTAAGACTCGTAATTCTCTCATTTAATTAACCTTGTTAACTTGATTTATTGTACTTATTGTCGATTTTAAAATATAGTAATAATCCAAATTATTTTATACTTACAGATAGATAATACAATATCTTCTTAATTGAAGATTTGTAATTTTATCCCTAATGAAATATTTCAGCAGTAAATATGAGATACTGTAATATAAGATCATTTTAATTAAAGATATCTATTTTTATCCTCAATGAGAATTGTAGCAGTAAATATTTGTTTCAATTTATTAGCAAGTCTTGAATTTGGATATTTGCTCCCTTTACAAAAAAAAAAAAAAAGAAATGTAATTTTAATGTATTTTTTTTTACTGCTTTTTTTCTCTCTAGATTGTGCATTTTCGTACATAAGGAGACGTTAGAGTTCACATTTTACCCTAAGCATTAATCTTCAACGGCTTAAAATTAAATATGGCAAAAAAAATCTAATCTAATATGTGACGATATATGATTAGCCATTTAATTAAATAAAAAGTAAAACTTAAAATCTTAATTAGAAATAATAGTGTGTGTTCAATATTGATTAAAAAAACTTTAAAAATAGGAATAACTATTGTCTTCTTAACATATCTATTACCAATATGTTTGAGAACAAATTTTATATGTAAATCAGACATGGATTATTAAGATTAATAATAATTATTAAATTAAAAAAAACTATGTTTTAAAATTTTCCTTAAAATAACTTTTTTATATTTATAAATTAGTGATAATTATTAAGAAAATTAATTGATCTATAACCTCCACAAGCAAAGGGAATGAAAGAAGAAGCAGGAATAGCGAAATACAAACAGCTATTCCTAAGCTATGAATAGGAGTGGATGGTTGGAAAAGGGCAGTTCTGACATTAGCAATAGCAACTGCATATCCCTCGAAGGACAATTATGTAATTGTGACTCGATTACCGTCTTGTCCCACCTGACACCAATATCTCCCCTACTTCCCTTCAAATAATTAATGGAAATTTCTTCAACATTTTTAATAATATTTTTATTAATTATATTCCTATAAAGTACTGCCCGTTCGCTTCTCTCTTCAACCCACTAGCTAATCACCATGAGCAGCCCAAAATTTCTCTCCGTTCCGTTCTTTCCCAACTCTCAAACATTTCAAATATCCGATACATTACGCTTCCTGCCAGGAACGACACCGCTTTATGACACCCGTTACCCTTCATGTTCTTCTGTTTTTGCCTTCGATCATACCGCTGTTTCGCCTGATTTCTCACCTATTGTTTCTTTTCCCGATGTTTCTCAGAAGTTATCCAAGAAAGAAACCCAAACTCCCCCTGTTCTTGATGGAATCGCCGCCGTCGTCGGCGAACATGTCTTGTTCGGAAATGCCGCCGCCGCTGGAAAACGCTCCGAGCCTTCCAATTTGGCTCAACGAACCGAGTCCAAGGCAAAGAATCAGGAGAACAACAGCGGCATGCCAATGCAAAGAACATACAGAGGAGTGAGGAAGAGGCCATGGGGAAGATGGTCAGCTGAAATACGCGACCGCATAGGGCGTTGCAGACACTGGCTAGGCACATTCGATACAGCGGAGGAAGCGGCTCGTGCATATGACGCGGCAGCGAGGAAACTGAGAGGTGCGAAGGCGAGAACAAACTTTGAAATTCCTTCTGTGCTGCCTATTTCGTCTCCAACTTCATCAGGTTCGTCAACGGAGGCGAAGAAGAGAAAAAATAGGAAGGGAAATAGTGGAAGGAAGTGTGCAGTAGTGACTTCAATGGCGCATTTGTTCAGTAATAGCAAAGGAAGTTTTGATGGGAAGGGGAAAGTAGAGCTGGATTTGAAGCTGGGAATGGGTTTTGATCCATCCATGCTTGCTTAAATCTTTATTTTTGCTTATGTTAATTAGGTTTGCATAGCAATATATATATATAAGTAATGGTTCTGTAGTTCGGCAATGCATGTGCATGAAAAGCTTTTTGGTTGCTAAAAAAAAATATTTAAATCTTTCTTTTTGTGTTGTTTATGAAGATGACTCTATGAACCAAAAACAATATAAAAACTGGCAAAATAAATTTCATAGCACCAGCTCAACAGTAGATATCGGCTTATCAGACCGGAATACTGTTCATACTTAAAAACTAGAAAAGAAAAAGCAAATGCTTGAAGTAGAGAAGTCAATTTAAAACCATGATTAAGAAAGTACAGAAATCATCAATTCAGTTTTTTTTTTTTTTTGTTAGCTGGAGAAAATCTCGCCCGTGAAAGGCGGAACCGGCGAGCCGGCTGAGGAGGATATGAGTGGTGTTGATATGTACTGCTTCTGTGGTGTTTGAAGGTGTAAGATTGGGTTGGGGATGGAGATTAAAAATAAAATGCAGATATGAATTGGGTGTTATTATATACAGTTACTGTTGATTTGCGTCAGCGACAGTAGCGGAGATATTGCAAGCAGTCCGATTCAGCTGAATGATTGAAAAGGAACTCTTTTCATTTGTTTTTTAATTATTCATTAGATGTCCCGTGTGGCGGGGTCAAGAGTAAGATCAGTACCTCTATACGTGGTTCTTAATCATGAAGATGATGTTATATATATATATATTAAAGTTCGCAGGACTTACTCGAACTGTACATCACTTGATATGGATAGGAGTTCTTTGTTTTTCCAACATTTGCCGGATTACGAGTGGTAATTGGATGTATGAATGCGTATAGTGTAATGTATATTTGCACTCTTTGATTGGATTAAATTACATATATTGTTTGATCGAATTACATACGCAGCAAGATTTTGCGCACTCACAATCCGAATAATCAACCCTTAACTTCTAAGAATATCTTGTAACTAAACTAAATTCTAATAGAGTTGATAAATGTTTGACAATGAATTCCCAAATCACTTTCTTTCACCATCTCATTCTGTCTCATTTTCACTTGACATTCACTTTCTTATACTTGGATGGGAATAGATATGAATATTGTCTACATAGACATGAAATAAAGATGCATGCATAAATAGAAGAATCAATCACCAAACATAAACATACATTTTATTAATCTACTGATATGTATTAACGAGTGGCACGTCATGCCATGCTGAAATCACTCCAAAATTAATTTTGCTTCTAAATTTTACTTAAAAGATTAATTTTGTCCTTTAAGTCAAAAAAAAAAAAAGCAAATCAATCTCGCCTAATCAAATATTTAAATTAAATCATTTTTCATGTATTGAGATGCATAAGTAGTATTATATTATATTCATAATAAACACAAATTGTCATATTAAACTCGAGTAACTTTAGCATGTAAAAAAGATGTAAAAATCCTAAAACTAACTCCTATTTTGCGCCTCCCTCACATTTTAAAACTAAGCATTTATAAAAAATTTATTTTTTGAATGGCATTACAATGATATCTTTCTCCAATTGATTTTTTATTTGATCTTTTTAATGCCACTTATTTAAATAAATAAGGCTGCCACTTGTATATGGATTAACTGCAGCTTCAATCTTAAATATAGAAGATAAGAAGAATTTCAATAATCCAAATTCAAAGAGAAAAAGCGAGTAGAGTTTTGAAAAAAAAAAACCGAAGAAGAAGAAGAAGCTGTGAGATTTATTTTCTAATGTGTTTGAATAGAATGCGACCTTCTTTTCTATTAATCAATAAAATCTGCATTTTATGTTAACTACATTTGATACCATTTTCATCATCTTTTTTTTTTTTTGTATGAAGTAACAATTATTTGATTCTGAGTATATTTCCTTCCTATCAATTTACTAATTTTGTTCTTGTTCAATTTTTGCTGGTTTTATTTTATGAGAAAAAAGATAAATTCGATTCCTCGAAGTGGTCTTCTTTATGATTATTGGTACTTGGTAGTGTATTAATTAATCTATGGATTGCTTATCTAGAACTTCAAATGTTCCAGTAATATTATACCTAAATGAAATGCCTAATGTAAAACAAGGATAATATATGTTTATTTGAACTTTGAATTTTTCTACCTCAAGTACCTTGCTGTCTGTAATTTGCTTAGGCTTTTGATTGTCCAGAAGTCAGTTAATTTACGATTATTGTTGTTTAAACTAATACATCCAAGTATCAGACTGGAAGTCCAAAGTACTGAAGAAAACAGCTAAAAAGAAAAGCCAACAACACCCCAGCCGTGAATGTGATCTGATCGCGTAAAGATATGAATGAGTTTTTATTATTAATATTGCCATAACATCTTATTTCTAGGGACATTTTTTTCATTAATGCGTTTTAAATGAATAAATACAAAAATTGGATCTGTCAGAAAAGAATTACAGAAATGAAATATTTTTTTGAAACTGTTGCCAGCTGGAGCAGTTTTATCAGTGGGTGTCGGAGCGCTTGGGAGAGCATAGGGAACAAAATGTCTACAGTGTCTGAAATCGCAACAGTCTGCAGCAATTTCAGACACTGACAGAATTCTTCCCAGGTCCACTTAAAATTTCATATTTGCTCCCTAATTCGTGACACCAAAAATTATTTTTTTACAAAAATTCTTGAAGGGCAGAAGCCCTATATTAAGGGCATTCATCCGAGACAACAAGGGCAAATGTCTTCTCCTTTTCCTTCCCTATCTTTTCTGCAGCCCCTCAAGCCTCCAGGTAAGTTCCTACAACTTTGGTTATTTTTTTTGCTTATTTAATTTATAAATTACAAATTATAATGTAGAAATTTTATAAATCAATAAGTTATAATTTTTTTACTTATTTTGTATTTATAATGTAGAATTTTTATTAAATGGTTGTACTTGATTTAAGTAAAATAGTGAAATATTAATAATAAAAATTGAATAGGATAATTTGACTTGTTGGAAAATTTTAAAATAATATAAAATTATTTAATATGATTTTTATAATTGATTAAATTAATTAAATTGTTATGTTTGTAAAAGTTGCTACGGTAAAAAATATTATTGCATAAATTAATCGTTATAAATAAGATATAGTTATAGTAAAGATTATAATAATATTTTTTAATATTGTATTAATTTATATTTGACATGTGTTATATATTCGATTATTTTGTGATCTGCGAAAAAAAGCAGGTTAATATATAATATTAAAATTTAAAAATGTTATAAATGTAGAATAAAAGGAAAATAAAATGATTTTTTTAAATGTTAATTAAACTGTCAACTTATTATTTAATTTATTATTATTATTATTATTATTATTATTATTATTATTATTATTAATGTTGTTGTTAATATTATTATTATTATTATTATTGTCACATTTAATGTAGGATATCAAAATTATTTGCACTGTATTGTGTTTAATTTATTATTGATTTATATCAAAAATTCAATAGATTTTTAAAAATGCCGTATATTAGTCATATAGGTCTATATACAAAAATGGAATAATTTAGAAATCAGAAACATATTAATCCCGAATTAATCGAGGATGACATCCTGATGCTACAGCGCAGACATCGAGCGGATGCTGTTTGGAATGGAACGGTAAATGTATTTTTTAGTTAAAAATAATTTAAATTAGCATACGCTATCATGGATAAATTAATAATAATTTATATTTTTATTAGGTTCAACATAATGTGCTGCCAGCCCGCCGAGCCAGCGTGGATAGTCATTATAGAAATATTGACAAGCAAATTATTCCATATTTAGGAATAACATATTTTTTTGGAGTTTCGCAAATTGGAAGCATGCATGTTAATGCTGAATTAATAACAACACTTGTTGAGAGGTAGCGACCAGAGACTCACACATTTCATCTTGCTGTAGGTGAAGGCACAATCACTCTTCAGGATATAGCTATACTCACCGGATTACCCATAGAAGGACGTGCTGTAACTGAGCATTTAGACAATAATTGGCATGAGCTTTGTGACCATCTTTTGTGTCATATTTCTGATGAAAATGATTTAAGGAAAAACACTATTAAATTGATATGGCTGTTCAGACATTTTAATTTGTTGCCTGCCGATGCATCTGAATACCAGATATAATGTTTTACTCGAGCATAGATCCTTCGTTGTATAGGTGAGTTATTATATCCGGGACAGTCAAATAATCATATACATTTGATGTGGCTTCCCTTATCGGAAAATTTAGAAGTTGCTGATGAGTACAGCTGGGGTTTCGCAGTCCTTGCATGGTTGTATAGAGATATATGCCGTGCTACGAAACCGAATACAAATTCAATTGGGAGCTACCTTCAATATCATCATCATCCCCCAAATGAATTAACGATTCATTTTCACTATCTGCATTAATGGGATTATATCTTGTATCCTCTTTTGCATCCATATTTTGAGTATTGCCAAAAATGCTATCATACAGTAAATCAACATATCTCCTATTATAAGACTGCCATCATGAACATGCGAACTGGAACGACATTGACTATTAGCAGGTACATGAAAAACAGAACACAGATGACTTACATCTGGGACATGGGGAATAGAACGTATGGGTTGACTGTCAAGCTGTGTAACATGACCTCGTTCTGCACCACTTATCTGAACAAAATTTCTCTCAGTTAAACGGCTTCCCCATCTATTTTCAAAAAGTGATTTACTAAAAAAATCATCCATGGGGAATTGACCGTTTGGGTTGACTCATTCTTCTAGTAGGCGCCTGACTAACTAATCTTCTTAATTGACCTTCTCCTGAAGTTATACTAGTCTGCGTTCTAATTAAATTATCATCCCGTCTATCATTATCTTGACAACTGATAGACTGTGCAGACTGACTAGGGAGCATTTCATTAAATAATTGATGATGACCTGCCTCAAAGTTTTTTCTATGCAATGCCTCACTTGTAAATTAATATCCGTGTTCATATGTTGGTCTACTGGTTCCTGCACCCCCCCGCACCAAGTACAACAATTAATTTTACCAAGTTGTAATCATCATATCTCCTTAAATTATCATAAATTGAATCTATGTCATTGTTATCCGCCAAATCAACCAACGTCCAACATAACGATCTTCGGTTGTACATTGGACTCTTATAAATAATTCTGGCAATCACGTCATTGATACCTAAACCTAATTTTACGTGAATTTTATGGATCAATTTTGGAAGAGTCGGCCTATTTTTAACTCTCATCCTCCTTGTAATAGCATTCAGACTAGATACGTCATATTGAAAATCAGATGCTCCAACACTAATTTTTCTTCCTGTGTGCACATAAAAATCAGTATATGTCGACATCTTTCAATAACTTACATGTGATACAATATTATAATATATTATTAAATTTACATAATAATAATAATAATAAATAATAAATAATTCAATAACAATAACAATAACAAAATTAATATCTACAGTAATAATAATAATAATAATAATAATAAATTTAATAACAATAATAATAATAATATTAATAAATTTAATAACAATAACAATATTAATATCTACAATTATTTCTATAATAATAATAATAATAAATTTAATAACAATAAAAAATTAATAATAATAATAATAATAATAATAATAATTTAATGTTATTATTATTATTATTGTTATTATTATTATTATTATTATTATTATTATTATTGTTATTATTACTGTAGTAATTAATTTTGTTATTGTTATTAAATAATAATAATAATAATAACACATATTCATAATTTTTATAATGATTTTCTATATATACATTATAAAAAATAAATATATTTAATTTATTAGCCTATCTTCTTTTAAAAGTACAACTGCGATTTTCATAACCTATTACTTCAACTTTTAAATTTAATTCTACATTGTAGTTGATAAATTCAACATTATTATATAAGCAACCTTATATTAATAATATAAAATTATAGATCAAAATATATTAAATTGTATTTACCTTTTAGAATAATGTTGAAAATATATTATTGATCCGAAAAAAATATCTTTATAAATTATCAAATATATGATAAGAATTTCAATGAAATGTAAAGAATATAATTTGTTAACATGCAAATGAAAGCAATCGGCAATATTTATATAGACATAAAGAAAAAAATTTTTCAACTGGAGAATTATGAATGGGCCCGATTTCAGTCTGAAATCGCTGACTGCAGCAGCGATTTCAGAGTTTGAAACCGTTATGGTCTGTTATAGTTTTAGCTCTGAAACCGTTGCAGCAATCAGTAGTTTCAGGCTGAAATTAGGCCCACTTATAATGACATTTCAGATAAAATTATTTTATCTGGCAGCGATTTTAGTTAAACATCCTAAATCTGTAAATTATTTCTGATATATCCCAAAACGATAATTAATTTTTTAAAACATATTATTAAAAAAAATGTCCTTTCTTTCTGTGTCCCGGAATTATATTCAGAAGTCAGAAACACAAGACAACAGAACCTCTCCCTTATTGTAATTTGTATTTATGTTATACGAAGTACCTGTTTTTAGTTAGTTGCCGTACCTGGGAACTTACAATTCTGACCATTTTTTATTACGTTAATTAAAAAGTTTAAATTAATTTAACAAAACCACGTAATCTTATCTTATTAATTGTGGGCCTAACAATTAAGATGAAAACTGCAGTTTGGGTTTGGTCCAACAACGGAACATTTCTTCTTAAGCTCTCCACAATTCCTATTTTATTCATTTTTTTATATTTTAAATACATTTATATGTTTATTGTCACTTTTTATGTTAATTAATTAAAAAACAATATCATATTGTCAATTACAAATTTTGTTTTTAGAATATTGAAAATTTTTAATTTGTGCGTGAACTCAAAAAACGATGTTTAAAGAAAAATAGAGGGAGTATTAATTAAACGTTTAAAACTTGTACAACACTAATTAACTAAACCATAAAATGGAGTTGTTATTGTTAAATATGAATTTAATCAACCATTATTATAGAAAAGAATGGGCCATTTGTATTAATTAACGGCTTTAACTTCCACCTAAACTTGGGTTTTGGATTAGATAAGGATTTAGCATTGTTGGACCTAGCCAGGTTAGTTGGCAGTGGCACACACTTGACAGGAACAAAGTTAGTTGTATCTGATTGTTGATAACCTGCAATTATTTTAACATCTAATGATTTAACCAATGTACTGAAATAATTAAAACATTGTGTCGAATCTTTTTTTTTTGGTTCCATCATAATTTCTTTAATCGGAAGCAATGAAGCAAGTTATCAAGAAATATTCTTAATTCGACCTAGTCTTATCATGTTAGCTCATGAAAGATTTCAAGAAAGGGTACACGGAAAATAATCATTTCTCGCATTGAGCATTAACATTTCTAGAAGAGTGTACCGTTTATCAATTAATAATGGTTTAACATTGCTTTCTAGAATGAAACAAAGTAGAGTTAAATACTACCACTTCTATTAGTCGGTACAACATCATAATCACCAACACAAATCCTTTCAAGTTCCAAAAATTGCTCGAGTATCATGCGAAATTGCTAATTGCTTGCTTCCGCCTAAGCTTTCTCATCATTCAGATCCTAAAACCACAATCAGGCTTCTACTTCCCAGCTGCCCAATCACTTGCATAGATAATGTGCAACTCCCTCATCATGTCTACAGTTGCAACAATTGCAGACAGACAAAGGCATCATGGGCCAAAAGCTACAAAAACCCGAGTTTTGAACAGGTCTATTCACAACTAAAGCAAAGTCCCGTCTAACGGTACATCCATCCATAGCACATTAAAAAAAAAGTGCATCCTCCACCTGTTTATTCCCAAACCTAAAAACATTTATCAACCTAGTTTTCAAGTCTTCACTTCATCTTATAAGAACATTTAGCGACACAGTACAAAACCCATCAGGCCCAAAGAAAAATAATGCTATTTGGAAAAGTTCACTTGATGGCTATTTAACAACAATCATTTTAAATAGGCTAAAGGCACATTTTAGCACATTTTTAAATCTTGTGTGTTGACAAAATGTACAAATTTGCTCCTTTAAAATGGAAGATTTTTGCTTTTCATGTTTGAAAAATAAGAAATTTTTGTTTTTTTTTGTTTACTTTAGTTAACTTTGATTGTTTTACCATTAATTGAGCACTGACATATACAAATGATGACACGTGATAATCAATTATTGGACACTTCATTTGACACGGGCATCATTTGTCCAATAATTAGTTGCCATGTGTCATCATTTGTAATATTAGGAGCAAATTTGTATATTTTAACAAACATGAGGGGCAAAGATGTATCTTTGACCTTTTAAATGCATGCAGTGTTACTGTTAAAATTTTATTTAAGAAAATAATAAAAGATGTAAACTAGTCTTAAGTAACTGGGTAACTACGATACCAGCTTAACAACAATAAAAAATGCTCAGGAATATAGATTTATCAAAAACTAATTATGAAACATAATTTGATTAGATTCATAGTAACAAAACATGTGATTATCTATAGAATAATTACAGCTTATCTGTTAATATATCCTAAAACAAAAGCAGAAGGAATGAGGGTTTGGCCCCAAAGAATTTGGATGAATGTAGAAATCTGCTCCAAGAAAGAATCTAAACTGTAACTAATGATTAGGATCTCTACACTACCCTCAGTACCTTCAGTATAAAAACAAAGTTCCGCTTCCAGGTAAAGATGCGGAGAAGGCAACTGGTTTAGTACTTGCATTAATTCAATTTGGTAATGCTGTTAGGACAACTGAACCATGCATAATTATGCATTAGTTCTGCAACTGATTTGAAAAATAGATTACCAGTGTAAGACTTATTCTTTTCAGCTTGTTCCGTATAAGATATCAGAAGCCTAAATTATCTTCAACAGGCAGATTTAGGTCAGGTAGCGAAAAAGAAGACTCCCTGCCTCGAACCTCTTGTTTCTGTAAAGCATTGGGTGACGATGACTCCAGTTTATTACATGCAGGACTTATTGTCATGATTGAACGAGTGGGATCGCAGGGTACTCTTATTTGATTCGTTAAATCCATCTCGGCAGTTTTGACAGCTGCTGAAATTATTTGTGGCGTCTGCCTTGATAACAAATCAACCTGAAAAGAAAACCATCACTCATAAATCCTCAATGCCCCATTGCCTACTCCTTCCAAATAAATAACTCCTTATTTAAGTTCAAAGGGTTTGGTATAAAATGTTATTTTGGTTAGATGAGAAATGCACCACTTGAGTTCCAGCAGATGTGTCAAAGAAGAGTAGAAGACAACAACAGAAGCGAAATACTAAGAAATTACAAAACAACACTTAGAGGGCAATGACTAGATGCAAAGAAAAGCAAAAAACTATTCATCAAGCTTATTCAACAGTAACATTATACATTACTTAGTATAATCATGTTCTTTTGGCTATTGCTTCCATGTTATGCAATTCATAACTATGTGAGACTATGAACCTGAACATGACAATATAGCCTGAGAAGCAAACAAAAAGTTCTGAAGTTATGGACCAAAAGAATAAAACGATATCATGCTGAAGAACTCTGAAGCATAAAGTTTATCACAACTCACATGCCCCCAGGTTACAACAAGTATGGCAAACTTCATTGACACAATTGAAGCCAAATAGCTATCTATACTCGTGGATTTAACACAGTTTTGAACTGCTCAACTCACAATTCTATATCATATATTGAATTAAGCACCTAATAGAACCTTCATGAAACTGAGAGTCCTCAAAAGAGTGATTCCATGCCAGTTAATGCAGGTTTTCTAAATTTCAAGTAAATTGTTCATAATATATTATGTTCTATCAGGGAATCAGTCGTTCAAGAATAAATGAAAATAAAGAGATGCATCCAACGATTTCAGGATACCATGAGTTTTGGAACTAATGTGCAAACTGAATTCATTAGATTCTATGATTAGAATTAACAAAATAAAAAAAAAAAGTAATTTCAGGTTATATGCTAGATTTTCTGTTCAACAATTAATTTCAGGTTCCAATATGAGCTTTTAAACAATTTTACAAAGTTGGTGCAAAGGGGACTAAAGAAGGCCTGTTCTTGCTAAATTTGAACATTTCATGTCATTTTAGGCATGGGACAAATGGAAACAAATTCTTCTGTTAAAAAGTCATGCTAATTTAAATATGCTTAAATTTGGTTGCATATAATCATTGGAATTCTAACAAACTGATCGGATAAAATGAAAACCACAGAAACTAGAAAGTAAACATTAAGGTGTAGCAGCATCACCTTCAATCTCTTCAAGCTTTCATTAGCAACTCTCTGTTTTTCAACAGTAACTTGCAAGGTTGCCAATTCCTGCTTGCGTAAACACATCAGAAGATGAAAAAAACAAGTAATTAGGCATATACAAATGCAAGGGGAAGCGAGAAGTAAACAAGTTATCCAAGACATGAAGTTAATAAAACATACATTTTTCAAATTTCTTCTTTCCTTCAACAGTAAACTTTCCAGCTCTTTAAGCTCGGGTAATGTCTGCCAGAAACCAAAGAATTCAGAACAACATAAATTCATAATGCATGGTCATAATTTCCATTTTCATTTCATAATTCAGACATAAATCTGAAAAATTCAAAACCACCTTCTTCTTTCTTGACCTCTTCGTGGTTGGCGTTTCACCGGCAACAGCAACCTGTACATAATCCGATATTCAACAGGTTAGATCCATGAGTGCATTTTGGCACACGTAAAGAAATTCCAAAGATAGCAAAAGCATAGATACAAATATTACACATACATGTGCTTAAACAAGCATCTTAAAAGGGGCAGTCATTCATTTCTCCAAATTCCTTAAAACGCGTTTTGTATTTCTTTAATGAATGCAAAATGCAAAATTCATGTGGAAAATTGAAGTGAATGTACGGAAAATTCTCAACTCAATTTCAAATTCAGAAAACCGAAACAGGGATCATTAGAACTTTCAAAAACATAACCCAGTCCACGAAAGACCGAGTCCACCATTAGCTTAGAGCCACGCCGCCGACAGGAGACAGCATGCAAAGCCCGTGATTCACACGTGCTTCATAAAAATACGAATTTAGTTTGGGCAGGAGAAAAGAAAAATCGATGGATTAATCTATTTTTGTGGGAATTAAAAATTAAAAGAATAATGGTAGTTAGATGATGGTGGATTGAGTTACCCAACGAGTCAGCGTAAACCATATGTTTGGTGAAAACTGGTCCCTACATTCAAATGACTCATCCTTTCCTTTCCGAAACGAATTCGCACCTAAAATTTTTCTTCAATTTTCAACAAATCATTTTAATTCCCTACTTTCAACTTCGGATGTACAACATTTATTTGACCCGATAAATGCCACCTCCTTGGCCCCACCAACAAAGGCTACAGGAACAGCCTGTCAACTGTGCTTCAATTAAAAAATACTAATAATAATAATCACACCCAATCAGCTCATTACACGCTTTTTCAGAGTTACCGAACAAAAAGGCATGGTTAAGATCGAGCTGTCATGCAAAAATCTAAAGGCCGTCACGTGAGAAAAGACAATATTTTGGTGCGCCCGCAGAAGTGGAGAACTGCGGCGACCACACCAAATCATTTTTGCCCAATAAAGTGAAGTGCATAACCACTCACTACACTACACCAAACAACAAGCAGACCTGTTTTGCCACGAAGACACGCCACCGGTTAAACAGCTTAAAATATTTTAAAAAAACAAAAATGCTTTTTGTCCATTGAATGACCAAAACGCTCGTCAAATTAAAACCTAAATAAAAATTGAACGACTTTTTTTTTCTTCATAGAGAAACTTCCAATTTAAAATTCGCGGGTTTGATTCCAGGTAGGACAGAATCGTCTTTTCCGGAGATATATACACGATCAGGTACTGACCCGCCACAGAACTTCGATTCTAGAACAGATCTATTGGACGGTAATGCCCTTACGGATAAGGACGTTTTGGTCTTTTTATTGGTATAAATACACGACATGCCTCCTTCCACCCTGCGACCCCATTCGAATACGTTGAATAAAAGCCACAATTTTTTTATGCGAGCCATAGAAAGAAAAAGGTTTCGAAGAATGAAAAAGAAAATATAGAAATGGAAAGTCATGAGTTGAAAAGACAAGGGCATTTTAGTCAAAAGAATTTTCAAGAAAAAACAAAGCCACAAAAAATTCATAGTGGCCGGCGACCGGAGAATATCCCCGATCTGGTAGTCAAATAGCCGAGTTGGCCCTAGGGACGCATGAGAATCCCCCATGCATTAATGGAAGAATTTTCGGGCAAGAAAAAAATGATTTTCCAGAAAGATTTTACCGATGGGTGCCATAAAGTCGAATTAAATATCCTTTTCCACGAGGGTTAGTACTGTCACTCTAAAAGAGAAAAAAAGCAACACAAAAACACACGCCGGGTCACCGAGTTAAACCCGCCGGTACACAAAAACCGAGATATAAAAGCAAAAAAGGCAACAAACCTTAGATCTAGCAGTATCAATCGGCTTAGACTCCTCGAAGCCGTCGGCGGCACATCCGCTGACGGAAGTGCCACCGCTCCAAGAGAGCGGCGTGGTGGGACTAGCACGAGTAGAATCGGTTTTCTTCCTCGGAACCTGTTTTGACCGCCGCTGTTTGACGCTCCAATCTAGGCGCAAAGCAGGCGAGGAGCCCTTATTCAACAGCGGCGGCTTATGTGGTGGTGGTGGTGGTGGCTGCGGTGCTTGGTGTAGCTGCAAAAGTAGATGAACGACGAGAGTGTCGTCGGCCATGGCCAGTCTTACCCAGTCATCTTCAGTCATAGTTTTGTTTTTTTCAGAAACAGAAAACAGAGAGAGAAAAAAAAAGACTGGGGGAAAAGAGAATTGATAGACAAAATCTTCGAATGGAGAAGAGGGGGGTGGCTATATATGTGTGTGGGTAAGGTGCGTGAGAGATGCTCCTTTCTTTCTTTGCTCTTTGTTTGACATTAACCCCTTTCTATTTCTTTCTCTCTTTCTCGTTTTATGGATTGTTTTTTTCTTTTTCTAATTTTATTTTTATGGGCCCACTCATAAGCCCACGTGGCCGTTGGCATTTTTGGTATTTTCTTGTTGCTGGGTGTTTCGGTTCTCTCCATGTTACTTATTAGTACTGCTTTTGTACAGTGTTCTTTCTTTTTATTTGAACGGGATAGGATTGGTTGAATAATTGAATTGAGTCGTACGTGGCTTGTATTATACGCGCCAAAACATGCGAGTGGGTAAAGTGGCGTGACACGTGAGGGTTTGTGTGGGAATTAGAGCGGATGACATGGCAGATTAGTTTAGTAATTGACAAATTATCACAATTGGTAGTGCCACTTGGGTCTAACCTAAGTGCTTTATATATCGATATTGATATGTATGTTGAGTTTTTTTATATATATAAAAGAAAAAGTTAAATAATTATTCGAAACGGTGCATTTTAGAATTCATAAATTTTTCCTTTTTATTGACTTTAAAAAAAAAGCTCACTTTATTGACACATAAGACTAGATAATCACAAACACTGTCTTATGCACATGGATATGTGGCAATTTAAAAAAAAAACTCATGTTTACTTCCTAAATTTTGAATTGATAATAACTTTTTAGCTCTACGCATCTTCATTACACATATACTGGTTGGTATATGAGGGGATGACTTTGATGCTATTAATAAACATTAGATAACAAACATCAATACTAATAACAAAAATATACATATATAGGCCAAATCTGCCTTAATTAGCTAAATCGGTAAGCAAATCCTATAGAATAAGTTACAACTAAAGCTAATTAACTAAGTCTATTTTAGTGATGTACTAGCACTATATATTTCCATCGATCTTCACCTCATAATTCATCCAAACTAAGAAATTAAACTCATCGAAGTAATAAACATGGCATCTCAACAAATAGCAAACCAAAGAGCTGGAGCAGAAATTTATAATGGAGACTCTCTATGCAAGCAAAAATCAATTGAACTTCTTAAGGAAATCAATCTCCCTTTAGGCCTTTTGCCTCTCGATGATATTGTTGAAGTTGGCTACAATCGTAATACTGGATTTGTTTGGCTCAAGCAAAAAAACACCAAGAATCATAAATTTTATACAGTTAATCGTAATGTGAGTTATGACACAGGGGTGACAGCTTTTGTAGAGGATCGCCGCATGCGACGAATTACTGGAGTGAAAAGCAAGGAATTTATGATTTGGGTTCCAATTTCTAATATCAGTATTGATCCTAAAAATGCCACAAAAATAAGTTTTTCTAATTCCACTGGACTTTATAGAACTTTTCCGGTTACTGCTTTTGAGCTCCAGGAAGGGAACTGAATTAATTCTTGATCGCTGACTAATTATTAAAGTCAATATTGTTTCCAAATTGTGCAGTTAATTAGTACTTGTGATCACAAACCCCTAAAGTACTCTATAAAAACATATATGAGGGGATCAATTTGGTTTGTCAAAAAAATTCATGTAATTGTATTTGCATTTCAACTTATTTTTTAGGCCTAATCCATCATTATTCCTTCAACTTATATATATATATATATATATATATATATTCGGATTTCAATTTTTTCGTAGTTATTTTTAGCACCTCGATTTCTTTTTTTTTTTTCAATTATAGAAACCTTCTGAGACCTAATTACAGATTAGAATATATAATAATTTGAAATGCACTCTCTAATATTGACTCTTCTTCAACATTAATTTTCCATTTCGATATATAGGTCAATTTCATGAACAACTAGGCATCATTTCAAGAATGTTAAGATAAATTCTAAGCAGTAAATTTGGAGTTTTTGCCATCCACGACGACCATAAAATACCCAAAAAAAAAAACTTGCAAATTAATGAAAATAAAAAAAAATCCAACAAACTGGAAATTCGAAAAATTTGAAGACAAATAATAATTAAAGAAAATACAACCCATCAAGGAAAACTTTTTAAAACAAACAATGAATTTCTTTCTCATTAGTCATTAGTAATCGCTGAGAAAGTAGACCTATATTTCTATTGAATCCCCCCGCAAGAAGCCAATTCAATTATTCAAATAAAAACGTTCATTCGCAGTATCAAAAAGAGATGTTCATCCTTTTTTTTATATAATTATAAAAGAAACATAACTATTAATTATAAAAATATTATTAGAAAAAATTAAATTTAAGATTTCTTGCACTTTTTTTTTATCAGTATTAGTAGCATACCATTTCCTTGCTGTTAAAATGCAATTTGAAATTGCTTGGGAAAATATATAACCCACATTTCCTTTCTTTCGCGATATTAAAATATTAGTAACTACCGACCAGTTGCAAATCACAATCTGCAAACCACCAGTTTCTTGCATTACAAGACATGATCATTATAAAAATTTAATCATAATTGTCCTAATTTTTGTCCATGTGGCTATCCAAATCAGATATTGAACAATTTTCTGGATTTTCCTAATAAAAAGCTTGAAAAAGTTAACTGAAAATGTAAGGGGGGGAGATTTATTTTATTTTATTTTTTCCTTATTAGGCTTAATTAAATGGAATAATGTAGTTTTGTTCTATCAAATTGCTTAAAAAGCGAGAAATACAGAAAAGAAGACAAAACGGGTT
Source organism: Excoecaria agallocha (assembly GCA_037975025.1). Classification (NCBI taxonomy): domain Eukaryota; kingdom Viridiplantae; phylum Streptophyta; class Magnoliopsida; order Malpighiales; family Euphorbiaceae; genus Excoecaria; species Excoecaria agallocha. The sequence goes on along the minus strand of CM075814.1, from coordinate 48,546,235 downwards.
TAAAGTATTTTATATTTATTATTAAATGATTATTAATAATAACTTTTTTAGGATGCAGATAATAATAATAGATAACAAAAAGCAGATTCCAGCTTCTGTCTATTGGTCAACTAGAGTGGGAAGAAGATACGGAAGATAAATGATTGTTGTTGCGAGTAGAAGGTGGCATGGCATCCTCTGATTGGTGAGTGTATAAAACGCAATAAATTGAATAGCGACAGACTGCTGCCAACTCTCCCATCAAATAATTTATTCTACAAACCTTTTCGTAGAAAGAATTAACAGAAATTCAATTTATTTGTCAGAAACAATTTATGTTCTTAATCATAGTAATATGGTTTATTTCTCATTATATACGTTTCTACCGAAAGTTTTATATTTAATATATATGTGCATGTTATAGATCAAGTTTTTCTTTTGATTTGTTTGCTTTCCTAATTTTACAATCATGAAAAACTTTTGGCAAAATCTATAATATAGAACTTGGAATTTAATATTTTTATATATTAAATTCCTGTACTTTTAAAATTTAACATTAAATTTCTCAATTTTTACATATTTACGTATTGATTTTTTATATTTTAGAAGTTATAAAATATATTCATTAACTTACCTATTAAAATATATTAAATTTAAACGAATATATTAAATTCAAATGGATGTTAAAAATAATAACGTTCCGTTAAAATATATATAATTTTAACCGAATGTATGTTATATTATCATTTATACCATCTATTTTGAATTTAATGTGTCTTTCTTAAAAAATTTAAAAATTTAATATGTAATTTTGAAAGTATAGTGATATAATGTATAAAATTTTTAAAGTACATATATTAAAATATGATTTTTTCCAAAAAATTTTCATTAATGTGGTAATACTTTGGGAGGTATTTCGTGTTTTATGCAAATATCAGTAAAAATTATCAAATTGATTGGGAGTAATTCTAACTAAGGTTAAATGTAAAGAGTTTGCAAATTAATGGTTCTATTATTATATATATATACTCACTTCGTTATTTTTTATGTGTCATTTTAAAGTAAAATTCAAATTATATTTATTTGTCACTTTTAAACCTGTAATATAATTTAATTTGTTTTTTAATTTAATTTTTTTTCAATAAAATAAAAATCAATTAGGTTTGATAATTTAATTTTAAAATTACACACTTTAATACTAAATTTAAATTTATTTATTATTTTTTAATTTTAATAAAAATAACAGATAAAAAAATGGAGTATAAAGATTCATTTTTTCGCAATCACCGATTCTATACTATTATTGCATCTAGTCATTGAATAGAAAAAAGAAGTTTCTCTCGTAAAAAATATATCTTACAATAAAAAAATTATGTATGAATCCGATTTAAGAATGATGATTATGCAGTAAGTCATATAAATTTAAAACATTTCACATAATATGTTTTAGAATGTTTTTTTGGGATAAATTTTTCTATGATTGTATCGTTATCATTATTATTATTATCATTATTATTGTAAAAGTTGAGTCAATATCGATAATGAACCGAAAATATTAGCAATAGAAGTTCATAAATTTTGAAGTGGGATTTTTCAGGGGTTCTCTTAAAATATAAATTTTGATTTTTTTTTAAGTGATTATGAAAAAGAAGCCGCAGTGATATTTTTACATAATGTAATATATATTAATATATGGAATTCTCATTTCTTCATGCAAACATAATTTGTTGCCTAAAAGTGCAAATTGGCATAGATATTATGAATAATAAAATATAGCATGCCAAATATAATGGAACAAAAAGCAAAAGACACTACTCATTAACAATTATAAGCATCTTCTCCACAACGAAACAATGATAGTTCCAATGCCAAATGTTTATGCTATATATATAGAGAGAGATTAACCTCAATCGGCGATGTTATAATTCAAATCGTATATTAAAATTAATTTAATGTTATGATTTAAAATTAATTTCAACCATTAAATTTAGATCAAGTCCATTTTTAGAAATGTTTTTAAATTGACATTTCAAAATACATATCAATTATATCGATAATTAATGAACTTATATTCTAAATACCATAATGTCACATAATTTTTTTTTCATAATTTTATGCCATATTTGATTTTTTGGTAAATTTTAAATTATTTTTCAACCAAAATGAATTCCAATACAAAAATTATATTATTTAAAAATTATATAATTCAAATATTTTTTATATTATAAAAATTATTTTATCACTTTCTGATAACTAGCATAGTAATCTCCAATGTAATTAACCGAGCCATGTTCCACTAATTAAATCAATGGTGGCGTGATATGAGATATTTTTTTTGTTAGATGGGATTTTATGCAATAAATCAATGTGTCGTTCCGACAAATTAACCATAATACAATTATAGTGGCTTTTGTTAAATAAATATCTCCAATCAGTTATTTTTCAGTTAAAAAACATTATTTTTATTTGCCTCTCAAAATACTTGCATCAGAATGATGTGAATACGAATTGGCAGCAAAGAAACCGAATAAAAAGTTGATCATAACAAATTTTATAGCCACTATTTACAACAACATAAACACTTGAGCTGCTATATTGTTTAGCTATTACATTCTCGTATCATTAGCTGGAGTTATATTCTTATTGAAACATTATGAGATATGTACCTATTTCATATTAATTTATTTTAAAGAACCCCTTTATTTGGTCTGTGACTTGTTGAGAAAATAAAATTAAAATCTATTTCCATGTGTAATTTTATTTAGCATAATATTTAACTTTTGAGAATCAATTAAGTTGAAAAGTATATTTGCTTTGCATTAAAAAAATAATAATAATAATAAAAAAGAAAACATGCTTAAACACAAGGACATGGTGAAAATAAGTTGAAAATAGCTATGATTAGAAAAGCATCGTTATTACCTTAAAAACAGATTGCTGGAATATTGTATGCCTATGTTATTAAATATTTTTTTGACACAAAATGCAATCAGATTATTGGTGGGGTGAATGTGTAATCCATGTGGTGGATGCCCAATAATTATTTATTTAATTAAACCATCTGAAAATGATTATTAATTAATAAATTATAAATCATTATAAAAAGAAAACAAGAAAAAAGAAGGAAACCATCTCACTGTTTACATCTTATCCTGCTTTTGGGTGATTTAAATGATTCTTCATTAATGCTTATCTTTGAGGAAATAAATTGGTAAGGAAAAAAAAAAAAAGTCTTTCATTGATGTTCTTCACAGTTGTCACGTGCGAAAGAGAATGCGAACGGTGGTTTTCGGAATAGAAAATACTTTCCTACATTGGACGCAGGGTATTAATAGTTGATTAATAAACAGTTAGAAAATGCGGAGTCCTAATCCCTAAACAGCCAGTAAGTGGAAAGCACTGTTTGGGCTGAAGCATTTCGCATTATTTGAGGTAAGATTGGGCTTTTTCTCTTTTCCTCAAAGACTGGGGGCTATTCTCATTTTGTACGGGCCCTACATGTTTATATATTCATACGTACACACTGTATATAAACTTCAGCTTGCCAAATATATTTTATTTTTTAAGCTATGATATTTTCATAACTTTAATTTTGCGGTGGCATAACAAAATTTCAAAATCATTAAATCTTCAAAATTTCACAAAAAAAAATCTATAATACTAGCATATTGTAAAAATTTATATAATTGTGCAGTTTTATTATTTCATTTTTACACAAATATTCAATTCAAAGCAGCTAGTATTATCAGGCTGTGTTTTCTTTTGAAATAAAACAACTTTATTAAAAAAAATTAGCCAATAAAGTCGAAACAATACAAAAAGAAGCACAAGTCTCAAAGTCACTAGACCTGATATAAAATAAGCAATTCTAACAAGAGCATGAGTAGCTGTATTTGCAGATTTTTTCACCCAATCGAATATTAGACAGAGAGATATATAATGCCTTACAATCACTAATAATAAGTTCAAATTCAAAATGATTACACGAATTTGATACCAAAGCTTGGAAAAACACCTGAGAGTCCGTTTCTAGCACGACTGGAGAGAGGCTTGAATTCTTAAGCTAGCTTAAAACTTCTTGCACACAAAAGAGCTTATGCCAATATAGGATTAAGGACACTTGGGAAACATTTGCAGCAATGAAGGAACCATGGTGATTCTGAACAACAAACGTAACACTTGTTTGCTGACTAATAGAGAACAACGTTGCATCTATGTTAATTTTCAGAAAATCCACAGGAGGAAGAGACCATGGCATAAGAGAATTCGAAGAACTAGCTTGAGTGTCAATATCAGTTCTGTGTGCCACCTTCCAATCAAATAAGACCTTCCAATCAAAATGTCAATAACATTGCCACGAATGTAATCCACCATAGATTTATTCCACACTTCTCTAGCAAATATGCAATCAATAAGAATATGAAAAATGGTTTCATCCTTATTACCACAAAAGTGCAAAGCATGATGAATGAACTTCAATTCCTTTTTAGAGAAAGAATAGTGCAAATAGCGGGACAAGAAATAAAATACCAAACAGACGCCATGCACATCTTGACGAGCTTGATCCATTTGCAAATTAAAACCCATTCTAATCGGAACTTCTTCCAAAAAATGCCACCCTATCCTATCATATACTTTGCTTATAGAGACAGATGTTTGCTATTTTCTGAATTGGTTAATGGGACTTTCACAAAAATAAAATTGAATAATGTCTTTATCAGGCTGTATTAAATTTCTCATTTGTGAACTAATAAAGCGAAATTTATCATTTTCTATATTTGGACCTGAAATTGGATAGCCCAATATCCAAAAGAGTAATCCTATTCACTCTAAGATTGAGGCAAACTCAATATAATAAGAATTCGATCACGGTTAACTACGGTAAGTTTAAGGTAACCATGCTATCAAAGCCTAAAATAGTCCATTAGAATGGTAACTTTCTCACTCTATATTTTCTCTTTATTTGTATTGCACATGCTTGATTAGAATCTCACTTCAACGTTCGAACCTTCATTTCCGTGAATTTCGAGCCATCTTTTGTAGTGTTTTCAAGTACTTGGAGCACATTCTAGCACCTCAATACCCGATGAGATATAATCGGAATCCAGTTAAAACTTATGTTATTTTAGGATTTATTAACTGTAAGAAGTTAAAAGATGGTCAATATTGGATTAAAAATAAAAAAAATTAGATTTAATTTGTTTAGTGGTATTTAAATTTGTAATTAGACATAATGATTTTAGCTGGTTAAACAAAAAAAAGCACATTCTTGTAAATTTGAGAGAATAGTTAACTGAAATATAATTTAGCATGAATTGAACTTGCAAAACTTTCCACCAAAAATTTTGTTCAACAATAAATAACAACTTGTTATTTCAATAAGAAGATTTATTTCAATATTTTACCGCTACTTCATTCTATAATTCTTAATAAGAAGATTTTAAGATTGGTACGAGATGGATCCTATTCCTATCACATAACCAGATCTTGAACCCACATAGTATCTGCCACACATACCTAAGATATTGTACATATTGCAGAATATATTTTTATGGAAGTGCTGCTCATATAATTTCACATCATTAGCTAAACCCTAATAGTATTATGGTTCCATTATATTTCCCTCTGTTTTTATTGTTAGCTGACCTATATTATATTCATCTTCCTTATTAGAAAGCATTTCTTACTGTTGGTCCTACAAAATACAAGTTATAACCTGAAGTAAAAAATGTTGTTACTTGCTCATGTATTTAATTACTTGTTCCTTTATTTGAAGCAGTGAGGGGTTAAGATCTGTTTTCTTTTCTGTTCTAACTAATATTTTCATCTATTATGCTTTAGATTGTTTTACTTATATTTCTAGTTGGTCATTTTGACGAGTGGATTGTTCTACTGTGACATCAAGCAAAGTATGGAGAAGGATAGATTTGAAGAGATATTTATTTGATCCCATACTTGTTGAAGGAAAGTCATGGCCTGGACAAGAGCCGCAATTGAAAGCCTTTTTAATCCTTCCCCTTCATTGTGCTCGTGCAGATCCATGAGATAGGACAGAAATCATTGAAGTTGGCAAACAACTTAAGCAGATGCATCAATCACTAATTTCAAACGTTGTTCCTCAACATGATTAGCTATGCATATGCTGCATCAGCTGTTTTGTTGAAAACTGATGGAGATTTTGTCGGTTGTGAAGTTTTTGAAAGCCTATATTTAGATGTTTAGGGAAGTATGTGAGTTGATGGACTTAAAAGGTTATTTTAGCCAACACTATATATATACACACACACACCCTTCAAACTTCTTCAGGACATTCTTTTCCCGTATATATATATGTGTGTGTGTGTTCTTCGCTGTTTTCCTCAATAAGTGGTTGTCCAAATGTTCAGGCATTACTCTTGAAGAAAACACCATGAGAATTGTCGTCTGCTTTGCTAGCAACTTCAACTAGGATACGTTTGATTCTGATATATGCTGTTGATAAAAATTAAAAAAATATATAAAAAAATAAAAAATCACCAAAGCATTTGTATTCTTAATAGATATTAATATTATTGTAGTTAAAACACTATATTTCAAGTTATTATTTGTATATTGTGGAATTATATTTTCATAATTAAATTAAATTATTAATAAAATATTTTATTTTGTTGTATATATCAACTTATTAATTATATTTTTTTTCAATTTGACAATATATAATATTAAATTAAATATTATTATCTTGGGATCCATTAATTTATTAATAAAAATTTTTATAGATCCATTAAAAATTATTTCTATTAAAAAAATCTATCAAATGGGTTGTGATCCATTTGTGTTGTAAAGTGATCCATCTAGGTCAAACATGCGATCTATCTAAACCAAACAAGTGATCCATTTGGAACGACATGCATTAAACTCATGGGTGGAGCTAGTCCTGTGCAACGATTGGTTCGGTTCAATAATCGAAAATCAAACTTTTAATATTTTTATCAACCGAACTAAACTTATAGAATAACCAAATTCAAATCGAACTGAAATTTTCGGTCGGTTTGGTTCGATTAACAAAAAAATCAAACATTAAAATTATTTTTAAAAAATATAAAAAAAATTGTGTCTAAAGATTATAAAAAATTATGAATCATAATATATTAAAGTAAAAACATCTAAATTGTACAAAATAAAAGTTTAAATTAAAGATATAATCCCAAAATATATAATAAATAGTACAACAAAACCATTAAATAAATTTTTTCATTTAATCGATTTTCAATTTAATCATCAAAATTCTAAATTATCACCTAAAAAATAGATATTAATAATTGATAAATGTACTCATATAATTTACAACTTAAATAAGATAATTTACATGTATAAAATAATTATTCAATTAAAAAATAAAAAAAATTATACAATTATATAGAATTTCGATTCGGTTTTTCTATGATTTTTTCTTCAAAAATCGAAATTTCTAAAATTCAAATTCGAAAAACCGAACCAAATAAAAAATCGGTTAGTTCGGTTCGAACCAAAATTTGCTCACCTATAAGTGGAACTAAATCTATCCAATTTATTTGAATGTTGATCCATTTATTATTTATATTTTTTTGATTTATTTATAATCTGTTTATTTATGGCTCAATTCAAATATGTTTAATTCGTTTATTTACTACTTCAAATAACAAGGATGGGCCTGGTCAGTCTAATGCTGGAACTTGGACTTCCTTTACCCACTGGCCTCTACCAAGCCCAAATAAAATGGAAAGAAAAGAAGGTGGTCATTTTTATTTTTATTAGAGGAATTTATATAGAATACCGTTTTTTAACTTTATTTTTTAAAAATACCTTCATCAATTTTTTAATTTTAAAAATATATTTTTTAAAATTTATATTTTTAAAAATACCTCTTTCATTTTTAACCATATTTTAGTTTTTCTTCTTTTTTCTCCTCCTCCTTCTTCATGCTCCCAGCAACTTTGTGATTCATTTTTCACACCTTTATTTTTTTCCTTCTTTTTCAAATCTGCCGTCAACCAGCCAATGTCGACGTTGCCTTTCCCCGCTCGTTTGCTTCTTCGGTTTCTCTTGTAGCGGGAGTAGTGGCTTTATCCCCCTTCCTCCTCCATTATTCTATGATTTCTTTTGAGAAATCAATCAAATGTGCTGCTGCTGTTTCTTACATAAAAATTTCACTTTCCTTGCTAATTTTAGTTGAGAAATGGTAGATTTTTTATGAAGAATGAATTTGGGAAAATTTGATTTCAACCTAGAGATATGATTTATTTGGGTAAGACGAGTTCAATGCTTACTATAAGCTTTTATATTTGTATAATTTAAGTTCTTATGGCATCTGATGGTTCATCTATGAATGAAATTTCAACTATTGGGGAGAAGTTTATGGCGAGAGTACTGCATCATCTTCCTTCAATTTTGGCCTTCACAGCACCAGTTCCAAATAGTTTTTCTTCTGACGATCTTGTTAAATTCTTCATAGTTATTTCATTGATTTGTTTCTTCTCTTCACTTCATAAAAGTTTGATTGTCTGGAACTACCTTGCCAGGGCCCAAGGCTTATAGTATTTTCTAAGTGATTTGTTGAATTCTTATTTGAGTGGGTTGTTGCTAAAATAAGTGGTGCACTTGATTTTATTTCTAGCTTTCATCTTGGATACAAAAACTTTCACTTGATAGGCTGTTGCTATTAATGTATATATGCTTAGTAGTAGTTTGCTTTAGTGGAGCAATCGTTCTTACTTATGCTAATGCCTATTGTATCTTTTTGTAGTTATGATCGTATGCAACCTAACACATGGAGTAGAGCATACCAGTGCTGGGGCAAAGAAAACAGGGTGGCTCCTCTAAGAACTACTTGTCCACCTGGTACCTTAGATGGTCTGGTCAGCAACTTTGAAATTAAATATTTTGATGGATGTGCAAATCCGTATTGAGGCTTGGCTGCTATAATTGATGTCGGCATTAATGGCCTTAGGAGGGATCTTTTTCTTCTTAAACCTGTTGCTAAGTTTTTTCTTGGATTATTAAATGTCTTGGACATTTTATTATTTGTGTATCATTATTGTGTTTTATTAAAGTTTAGGATTTATGGGTTTACCATGCAATTAGCAGATGACTCTGTAGTACTAATTTTCATTTAGACTCTGTACAGTGTGCTGCATGGTCTTCTTTCGTTGTTTGAAATTCATTGTCTTGGACTATTACTTGATGCATTAGTAGACAAGTGTATATTTGGTCTCTTGACTATACTCCATGCATCAAACAATTTTTCACTTCTATTGCACTTTAGAGAATTGATTAGAATGATAAATCTTTATTTGCACTAGGTTACTTTCGTCCCTACACCAAATTTTGTTTGATTATCTTGCTTGATTTATGGTAATTATTGATTCTTGACCACCAGTAGTTTTACTCCCTTGCCATTTATCCCATATTCTTTCACCTTTTGCATTATCATCTATCTATACCGGTCATCAATCATTACTGAGCCATTAAATTCTCTCTTTTATGGGTTCATTCTCCGTATAAGAAACTTGAAAAATGCATGAAACCACTGCCAATTTGAAGGCGCTAAAAAAATAATAATAATCTGATTTTACAGTTTCTTCTAACTGACATTGGAAGTCAGCTTTTATATTTTTAATAGATGATGCTACCAAATTATGTTCATATAGCATCCCTCGTCTTCTTGGCAAATCTAATTAATTTTTACTTTTGAAAGACGTAAATCCTTCAAACCTTGACGGATAGCTACAAAGATTGCCCGCATCACTGTTCGAATCTGTAGAAGATCTTGAGAAAGACCATATCTTAGAGAAACTACTGTTATTTTGCTTAGAATTTAAAGTTCTTATTCTCACGCTTGTTTTATTTTGTTAATTAAAAGTAGTAACCAACTTCATATTTAAATCAAAATGGTATGATAGAATGGAAGATATGGAAAATAATGGAGATTTATTTGTTGTTTTTACTTTTTATGAATGATAATCAAAATTAAATTTTATTATTGATTTTGGTATACCACCAGTATACCAGGTATACCAGCGGTATACCAAAATCCAGAATTGAGATTGTATTCTGGATTTTGGTATACCCGATGGTATACCTGGTATACCATCGGTATACCTAATTTCAGAATTGAAGGTATACCACCGATATACCAAGTATAAATTCTGTTTTACTAGGTATACCGGTGGTATACCAGGTATACCACTGGTATACTAGTTTAAAAAAATTGAAATTATGTTATACATTTGAAATACTAAATTAAATATTAATAATATACTTTTTTAACTATTAATTAAAGCCAAAAAAAGTGGATTACATTTCATTATAAGTAAATAAAAATTATCAAATTCAGAATGTTCATGATAAGTGGATTACAAATGGAAAATGAAAATTATTTTCATATGGTTTGTATCTTTTCATGTACTAATGTTTATAGGCTGCCAATAATAGATTATTATTTGACAATATATGTAAGTTAATTTCAAATATGAAATTGATTGTAATGTGTAATGTAAAATTTATCTTTCAATTGCAATTATCTTGTTGAGGATGGTTGTGAAAATTGTGATTTTTATCCAATTCAAATGTGAGTAATGGATTATAAATTAGTGGTTTAAAGTATTTTTATTTTAAATATTTTTAATTTTTTGAAATTGGTATACCATCTATGCCACCTGATATATCAAAATCCAAAAAATAATTGTAATTCTATTTTTTGGTATATCAGCAGGTATATTCCATAGAATATACATGTTCTATTTTTTGGTATACCAGTCAGTATACAAGCAAGTATGCCATATTCTTTCTCCCTAATCTAGATTATATTATTTATTATTTTGGTGCTTTTAATAGAAATTTCGGTATTAGACTTTTCGAGATGTGAATTGCTTATTTATTTTATTGTTGTAATTAGTTAAAATGTTTTATTCAATTACTAACAAACAAATTTTCTCCTTGCTCAAAAAAAAAAATCTCCAAATATAAATGGTATTTTATTATTAAAATGGTTTTACATTTTTCAAAGAAAAGTCACAATTAAAAAGTTTTTAAAAGGAGACAAACATGTCTCAAACCTTTTTTTAGTATGCTCAAATCTTTTAATTATTTAATTGAGTGGCAACTTCTAACGTATCTTGCGTTGCACTTTTCTATCTAATCAATCTTTAAGATGAGAACTCCCTAAAAATGCATTTGCACAAACTATGTATTCTATCAATTTAATTTAAACCTAACTTGAAAATGAATGAAACATGGAGCAAAAATATATTCCTTAAATAAAAACTAACATCATAACATGAAATGAAGGAATTAACACGATATTTATTTTCTTTATCATACAATAAATGTCTCTAAATTGGTATTTGATAATAAATACAATTTTTGAATGCATTTTCATTATTTTATTTTTTAATATAGTATTTCTATCAAAAACAAATCACTAAAAATCACTAGAATTGTACCTGGCAAGTACTCGTACCTGTACCTTTTAACCTCCTCTCTCTGCTCCATCATCACCTTTCCATGTCCTATATATTCCTTGTGTTCCTTCTTCACACCCACCATTTCTTCTCTTTCTCTTTCACTGCTTTTGCTTTTTTAACTCCTAATGCTTCTAAATTTTGTTTCTTTACAACCATTTTTCACCTCTCTATCTCCAAAATTGAATAATCCGATCTTCATATGTTTTCTCAATAAGTATGCTCAAGAGTACGGATACGATCAAAAAGGGGTGCTTAGGATTCCTTGTATTGTGCTGGTTTTTGAACGAGTAATGGAAGTGCTTCGACTCGGTATTGGGTCACGTGACCTTGAGGATCTTCTTGGTTCGTTGCTTACGGAGGATTTCTTATGAATTGCACTTCGTCTTCTTCTTCTTTTTTTTTTTTCTGGATCCTTGAGATAGATAGAGAAGATCAAAAGATCTCTTTAGTTTTGTTTTCTTTTTTCTTTGTAAATATGCCGAGTCATTCGAAACTTAAACATTTCGAGTTTCTTTCGTTTCATTTTTTTATTTTAATTTTTATGGCTTTTGTTTTTCTTGAATGTGCTTTGTAAATCAGGGGCTGAAGCTTTAATGGAGATTTACATATAGCTTCCATTTTACCCTAACCTCTTTGTATAAGTTTATGCCGATAATGTTGCTTTTTATGTGGATTCGTATTCTAGAAATACCAAGACAAAGAGAATGTAAATGACACCAAATCATATATAGAATTTGTTAAATTTTTGTTTTGGAAAAGAAGAAATTTTGCCATCCGCCGTATGCGGTGGCTGCAGGTTCATATTCCTCTGAAAACGATGGTTTTACTGGTTTGATGTGGACGAAGGCAAGGGAATCTGAGGTACATGCGTAATATGAAAGTTTGCAGGAGGATTTCTCGAGTTAAATGATGTATTTAAAAAAAGTGGTATTTTTAAAAATGAAAATTTAAAAAAGGTAAACTTAAAAAGGAAAAAAAAGAATGGGGTATTTTTCAGGGGAGCTTCTTTTTTTCGGGTATTTTTGTGAAATTCCCTTTTTATTATGGTCAAATTTATCTTCAACTTAAGGAAAATATCGCTATTTTGCTTGGAATTACTTTTTATTACGAGAATGAAATTCTACAGTTTAATGAGTTAGTTTGTTTCCAATGGAGGATTTTATATACACAAAAGGATTAACAGCAAAAACCAGAGTTACAGCTTCTAGTGGAAATATTTCATGAGCAAATCCGGTTCAACCTCCAAAAAACCCGGTCCAATTCAACAAGCTCCAACCCCTGCCGTCACCCCCGCCACCGTTCTTCGTTTTCTTCGCTCTCATTTAACCCTATTCCAGTTTCTATCCATCTTCGCAAAATCCTGCCTTTAATGGCTCTCTCTATCTCCAGAACTAAACATAGATCCCTCGCTAACCCTTCTTTCATTCATCTCTTCTCTTCGTCTTCTTCTTCTTCTTCGAGCAACCAAGTTCCTCCACAAGATGCCACCGATTCTCAAGATCAAGGGGAAAATACTTCACGCTCCTCTTATTTCTCTGATATCAAAGCTAGCCTCAGGCAACAGCAACAAAAACCACTATTCCAAAACCGACTGAAAAAGCCCAATTTCCCTCCTTTAAGAAAACCCGAGAACGTTAACCCTTTTACTTCAAGCTCTGCTACTTCTCTCGAAGAAATAAAAAAGAATCTCGCTTCGTTTCGTACCAATCTCAGTAACGCTGGAGCACCTGAATTTAACCAGCAACAGGGGCCGCAAATCTCGTTCCAGGCTCTGTACAATCGAAACATGATGGAGAAACAAGGGGATGCTAATAATATTAATGAATCTAGCGTCAATAACAACAAAAATCCCATTTCTTCGACTCCGTCATTTGCGGTGATTAGAGAGAGTTTGCAACAATTGGGGTACAAAAAGTCTGCAAACGCCGGTGGGCGGAGTCGAGACGCAATGTCTTTTGGAGGTTTCAGAGAGAACACTGTAATTGGTGGGAGGAGTCTAGACTTAACGTCTTTTTCAGGTTTCAGAGAGAACACTGCAACTGGTGGGACCGAAGGGTCGCCATTGGGACGGGTGCAAGAGACTGTGAAAGGGGATATGAGTACGGAATTTGTGAAAATGTACAGCTATGGGGAGTTGGGAGAAAAGTTGAGGAGTTTGCGGCCTGACGTGAAGGAGGGGGAAAAGGATTGGTTTTCTTTGGAGGAATTGAGTGAGAGGCTGAAGAAGTTGAGGGAACTGGAGGAGAACGAGACTGAGTCAACCCTTGGTCCGCATGGATTTAAGGAATTGAGGGATTCCTTGGTGAAGCTTAGGAACTCAGATGCGGAAAAGGCCGAGAACAAGTCAAGTGAGTATTGCAAAGAAAGACAGTTCTAAAATTTTATTTTCTACTTGTTTAGGTGATGTACAATATATTTTTCCAAACTGAGCTTTTTGATATCATAGCAGTTTTGGTTTTTGTTTTGCTGAGAAATGCAGGGAATCATCGAATTGAATAGGTTTAGTAATCTCGAATTGCAGATTTTTTTCGGGTGTTTGTTTCTGTATTATTATTATCATTATTATTGTTGTTGTTGTTGTTGTTATTAACCTTTGGCTGTTCATTGCTTATTTGTTTATTTCATTCTTACTGAACTTGCTGGATGTGGTTCACATACTTTTTGAGCGATTGTAGATGTGAACTCCCACCATTTAATGATTAGATTATTATTTCAGGGCAAAAACTAAATGTTCTGAGTTGGATTTCAACACCAGAGTATTTGATGGATAGACCGAAGGAGCACTTGGTTGAGAAGGCAAGTTTAAGTTTCTGTCTTTGTAGTTTACTTTGTTTTTGTTTGGTATGGTGAAGCTTCATAAGCTACTATGATGTAAGCAGCTTTGATATTTGCTTCATACTTAGCATTTTAGCGCAATGAAAATGTAATACTTGCTAACTTTTTGTAGCTGCAGCTTGTTCAAATATGAATTTGATATACTTTGACAGATCCTTGTTATATTCATCTATGAAAAACCTTGTTTAAGTGCATATTTCCTATTTAAAACCAAGAGATGATTAATCAAATGTTAATTTCTTTGGTTTTTCTTACCTGAATCCAGAAGAGGAAATAAAAGCTGATGGCATATAAATCATTTTCCTGAATTGCCTGTGGATATGCTTCAATTCCTTGCATTTTTGTAGTTGAGGTTTCTGCCAAGTTTGTTTGGGTCCCGGTGTTCTGAAAATATGTACCTTTGAACTTTAAGAATTCAAGAGAAGCTTTAATAATTTAAGTTTTTAAACTAAGTCTGTTTTTGTTTCAGTTATGAGATTTTCTGAATTCCTGGTATATGTTTTTTGCAGTATTTCCATCCAGACAACATGTCATCTGCAGAGAAACTGAAAATTGAGCTTGCAAAGGTGCGAGAAGAATTTAAAATGTCAGAGTCAGATTGTGGATCCGCACGAGTTCAAGGTAAAGGGCTTACGATTCTAGTTTCATTATGATTTGTCCATAGGGGTGAGGGGAACGTCATCTGTTGCTATACATGTATACCGTTTTGTTTTGTTACTCACATACTTGGTATTTTGCGAAAATGCCAACAAGAAGAGTTTTTAGTTATGCAAATAATGTATTTTGTTTTTTGATGCATCTGTTAATAAAATGGCAACTAATTTTTTTCTCAACGAACATGAATTGACCATTGCTATCTGAATCATTATCTCTGGGGACCGCGTGCCTTTTGGAATTCCGGTTCAAATTTCACTATTATCATGTTTGAGTAAGAAAAGTCTAATCTAGTAAATTTTTAAGCTTCTTGGAGTCGCCCATAACTTTGCTTAACTTTACTTATTACATTACATTATTCTTTAATCAATGTAAGGGGGAAATAATTCAGTATGTGCACAGAAATAAAAAGCTAAATCCACTGCTAGGGAGATTCTGTGAATATATATGATTTTATGCAGAGAAAATAGATGTGGGTCCATGGAGTTGATGTATGCAAGAGTGTAGAAATAGTGAAGGTAAATATGTGATTGGGAAATATGAAGAGTGTATAGGATAACATCTCCTTCTTTGTTGTAGCAATAGATGGTTTTGGCTATGAATGAACACCAAAACTTGAGTTGAAATCAACTGCTCATTTCTTTTGACAACAAAAGGACCTCCTCCCTTTGGGTGTTCTCCTCTCTCTATTTTTTTTTTTTTATAATCTCCTCTAACAGAAGCACTTCATTGTGCTTCTTAAACTCAGATAATTGTAATGCTTTGATTTTTTTTTTCCCCATAAAGAAAGTGAAAACCTTAACACTCTATTTGGATTGTTTTTAGTGGTTATATTGTATTGTATTGTTATCCAAAATGCAGTGTTTATTTTAAGGGACAAAGGTCAAATTTGCTTCTAAAATATTGAAAATGGTGCATATTTGCTCTTTAAATATGTTTTGGACAAAATTTACCCTTAAAGTATCGAAAATGATATATATTTGCCCCTAAGTTTTTTTTTGAGCCAAACTTGTCCTTGTTAATTATGTAATTGATTCAAATTTGATATTGAAACTAATGGAACTGTAGATAAGCAAATAAAAATACACACAAGAGGTTGATTGAAGTACCTAAAACTGCCATATGTATATTATAAATTGTTATCTTATTTTAATTCTTGCAAAAATATTAAAATTTCTTATCATCAAATAGTTCCT
Organism: Excoecaria agallocha; assembly: GCA_037975025.1. NCBI lineage: Eukaryota > Viridiplantae > Streptophyta > Magnoliopsida > Malpighiales > Euphorbiaceae > Excoecaria > Excoecaria agallocha. The sequence goes on along the minus strand of CM075814.1, from coordinate 48,530,088 downwards.
ATTTGCTTATTTAAAGAGGTAGGTTATTTTGATAGACTTAATATTTTAAATTTTAAACTTTTTTTGAAAATTAAAATAGTGTCTCAAAATACATGTTGCAAGATTATTTATCTTCAATTAGTCTATTTTTGTAGTTGTTTACCTAGAATATAGTTTTGGATCAAAAACATACTTAAGGGGTAAACATGTACCATTTTCTCATTGACAATTTTGATTAGGGGACAAATATGCACCATTTTTTATATTATAGTGGTAAATTTGGCCCTTTTCCTTTGTTTTGATAGTAATTTGGTTTTTAATTTATTGTACTTGTTATTGTATGGTTGAATAGGTTGATATTTAACTATGGGTTCTCTCATTTTATGTGACAATAGATTTTTTTTTTTTATGTGGATGCACTGTTATCTATTTTTTTTCCATTATGCCCTTATTAATCTTTTATATTTTCAAAAATACTCTTTACCTATTTAAATTCTTTTAACAATTGAGAGAGGGTTTAGCCGATAGCCCCCCCCCCCCCCCCTCTCTGTCTATACACACACGCACATCTCTCTCTCTATCTATCTATCTATCTATACACACACGCACATCTCTCTCTCTCTCTCTCTATTCTTCAACGACAACTATTCTTTTCCTTTCTTATTTCTTTAAAAAGTTTTATTATTACAACTTATATTTTTAAAACATAATTAGTTATAAAGAATGAAAAAAATTGTTTTAATATTTTTATAGTAATTGTTAACAAATCCAATATTTACAGTAGTTAGGGGCATTTTAGTAAAATTATCAGTATTTATACAATACAATACTGTCAAAGCAAACAAGATAATTACTAAACTACAACGAACAATACAGTCTATCCGAACATTATTTTCACAATACAATATATTACAATACGATTACAATAGGAAATAAGAATCCAAAGAGGGTGTAAATGTCGAGTCACAAATGTCTTTTTGTCAACCTCTTTTATCTTTTCCATTTGTTTTTGTTCAAGCACGATGCAGTTTTATTTATTGGCATCCTTGCTGTTGGTTAAATTTTCCATCCTTTAAAACTCTCATGAGTTCTTATCTCCTACAAATTCTTTGCAGTGGCACAACTCACTACTAAGATCAAGCATCTATCCTCAGTTCTGCACAAAAAGGTGAAACTGGAGATAAATAAGTTTCGTATCATGCTGTTTCACTTTATTATTTTGTGAATGCCTTTTCGATATTGAGTACTCACTGTAATCCAAACTAGGAAAAAATGTGTCAATATCTATTATTTTACACGGGTTATATACCAGTTATTCTAAGATTGCCTTCATTTGGCAAAGTTATCCCCTGATGCTGCTCCTGGGGATTTTAATGTAACGTGGGAGAATGTTTTTATCCTTAAACACAAACTGGCTTCTGAATTAAAATCTGCTAAATTTACTGGATCAGTTCTTTACTGAATACCCTTTGTTAGTATTGTCATGCTGGCTGATGTAACTAGAAAAGGGAATATAATGTCTGGTCTTGCTGGCTGCTCTTTTAATATTTATGGTCATGACAATGCAGGATAAGCACTCCAGAAAGGGTCTTCTTGGGATGGTGCAGAGGAGAAAAAATTTGTTGAAGTATCTCCGGAGAACAGACTGGGATTCTTACTCTTTAGTTCTCTCAAAACTTGGTCTACGAGACAATCCAGATTTCAAGCACTAGACAAGAAATCAATTAAAAGCTCTACAACCCGTTTTTGCTGTCTTTGAACTTGGTTGGTTTATTTACCAAAGCTTTTGTATAATTTAGCAGGAGAGGAAAACGTTGTGGTCATTTACCCGCAGTAAAGTTTTGATTATTCTAGGTTAATATCCAGGGGGGAAGTAACTTTGATAATAATGCTTATCAAATACCTTTGTGAGTATTTTTGTTTGTGGATAGGGGTTGATTTCAATAATCTTCTGATTGTTCAATTGAATTTGTGTATTAACAAGAACTGCATATTGACGTCGTTGATAACTACTACTAATTATTTATTTTATTATTTTATTTATAGTTACAAAGTTATTATTATTGATGAGTAGAACAAATCAAGGGATTGGGTACTCTCTAATAAGTTGGGAATAATGTACACTACCGATTATTGCTAATTTGTATATATTATATATTATTAAATAATATCAGCTATTATTTAAAACTACGTTGAATAAGAACAAGGTTTTAAATCCCAATTGTATCAAATAAAAATACAAGCTACCAATACGAAAAGAGGGTAACAAATTATTTGAAAATTTGGATTCAACTTCTAGGTATTTCCTATAGTTTTAAATAACACAGTAAATATTTGAAATCTTTTTTTATTGGATTTGCAATATTATTAATTTATGATTGAATTTGTTATTATATGAATTAAATTTATGTAATATATGAGTCGGGCCGGGCTTGTGTTTTTAGTGTGCTCGCCTAGTGGGCTTGGACAAGACATCATGTAAATGAAGAAATGGCACAGAGTGACTTATTTTTTTCTATTTTTTTTTTCTGAAGAAATGACCTCAAATACCATCATTTTTAACTTTTTTACAATAAATACAAACCTTTTTAAAATTTTCCATAAATCTCCCTTTTTGAATTAATACAACTTTCTTTGATTAAAAAGAAAATTCTCTCATCTATATTTGCTCTTCATCCTTCTTGCCATATTTTTCATTCTCCATCACATACGAGTATTCTTCTATTTTTCTGGTGAACAGGATTTTAATATTTGTTGTCGGTAATTTTGAACCTACAAATTAGAGGACACTTCCAACACAACCAATCAAATCCCACTCTGACCAGAAAGTTACATTTTACACCACCGAAAAACCTCATTTTCACTCGCTTTCGTTCCCATCGCCATCGAAAATCTGCCGTGGCCGCTTCATCGGCCAGCAATCCACCACCGGCCTCTCCTCTCATTGGACATTTCGATTTCTCTGTTGATTCCCCGACGAGGCTCTCTCTCACTCCCGCTCAGCTTAAACATTGCTCTAAGGCTCTCCAATTCTTCCAAAACAAGCTCCAGAATCTAGAGCAAATTGTTCAGAATGAAAAATACCTCTATTCATTTTATTAACGAAAAAAGAAGTATAGACTGCCATCTATATAGAGAGAGGGAGTAATGACAGTTACAAAAAAAAAAACAATTAACAAACTATTAACTAATATACTAACAAAGTAGTAACTGCTATACTACTCTAACTAACTAATTAACCATATAAATAATTCTTCATCCCCTCCTCAAGCTGAGACATGATGAGAATCAGCCATGGCCAGCTTGGAATGAAGCTTGGTAAACTGTCGAAGTGAAAGAGTCTTAGTGAAAATGTCTGCAGGTTGGTCAGTTGAAAAAATATGCACAGGACTAAGGAATCCTTCTTGAAACTTGTCACGAACCAGATGGCAGTCAATATCCAAGTGTTTGGTACGCTCATGGAACACTGGATTGTTAGTGATATGAATGGCTGCTTGATTATCACAATAGAGAGAAATAGGGAAAGAAACAGGAATGCAAAAATCACCAAGAAGATTAGCAATCCATTGTAATTCACAACAAGTAGTAGCCATAGATCTATACTCAGCTTCTGCGGATGATCTTGACACAGTTGCTTGCTTCTTTATCTTTCATGAAATAGGATAATCACCAAGAAAAATGTAGTAACCAGTTAAACTTCTTCTGAAATCCAAACATGAAGCCCAATCTGCATCACTATATGCAGTAACGGTGAAGTTATTAGTTGTTGGAAAAAACAATTCTAAAGAAGCTGTACCCTTCAAGTATTGCAGAACATGCTCAGCACTCTACATGTGCTTATCTGTTGGCTTCTACACAAATTGACTTAGCTACTGAACAACATAAGTAATATCAGGTCGAGAATATCCTAAATACAATAATCGACCAACTAGGTTTCGGTAAGATTGAACATTATCAATTGGAGAACCACCTTCAAGTGTTAACTTTGTACCTTTACACAAAGGAACAGCTGCTAACTTAAAATTTAGCATTCCTGCATCCTTGAGTAAATCAAGTACATATTTACGTTGATTCAAGTAAATCCCTTTCTCTGATATGGATATTTCCAAACCTAAGAAATATTTCACCTCTCCAAGATCCTTAATGGTGAAAAGATTATGAAGATACTGCTTGACTTTAGAAATTTTAGGCACTGAAGTACCACTAAGTAATAGATCATCAACATAGACCAGTAAAACCAGAAAACAATCAGTTGTGCAGAAAGTCAAAAAGACAAGGATCAAACTTGGATTGAATAAAATCATAAGTCTTCAATTGAACAGTCAACTCATGATTCCACTGGCAAGAGGCTTGTTTAAGGCTATATAAAAACCTTGTGAGGCAACAAACCTTGCTTTTCTCTGCTGGATAACCGTCAGGTACAAACATATATATTTCTTCATCTAAGTAACCATAAAGAAATGCATTATTAATGTCTAGTTGTTGAATAACCTAGTCACGCGTTGCAGCTATAGCAAAGAAGATGCGCACAGTAACAACCTTCGCAACAGGTGAAAAACTATCATGAAAATCCATTCCTTCAATCTGATTATAACCTTTAGCAACTAGCCTTGCTTTATAGCGATCGATAGTACCATTTGGCTTCAACTTCAGTTTAAAAATCCATTTATAGCCAATAGGGTATTTTCCTTCTGGTAAATCTGTAAGAACCCAAGTTTGGTTCTACTCTAACATTGCCAATTGTATTTTCATTGCCTTCACCCATTATGGATTAGCTTTGGCCTCAATATAAGATCTAGGTTAAGTATGGTCTTGAATATTGGCTAAAAATGTATGATGAATGGATGTAAAATACGGTGATAAGAAATATGGAAAGGTGTTGGTGTATGAAATAAGGAGCTGGGAATAGAAAAACAAAATTCAGGACGTGGTTGTGTGACAACTGCATTAACAACAAAATCGTTAAGCCAGCTAGGAGGTTTTCGAGTTCTGTAAATTGGTGTAGGAACTATTGGTTAGGATATAGATTATGTGTGAGCAATGGGTTCTGGTTGAACTTTTAGATTATGATTAGGTGAATTAGGAATACTGTCAAGTGTAGAATCATTATGTGTAGGAGACACTAATGGAATAAGGGTAGATAATGAAGGGTGATGTGGATGTGTCATGCAAAAAGGAAACTGAGATTTATCAAACATAACATCCCTACTCACTATGGTTTTTTTCTTCCAAAACATAGATCCTATAACCTTTCTTTCCCGATTCAAATCCTAGAAATACACCCTTTACTGCTTTAGGACTAAATTTATCTTGCTCCGGTTTGACCACAGTAACATAAGCTTAACAACCAAACACCCTAAGCATCTCTAAATCAGGTTTGGTTCCATATAGCAACTGATATGGTGATTTCCAATTAAAGACTGAAGATGGCAATTTGTTTATCAAGTATGTAACATGTAAGATTGCTTCGCCCCAAAAGAAATTAGGCAAAGAAGCTTGTAAAAGCAAAGCTCGTGCCACTTGTATGATATGCATATGTCGCCTTTCAACAGACCCATTCTGTTAAGGAGGAACAAGAAGTTTGATAAACAATCCCATTATCATTAAAAATAGTCTGACATGTATGATTCAAGAATTTAGTCCCATTATCACTCCTTGCTTTCTTAACCCCAACACCAAATTGATTCCCAACCATTTTAAGAAAATTATAGAGAATCATTGATACTTGAGCCTTACTTTGCATTAAAAAGTCCAAATGGCTTTGCTATAATCATCTATAATGGTTAAGCAGTAATTAGCTCCAGTTAACGATTGCTGCCTATAAGGACCCCAAACATCCATGTGTATCAATTCAAACAGATTGAGTGCTCTAGAATTACTAGAATTAAAAGGTAGTGTGGTTTGTTTAGATCTAGCATAGATATCACACAACACAGATTCCGTATCAAACTAATTATCTATATTCATAAGATTCAATTGTTTCATTACATTTGCTCTAGGATGTCCCAACCTCTGATGAAATAACTAGTTTTTATTCTTAATAGCCACATTGACAGAATCTATACTAGACGAATGTATAAAAGTCCGTATCACTTCAGCTCGGAATGAACTTTTATCTATTATGTATAATCCTCCAATCACTCTCCCAACTACCACTATCAAGCTAGTATTTAGGTCCTGTAAGGTACAAAAATCAGTATAAAAATGAATACTGATAGAGTTGAATCTCAGCAACTTATGCACTAAATATTGTATTTGAAAGATGGAATATATAAGGCATGGTTCAAGGTTATTGTGTTTGTTAAATTTATACTTCCAGTTTTAGAAACGATCTTGAAAGATCCATCAGGTAAGTGTATTGAGTGAGGTTGATGGGTGGATTTAATGTATGCGAATAAGGATAAATCAGAACAAATGTGATTACTGGCCCCTGTATCTAAAATCCAGTATGGGTTAGACAAATTCAACTTACTATTAGCAAGATTACCTGCAAAGTGCTGCAGTTGAATGAAATTGACTCCTTCAGGCTTAATGACATTTTTTCCCTTCAATATTCTCCCTATCTCTTGTTAAATGAGTTCCTTCATATTGCCAAACATATCTATCTGTTGTTTGTTATTAAGAAAACCTCTGCCATAATCAACATCATCAGCCATCGAAAATTCCACCATGTTCACTCTTCCTTTTGATGCTTCTGCCTTTCTTTTCAATTTAAGCTCTTTATACCACTCTGGATATCCATGGAGCTTAAAACATCCATCCCTCATGTGTCCATTTGTATTATAATAACTACAATGCTTATCTTCTTTCTTGCTAAGATCTTTATTCTTGAATTTTCCAGATCCAAAAGCACTCGTTCCACTTTTATTTATTGCCAACATAGTACTGCATTCAATGTTTTTTGTTCTACTCAGATTAATCTATTTCTGTTTTTCAATATTCAATATCATCGAATAAACTTTGTCAACATTAGGCACTGGATCAAGCATCAAGATCTGGTGTTTAACATGATCATACATCTCATTAAGTCCCATAAGAAACTGTATTACATTATCTACTTCATTAATCTCTGATATCTTCTTCAAAGACCCACACTTGCAGCCACAACTACATTGAGGAATCGGCATGATACAAGCCAACTCTTCCCATAACCTACTCATCTTGGTAAAATACATGGATGCAGTATCATTACCCTATACCATTGAAACTATTTCCTTTTTCACATGGTATCATTGAGGAAGATGAGCTTTACCAAAATGTTTCTTTAATGTGTCCCACAAAATTTTTGTTGAAGTGGAATAAACGAAACTCTCGTGTAAATCCCTAGACAATGCATTAAGGATCCAAGAAATTACCATCACATTCGAGCTATACCAATCATCATATTCATTTAAATCTTCATCTGGTTCCTTCGCTTTTCCTGTAATGAACCTTAGCTTATTCTTCGTTGCCAAAGCTATTTTCATTGCTCTGCTCCATGTTTGATAATTTGTTCCAGTGAGAACCGCTGAAACAATCGTAGCACCAGGATTTTCATAACCAAAAGTAGCCATTCCTTGATTCCCAGCCATTATGGAGCCAAGAATGAAAAATTCATAAACCAACAAGAATCAAGAATAAGAAGAAATTATCTGCTCAACAAGAACAGAGTAAGGAAAAGAAGAAAGGAAAAAATAACCGCAATGGATCTAATCTCGTAGCTCTGATACCATGTTCAGAATGAAAAATACCTCTATTCATTTTATTAATGAAAAAAAAGTACAGACTCCCATATATATGAGTAATGATAGTTACAAAAAAAACAATTAACAAACTATTAACTAATATACTAACAAAATAGTAATTGCTATACTACTCTAACTAACTAATTAATCATATAAATAATTCTTCAAAAATCACTCAAGAATTCGCTTATTTGCAGTGATAACACACGTTATCTCATATCCCACGTCGGCTGAAGATGAGATAGAAGTGGACCTTATAAGACCATGGACACCTTTTCCTTGCATAGGCCTCTTGGGGCAGGTCCCTAGAAATAAAATCGTGAGGGCTCTGGCCCAAAGCGAACAATATATACAGAACCTGATCAAATCCTCCTCCCTGATCGGATCCCCCATCATTAGGAATTTAGATCACAAGATCTCCTACCGATCGGTGAGCGAGCGATCCATCATTTGGTGCTCTTATTGAGAGCGAGGGAGGAGTGAGACCAGGCGCAGCCCAAAGGCATGGCCGACGACCTCTACTCTCGTAGACCTCTCGGGAGGGGGAATAGTGATAACACACGTTATCTCATATCCTACATTGGTTAGAGATGAGCTGGAAGTGGACCTTATAAGGCCATGAACACCTTCTCCCTGCATAGGCCTCTTGGGGCAGGTCCTCAGAAATAAAATCGTAAGGGCTCCGGGCTAAAGCGGACAATATATGCAGAGCCCGATCAAATCCTCCTCCCCGTTCGGATCCCCCACCATCAGAAATGCGAGACAATATCTCCTATCGATTGGTGAGCGAGTGATCCATCATCAGGTCTTTTCATTTTTCGTTACTTAGAATCAAAGCTAAATTAAGACAGATAAACGAATTTATCTGTTAAGTTTGTTTTTGTTTTATTAATTTACTTAGGTGCATTTCTAAAATCATTTATGCAATTTAGAGGTTAGGAAAAGTAGAATTTGGATTAAGGTGCATTTTTAAAATCATTTCTGCAATTTAGAGGTTAGGAAAAGCAAAATTAGCAATTATAATCCATTGTTGTTGTTGTTGCTGCTGCTTTTGTTGTTGTTTTTGTTATTATTAAGAACTTAGTGATATCTACCAATGGAATTCTTATGAAGAACTTAATTTAGTTTAAAAAGTCATGTCCCTTATTCGTAAGTATATACAATATTCTTTTGCGATTACAAGCTAGTAGGATTACACCATCTCAGATGGCTAGAAGCTGCAAGGTGGCTCTTGATGGTGTCAACATGAGCAAAAACCGTTATATGGATGGGATACCCTGTAAGCATTAGTTTATAGACTTGGTCTAATAACTACAAATAATATTAATTTGCATTTCTTTTCATGTTATCAATTCCAGTTGACCAAAATAGGGTTATTCTTAATCCATGCAAGGATTATAGAGCATCTGCCAAGGGATATATCAATGCGAGCCCCGTTATGGTAGGAATTTTCTGTCTGTTTTTGTTTTCATAGAACTCTATATGAGATACTTGAACCAGATTAGAGGGAGTGGCCCTTCAAGGATTCCTCTTTTATGTAGACTTCTTCATCCGAAAACATTTCTCATTTTATAGCCACACAGGGTCCTCTAGCACACACATATGAGGATTTTTGGGACATGGTCATACAATACCATTGCGCTGTGATCGTGATGCTTACTGAATTAGTTGACAATTACAGGGTACATTGTGGCTTAAACTTTTTTTTTTTTTTTTCAGTTGTTATTGTAATATACAATTCTAATTCAATGCGAATGCAGTAAAGATTGGGTCAGTACCGCCATTTTCGTGCCACAATAGAGAATGAGGCTTTTATTCACTGCTTTCTCCATACTCCGAAGTTAATCATAACTATAAAAGTTTACAAATAGTCCCTGCATTAGTCATTCTTCTTCTTTATTAATTCAGTATTGTTTTATATTTAGTAAATATTATAAAGAAGAAGAACGGTTTTTGCTCATGTTAATCATAACTATAAAAGTTTCTCCATACTCCGAAGTTAATCATATTTATTAATATTGCTTTTATTCACTGCTTTCTCCATACTCCGAAGTTAATCATAACTATAAAAGTTTACAAATAGTCCCTGCATTAGTCATTCTTCTTCTTTATAATATTTACTAAATATTTATTAATAAAGGCTTTTATTCACAGCTAAAATTTGTATTGTTTTGATTTATAATATTTACTAAATATTTATTATGTGAAAAATCTTAAAGATAAAGAAAACTCTATATTAGATCTTGCTTCTCAATTTTAACTACCTTGTTTTTGCCCTTTTACCAAATTATTTCGACCATGAAGAATTATTTCGGGCATATCTAAAAAGTACCCAAAACATGTTTTTCTGAATCTTTCAAGTTGTGCCGTAGTTAGCTTGTTCTTTATGAGAGAGACAACATAACAATTCATGCAAAAATTAAGTCGCACAATGTGGAAATCATCTCTTTTCATAACCTGAAAAAAATATAATTTTTATAGCAATAACAATAGTTCTAATAGTATACAAAAATAATTAAAATAAATCGGAAGTGTACACACTGTATACAATAAGTAAACACACTGTATATATCAAGTACACAAAGTATATACACTAGGTGCACACGGTTTATATACCAAGTACACAGTGTGTACGGCAAGTAAATAGTATACAACAAATATAGATGTTTTACAATTATAATACATATACATAGGAATATTGTTAAGCATTATATTAATTTTATATTATCTTTATATCAAGTACACACGGTGTATATAGCAGGTACACACAGTATTGCCTCAATTTTAATTTATAGATAGATAAAACAGGCAAGAAATAATTATAACCATTTGTATCTTATAGATTTTGGTAGCTGATAAGTTTTTTGAGGTATATATGTCATGTAATCTTGTACAAACTGAACCCATAGAAACCTTGTGAGTGGTTTCCTTTTTTTAGTTATTTTATTACTTGCATTCCTTCTTAGCAGTGACAGTGTTTTAGTATTCTCACTTGCATTCTTTCTAAGTACTATCTAGCTTCGAGCACAATCTGATTATCATGATCTTGAAAGAATTAGGTACCTGATGTAAATTGGAATATTTACATGGAAAGTTAATTGAACAAAAGAGGAATTGTATTTAACTTCTTTTCTTTTTAATATTCAAATAGTTAATTGTTGCAAAAAGCAAACTATTCTGGCTGAACTTTTCTACTGAAACTCTTTCTTCTGGATGAAACGGCTTGTTTGATGCAAAATCCAAACTTGCAATCTTTTCCCTCTATGGTAATGCGATTTCTAGTCTATTTTGATCCCTGTTTAGTTGTTCTATAATTTTAGCCTTTATTTAATAAAGTACCTTTGGGCTACTTTATTTTTACATTATGATCCCTTCCACTTTTTTCTGTTTCAATGATATCCCTATCTTCTTTTCATATCTATCTTTGATCGTTCTTGTTCCCAGTTTCTTGCAGGAAGTTATTTTTTCTCAGTCTCTTTTCCTTGCCCATTTGTTCTTTTTTCTCATTTAAAAGAATTTGTTGTATTTATTTGGTGCAAATTTATGTTTTCCTGAGAAAAACAAATAAGAGAGAAGATGGTTATTAGGTTAAAACTGAGCACGTTTTAGAGAAGGTATGACCAATGTTTTGAAACTTGGGATGATTTGGATGGTCAAACCAGTTGGATCGTGACTCGGTAAAAAATCTGGGTTGGTCCAACATAAGACTTAAAAAAACTTGGATTGAGTCGAAAAAACTCAGGTTGAATTGAAATTCGGGTTCGACCGGATTGGATCAAATTAATCACAAAACTGCGCATTTTATGTCTTCTTTTATGCCTCTCACGTAGACCCACATCCCTAGAAAAAAAATCATATATATATATATATATATATATATTATGAGATCATTTTTTCAATTTCAAGTGTATTTTTGAGAAATTAACAATATATCAATTATTAATAATTTTTATCCTCATTCTTAGTTTTTCCAATGTATTTAAAAGTTTCTAAAAATCTATCATCTGTATCTCAATTTATAAAATGAAAAAAATTAATAAATTATAAATATTTTAAAGAATTGAGATTTTTTAATTATTTTCTTAATTTTAATGTAAAAATTTGAAAAGTCATTCAAAACAAGTTGTTTGTTGGACTCCAATAAGACTCATTTAAATCATGTAACACCTAGTAACACTAACAATAAATGTAAAACAATTTATTAATGTACATTTGATGTTTTTGGAATGATCAAATCACATCATTCAATATTACATCTCTACAAAATTAGCCTTTAGAACTCCCAATTACAAATTTTAGCGGAAAAAACTTAGATTTTAACGGTAAATTAGTTTTGTTTGGCATATATATGCATAAATCATATGATGATATAGATGAAGATTGATTATTAATGATGTTTGTTCATCATATTAAATGAATTTATTTGAATATTTATTTTTAATATTATGTGATTTATTTTTGCATATTTATTACTTAAGATAATTTATTTGATTTTTATATTTACAAATTTTGTTGAACTTAAAATTAATACTTTTATATTGATATTTGGTAATTAATAGGCTTTTGAATGTATTTTTAATTACATACTATATTTTTAATTTTTTGTAAATTATTATATTTAAAAAATAATGAAAACTCTGAGTTGATCCAATCGAACCAGTTGATCCATGATCCAATTGGCTGGCCGAGTCGACATATGAGTGTAGTTTCAAAACATTGGGTATAACTCATTGACTCAATGAAAAATCTATAAACTTCAAGGTATAAGTTATTAGATAAGAAATTACATCAGCTTCAACATTCATTTTCTGGAAGAAGTACATAGCACCTAAGTAGACAGAATAAATGGAGTATTCATATTACAGCATAAAATAGACTTTTCACTCAGTTTTGGTGTTGTTTTCTTTACCTACTGATATGACACCAGTAGATATAAGTGTACCGATTGCACCAAAGAGCATGATAGTCATGAAGTTGAGGAAAAATTGCTTCTTCTTCACCTGAAACCTGGAAAGACCATAACCAAATGATGAGATGAGGAAAAGCTATCAAGAACAATGAGTTATTCTAAAGCACATTTGTTATGTAGCCAAAAAAAAAAAGAAAAAAAGAAAAAAGCAATGCTGCAATGCCATCATTCTAATTATAAGATGCTAATCAATAAACATAGAAATCACAATTTAGATAAATCCGATGTTTAGAGTTGCTGATTCAATAGCATAAAGCAGTAAATAAGCATAAGAAACAACTTCAATCAATGGCCAAAAATGATCAAATACAATAAATACATGAAATTCATAATAAAAAACATAACATCCAAATCAGTAGCATTATGTAACTTTCAATTTAGTGTCATTTTGCTCCATTTCATCCCAATAACAGTTAATTTCCAGGTGAATTAACCACAGCCAAACGATTTCAAATGCTCTTTTGCTCATTCTGCCAAGTAAATTTGACATAAAAACAAAGAAACGGACTTACCCTGAATTGAAATAATAGGAGGAAGAAGATAAATGAAGAACAAATCTTCACTAAACACTAAAAGAAGTGAGCTTTTTCCTCCTGAAGTAAGCGAGATAATGACCCCATTACATAGACCTTGCATTAGCTCACTATAAACCTATCACAAATTATGTCTTTCATAACTCCAAATATCATAAAAAAAAACCATCAATAAAACCCAAATGCGATGATACTGACTATAGCAAGGGCTGTAATTGACCCGTTGATCCACCTGTTCTCCTCTATTAAATGCCCAATTACAATACAACCGCAGAGAAGTGCCACAAAAAGGTTTATTGACACCACCGAAGAGCAATTAGATCCTAAAAATTGCAGGTACTGATAAAAGATGATTAGAAATTGGTAATCAATGGAGAAGAAGAGTCGCCGGTGATCAGAGAGGCTGGAAGTGGCGGTTATCGAGAGGAAGGAGAGTGAAAAATTAGAAAAATATGAAAATGAAAGTAGAAATTAAAAAAAGAAGTAAAAAGTATTTTTTGAAAATATAAGTTGTATTTTTGATATTGAAAAAGTGAAAATTAAAAAAATTGTATTAATGAAAAAATTATAGAAGTGTTGTATTTTTTGTTATTTTTATTTTTTTTTTTGTATATTTTTGTAAAACTCATTTTTTTCCTACCTCTTTTAAAAATAAAATATATTTTTCTCTTTTCAATTTTAAACATAATATTTTTTTAGGTTTCGTTTTTAAAAATATTATTTTTTGGTTCATGGAATTTTCATGGTTACTTGAGAAACTTATTTACTAATTTAAATATGAAAAAACTGAAAATTCAAATACCACAAGTAGGAAATTGCTCAAAACACACAAAATTCCAAATCCAGCAAAATCAATATAGTTTGTCGAAATCTTTAATTCTTTTCAAACCCTTGCATTTTCTTAAAGCTGATCACATGATCAGGCGCCTATTCAAGGTTCGGTTCTCTCTTTTGCTGTTGGTGGATGTGGCGGTGAGCAAATTTCGGTTCAAATCAAAAAATCGAACCACATGAACTGATTTTTTAATCCGATTCGATTTTGGTTTTAAATTTTAAAAAGTTTGATTTTTTGGTTTGGTTCTGTTTTTGAAGGAAAAAAATCGTAGAAAAATCGAACCGATCGAAATTCTATATAATTATATAATTTTTAGGTTTTTTAGTTGAATAATTATTTTGTAAATGTAAATTATCTTATTTTGAGTTGCAAATTATATGAGTACATTTATTAATTATTAATTTCTATTTTTATAGGTGATAATTTGTAATTTTGACGATTGGATTGAAAATCGATTGAATGAAAAAAATTATTTAATTGTTTTTATTGTATTATTTATTATATATTTTGGAATTTTATCTTTAATTTGGATTTTTATTTTGTACAATTTAGTTGTTTTTAATTTAGTATATTATGATTTGTAATTTTGTATAATTTTTAGACATAATTTTTTATTTTTTAAAAAAATAATTTTAATTTTTGATTTTTCGGTTAATCGATTAAAAAATTTGATTCGGTAATTTAAATAGTTCGGTTCGAATGATCAAAATTTTAAATTTTTGGTTTTTGATTATTTCGATTCGATTACGTAACGGAACCGATCGTTACACACCCCTAGGTGGACGTTATTAATGCTAACGTTGATCAATCATTCTTCAACGGCATTCCTGCCGCTGATGCAAGGTTCCATCTCTTCCTATTTTCTTCTCTACTCTTAATTCTAGTTTTTGATTTCCACTTTTATATACTTCATCATTTTTCTTACCTAAATTCCTTAAATTTTTGTTAGCGTTGATGTGTAAATCATTAAGCATAAAAATTAAAAGGTTTGTTTACTTACAAAAAATTATTTTATTTTTTCAAAAAATTATTTCATTTTTTCAAAAAAATTATTCATATAAAATATAAAATAGAGATTATATTTATTTTGATCAGTTTTCTAAATTAGAAAATATAAAATAAATTTTTCAATTTTAAAAAATATAAAAAAATTAAAAAACTAATAAAAAATATTTTTCAAATATTTTGAATAATCTTTAATATATATATATATATATATATATATGTGTGTGTGTGTGTGTGTGCGCGCGCGCCCATATGTATGTATGCAACCGCGCGCGCGCGCGCACACACACATATAGATACATACACCCATACATACATATACATGTATTTGTATGTGCATATATATATATATATATATATATATATATATATATATATGTGTGTGTGTGTGTGTGTGTGTGTGTGTGTATGTATGTGCATATATTCACATACATATGCATATACATATACATATATATGTATGCACATACATATACATATACATATATACCTACATACATACATATATATATGTATGTACATACATATGCATACATATATGCATGTGTGTGTACATATATACAGAAAATAAACATTTTGATTTTTCATTTGTTGATAAATAAACGTATTTTTTAATTTTTTTTATAGAAAATAAATATTACAATTTTTTAAGAAAGTAAAAAATAAAAAATTATTTTATGTAAATACACGCATCCAAAGTATTTAAAAACTGTCAAGTTAGAAATTAGTACATCAATGGATGGACATTGATCTACTAAATTGGATTAATTTCAACAATTTAGCACAGTGTATATACTATGGTATATCGAAACGAATTGGTGAAGAATTCAAAATTGAAATTTAGTATATTAAATAGTATATGTTAGTAAAACGAGCTATACCAACGTCAAATTAGAAACTTTAATTATTCGGTTTGATATGTCACTACGTATACGTGTTGACCCAAAAGGTCTATGTGGATTTTGATAAATAACAAAATAATTTAATAAAATTTAGGCTTTTTAAATTTGCTTTGTACATGTCTAATAGAACTCTAAAGTCAAGTGTTATACCCGAAGTAAAACAGATCAGAAACGTGATCTGCCAATCAGACCTTAAGTTTAGTTAATACTTTTGAAGAGTAAGACAACTTAGGAAATATTTGTAAAATCATTTCCTAAAATTTTAACACTCAAAAAATAATTTTTTTAAAATCATATCCTAATATATTTAAACCGATTTCTTTCAAATAATTAATTTTTTCCATATTTGAAAAAGAAAAGAAATTTGTAGTATATTTTCTAGCTGTTAAATTATGCTTAAGAAAAAATCTTTTGAATAATTTTCTAAAGGTTTCATTTTAATTAAGGAAAGCATAAAATCAAATCTCTCTGCAGTTTTTGGAAACATTTTTGAATTGTTTTCACATTTAATAGCCTATTTTATTTTGCTATATAAAGATGATGCATTTAAGTGTTGAAATGTGTGAGCGAACCACTTTTTATTTTGAACTTTATATTGCTGTAAGTTTCAAATCATCACGAGCATTCAATCACATATCATCAAATGATTATAGTTTTTTTTTTTAATTGTAATCATGTGTAGTGAGATTTATCAAAATCATGTGAGATAAAATGAGTTTAGATTGCTAGAGTTCGAGAAAATAAACTGGCAAGTGTTTAGACTCTTTTATTTGGAAAAAAGAGATAAGTGTTTTTGAATTTTTCACTTAGGAGAAAAACTTGGGATAACTATTCAATATAAATGATTTTTTATTCTTGCCTGCTAAATAGAATCACATTAAAAAAGAAAAACTCTTAAGAAAAGTTCTTTTAAGGAGAGGATGTAGGCAATAGCCGAATCTCTATAAATCGCGATGTCAAATATCTCTATCCCTCACTCTCTTTTATTTCGTGTTTTATCCATTTTTATGCTAAACTGAATTGGTCTGTTCTATGCATGTTTTTGTGTTCTACCATGTGATAAACTTGAATATTTGTATAAATTATTTAAGTATGATTTAATTAATCAATTACTCACCTAAAATTTTGTTCATGCATATATTTTTGATATGAAAAAGTTGAGCAAAAATATATTTGAGTAATAATTATGAAATAAATTTATTATGATCTTGATATATGCATATGTAATAACTTGAAATAATTATCTGATTTAATTTGTTTCAGTTGCTCACCGATGTTCCCAAAAATATCAAAAATGAAAGAAAGAGAAAGGGAGTCTGATCGGATGAGGCTTCCCAAAACCTGCAAAAGGAGCGTTTGGTCAGACCGGGTTAAGCACTTCTATGCTTAAGTTACTGAATATCTTTTAGAGAAAAGAATATGCGGAGAAAATTTTAGAGTGATGAACATTATTGGGAGCTTTTCACAATTTCTCTATTTATAATATTCTTATGGCGATAGGTTATTAGGCTTTTGAGTGCCTAAAACAGTAACATATTGTAGTGATATGATTGCACTGGAGTGACCATACTGGTTAGGTAGATGACATCATATGAATATGTGAAGGCCATACCTTTGGGCTGATGTGACAATCACCTAAACAATTGTCGATCGTTATAGACAACACTTCATTTATCGTGCCATTAATTGATCTTATAAACTCGGGGACACTTGGCATTTTTTCATTAGACGTATTAAGGTTGCAGGATAAGTCGCCATTTCCCTATAAATAGGTGTTAGGTTATTCCTTTCACACTTTTGCAAAATTCTTAAACTTTCTTTTCTTCTTTTCTGTGGCATTCAGATTTTAGGGCTTCGAAGTTCTTCGCATTTCGACATTTTTTCCAAGTTCTTGGCCAGTTTCATTAGGTAAGCTCTCTTTACTTGTATGAGTTTCTTTAATTTTGTTTCATCTTCTGAATTAGCATCTTCATCGTCTTCTTCTTCATTAGAGTTAAACATTTTTAGTATCATTTTAGAGTCTGCTTCTTAGAAGCATATATGGAATTCTTTTTTTTTTTTTTAAATTGCACCTCTTAGAATGGCTTCTAGTAGTAGTGCTCGAAGTGGGAGTGGGGACAATTTGGATATAGGGTTTTTTAAAAGTACCAAGAGAAAAAACCTATAGTTGAACACACTAAGGTTTCTTTCGCCATATTGAATAACCTCAGGATAAAGTATAAGTTTTTAGAGAGTGTGATGACTCTGGTTTGTCCTGTGTCCATGTCTATTTTTGATGGTCCATAGCTATGAGGTTACTCCTAATCAATTAAATCCAAAGAGATGGAGGTTTATTACCTATTTTAAAATTATCTATAAGAAATGCAGATAGTTCCTTCTCTGGGACTATATACCTATTTCTTCTACTTTCCAGTCATGACAGTGGGAATGAGTATCACTTCTCAAGTAGGTATAAGAAAAGGTTGTTTACTCTTTCTACTTCTCTTAAACGGTTCAAAAGAAATTCTTTTTAGTTGGGCAGAAGAGAGGTTTTGGAGTGAGCCTACACCGATTGGAGAAACCACATAATTTAAAGGATTTAACGGTTGGTTTCGATAACTTCAAGCTAGAAATCAGGGTATTAATGAAGTATATTAAGGATCATCGGGGAAAATCGATCGATTCTAATTCTTTATTGGATTCCTTATATGAGTCGATAGTTCTTGAGGCTGATCACCCTATTTTCGATCACCTTGAGATCGATCATAAGCATAATTATTATATGATAATATTTTATTTAATGATTTTCTATTTCTTTTCTAATTCCTTTAAGTTTTACATATGTAGCCTCCATGGATGTCGATTTTGCAAAGAAGGTATCAGAGAAAATAAAGAAAAATTTTGATAAGAAAAAATCTACCTCGAAGGGTGATAGACCCACTCAGCCTAAGAAATCTCATGGAGCTTTAGGGTTGATCCTTCGAGATGAGCCTGAAGAAGTCACGAAGATTCGACCTCGAGATGAACTTGAAGAAGTCATGGAGATTTATCCTCCAACCTCTACCATCATTACCTCTCCTACTGGTGGTGATGTCGAAACCCAAACAGCATATGAGGCTCAACCTATGCTTGGTTTTGCAAGGTTTTTGTCTAAGCAGACTCCCTCTGAGGGATATGCTATTGTTTCGGCTTTGACATTGGCATCTGAGGTTAAGGATTTAATTATAAAAGAGTTCTTGCAACATCAATTTTGAGAGGGGTGTTCCATTCGAAATGCCCAAGTGCTTGACTTCATTAGCCGAGGGCTGATGGTGGAAAGGACTTGAATGAAATAGGCCTTATTTCTTTACCTTGTAAGGAGCTATTCGAGTTTAATTTCAAGGCTAAAAGGGTAAGTTGTTTTTATTTGCACATGTTATCATGAAAAAAGCTTTCCTAATAGCTCACTCTTATTAGGTTATATAAAGGGCAATGTGCTGATACACAGAGAACATGGCTTGGAAGAGGCAACTGATAGATAATAACAATGCTGAGCTAAAGTTAAAATAAAGTACGAAAGCTACTAATAAAGAATTCAAGGAGCAATTGGAAGCTATTCGCTCAAAATCTTTGGCTAAAATCGAGTTATCGAATAAGAATGTTGAACTCTACGGTCAGATCGATCATCTGTAGAAAGAGATCGGCTCACTTTGCTTGGTTGTTGAGGATCTCAAAATAAGAAAAAGTATCTTCCCAAACTCCATAAAGGGGAAGTAGAGCGGTAAAAGAATGAGGTGGTCGAGTAAGTGGAAGTTGTGCAATTGTGATCATTCAGAAGTGTGAGAAACATTTTCCCGAAGGAGATTTTAGTTTTATGGAAGATCTTGCTTCACTTCCAGAGCTTTTGATCAATGAAAAGGAATCAGAAATAGACAAAGAAAGTATAAACATACAAAATTAAGATTTTTTTCTGTATATGAGAAGATTCTAAAATTGAGACTTGAATTTTTTTTATTTTCCCTATTTAAAATTCTTTTGTATAATTTTTTATATCTTTATTAAATTGTTAGTGCAATGATTAAATATGTATATATATATCCGATCGGAGTACTTGATGAGATAGATTGCATCAATCTCGTGGATCGTGAATTACATTTATCATTAAGGATTACATCATGTATTTTTTAAGCACCTCTACATTCCAAGATCTAGGAATTTTGGATCCATACATTAACCTTAGTCTGTATGTGCTCTTACTTAGTAATTTTAATATCTCATAAGGGTCTTCCCAATTGGGCATAAGTTTTCCAACTCTTGCATTTCCTGTGTAAATTTCTGCTTCTCTCGGGACCAAATCTTCGACGTTGAAAGTATGGAGCCTTATCTTACTGTTATAGTATCTAGCCATTCTTTGCTTATAGGCTACAATCTTTGTATATGCATCCTTTTTTTTTTCTTCAATAAGGTCGAGGTTGTAATGGCCCAAATATCAGGCTAGTCGAAAATAGTACTTTCCGACAGTGAATAGTGACACAGGGGTGAATAGTATCTCCATGAGTCAAAAATTATTTTATTGGACCATTGGAAAGAGCAAGTTAACTGGAGTCCAAATATATAATTTGGACTGAAAATGAGGTCAAATGGACCATTAAAAGTCAAAAATAAGGAAAAAAGTCATGATTCCAGTTAAAATGATGCGTAAGTTAACTGAGAGCTTATCTGAGACTTTAAAAATAACAAATAATCTTTAAAAATTGCCATATTTTTAGATCTACATTAAATGTGATGTGGAATCATATGGTAATAAAAAATTAATGTTACGGTAACTTTGAAAATTGGAATATCGGACTGGTAAAAATGAACCAAACCGGAAAATAGTCTCCGAATGACTCAAAAATATTCATGGAGTCTAAAGAATATATTTTAAGAATTTTAGAAGTATTTTTAAGGATATTTGACCTCAAAAAGTAAGAGAAAAATAATGATTTTGGTTTAAATGGTAACCGGTCAACTATAATTTGATCAGGGCTTTAAAAATAGCAAATAATCTTCAAAAATTGTAGAAATTTTCAGTTAAGCCTTTTATGAGATATAAAATCATTTGGTGAAAAAAAATTAATTTTTTGGTAACATTAAAAATTTATTTATCAGACTGGTTGAACTGAATCGGACTGAAAACGGACTCCGATTGAGCCAAAATTTTTCATGGAGGCTCAATATATTATTTTAAGAATTATAAAATTAATTTTGAGTGAAATTGAGTTCTGTAAGGAAGAGAAATAAATTAGGTATGCAATTTGGGCTTAATAGGGTAATTGGGCTTGAGTTAGGCCCAACCAACTTGGTTGGACCAGGCCCAGCCCAATCAGCCCCTATATAAGACCCCAATCTCTGTATTTTTCCAGAAACCTCTCCCTCTTTCACGATGGCTCCTCTTCTTTCTCCTTGGCCGAGTGACTTTCCACCATTTTTAGCTTGATTTTCTTCTTCTCTTTGTTAATTTCTTCTAAATTACACCTTCTCAAGTAAAATACAGCTCCTTTATTAGTTCATGGATGTCTCTACTCTTCAATTAAAGGGGTGAAAGTGGTTTAAATCAAGGAAATAAATTGATGTCTCAAAAATTGAGGTAAGTAGAAATGGAGTTTTTAATTTAATTTAAAGGTTCTAATAGATGCTTTAGGATGTGTAGGTTAGATTTATGTGGTTTAATTGAATTAATGAAGCAAGAATTGATGAATTTTGCAATTGGGAATTTCAGCCATAATAGAAAAATATTGAATGAATTAAAGCTTTTAAAGGAGAAAATGGAGGAAGTAAGGACCAAGGTGTGAAGGAGATGAATTAAGGTTAGTGGATACATTATCCCTCAATTTCCATATTTTTTTCCATGAAAATTTGCTTATGTGTGTGAGTGAATATGTGTGTTAGTGAATATGTGTGATTATGTATAGAAAATTGAAAATAATGACGTGTGTGTGAAATTGGGAGCTTAAATGGATGTGTAGGATATTTTAATTGAAAGAAATAAATTTGGAATGCTTAAATGATGGTTTGGCTGTATGGTATGTGTGTGTTTGTGTGAGTTTAGTTTGGTTAAATGGTGAAGAAAATGATGCAAATTAGAAGTAGAAATAATTTTAATGCTAAATTAATTTAATGGGAATTTTTAGAAATTAATAGAATATTTATAAGTTAAATTTTATATTATGTATAGTAAAAATATTGAGTTTTAATGAGAAAAATTGAATTTATGGTATAAACAATCTTAAGATAGTCCAATTAAATAATTGAAATAAAAAGAAAATAAAAAGGAATGGAAAACAAAATAATAAAGTGGAAAAAAGGACTTAAATGAAAAAGAATTATAAGTTTAGGGGCAAAAGTGAAATGTTGTCAAATATTGAAGAACAAATGAGTTTAAATGAATTAAAATTAAATTGAAAAAGAAAATGATAATTGAAATAAGAAATTAGGTATGAAAATAAGTTTTGGGATCAAATTGAAACTTTTTGATAAATGGGGAATTAGTAGTGTAAAATTTATGATTAGTGTCAATTTTGTAAATGAAATAAAATAAAAGGATAGTTTTGTAATTTATGATAAATTGAATAACTAAACAGTAATTTAGCCATTTTAAGGATTAAACGATAATTTAGCAAGTTTAGGGATCAAACGGTAATTTTACAAGTAAATATTGAATTAATGATAATTAGATAAATAATGATATATTGATAAATAAATTGATAGAAAATGGGTATATATGGAAATGTGAAAGACTTGAATTAAAATAAATTTATATGTAATTAGCGTGGTATTTAATTATGCATAAAGTGATTTGAGTAAGTTATAGTGATTAAATGAATTAAAGAAACTAATGAGTGTGATAAATAATGAATGAATTAAAACGTGAATAATTAATAATAATAACATTATTAAAATTAGTATAGAAATAATGTGATAGATTTGGTAAATTGAGCATTTGGGATTATAATTTTTATATTACAAGTTAGTAAATTATAGATGAGAAGCATATAAACAAATAAAACTATAAATAATGATATTACACGAAAGATAGTATTAAATGAAATTAGTGTACAATATAATATATGTTTAATAATATGTGTATCATGTATGAATATGATGAACTTTTAGTTATGGCCGAATCGAAGGTAAGAGGAAAACTATGAAATCTTTAGTTATTCTAATGTAATTAAGCTTTACAATGATAGTACAAATGAGTATTGATGTCTATAAATTTTTATAGAATTTATGGGAATTAAATGAATATTGTTGGAATAAATTTTAGTTAGGTATTTATTTGAAAAATATGAAATTATGATGAACTACTGCATAACTTATTGATTAAATGGTGAATTATTGCGAAATAATTCACTAACTGTGTAAAGAAGACAGACTGCAAATGTAATGTACTGTTACAGAAATGACAAGTAATGAAAAGTATTGTAAATAATTGAATAATCAAATGAAAATTTAGTGAATATAGGCCCTTAGAAAGAGTCAGGCAGTAAAACCTAGTTCAGGATATAATTGGCTGGCCATAGGGATATTTGTACCTCGGTACAAGTCATGGCGACTTGCTTTACTATGGTTTAATCGTCGATCTCCATAGTACCTATCATACGTAATGTCATATGTTTATATGTTATATAAGGAATGAATTTAAAATAAATGTTATAGTGTAGAGAAATACGCATATGAATATGTATATATATATTTATGAATGTATGTATGCAAAAATAAAATAAAATAAAGTACATACGTACATGTATAGGCATGCATGTAAGAATATGTATATGTATGCTTGTATATGTATGCATGTACGGTATGTATATGTATGTAAAGTATGTGGATGTATGTATGTATAGGTAGGTGAACGTATGTATATGCTGTGTATGTGGGCACATCGAATGAATGTACGTATGAGTAAATTCATGCAAGTGTGTATGTGTGTTTCTGTGATTTATTATGGAAAGTTTGGGATATGTATCCACCACTGAGCGTTTCGATGCTCAGCGCGTAGTTTGTTGATTGCGTGCAGGTTATGAAGACGATAGGATTTCTTTGGCTGGTAAGGCAGGAGTAGACAAGTCCAAGAAAAGGAATAAGATAGGAATTAGTTTTAGCATGTATATGTAAGTACGAAAAAAAATAGTTACTGTGCAAGTATATATAGTATAAGAAATTTATTTGTTAATTATTGAGACACGGTTATGCGATTAATGATTATATTTTAAGTATGTATGTACAAGTATGTTTATCAGTACTGTTATAAAAAAAATTCACTGTTTCATGTATGGTTTGACATCCGATTACCGCGTGCACTGTACAGCAGTATAAGGGTATTACAGAGGTCCTATCTTCTTTCTTGCTCTTTTCTTGCTCAAAAAGGAGGGTTAACCTATAAGATGGAATTTTGATTTCCACCGGTATAACCACTTTCAATCCATATACTGAAAAAAATGGTGTCTGATGTGTTCTCTCATTTGGAGAAGTCCTGTAAGACCACGGGACACTCTACAATTATTCAATCCAATTTCCTTTTGCATTTGCCAATCTTTTTTTAGTCCTTATAAGATTGTTCAGTTGGAGACTTCAGTCATGCCATTGGTTTGTAGATGAGTGACTGAGATGAATCTCAAATCAATCTTTAAATTAAAATAGAAGGATCTGAATATGGAGCTATCAAACTATTTTTCGTTGTTGACAATAAAGACCTTCAGCAAGCCATATCTATAAATAATCTCCTTCCAAGTAAAGTTTTTTATTCTTTCTGTTATGATAGTGGCCAAAGGTTTGGCCTCTATCCATTTGGAGAAATGATCGACCGCAACAACATAAAATTCCATCTATCGCTTACCTTGGGGAAATGGACCTAAAATATCCAGACCGCATTGATCGAACGACTATTATACTTCGATTGGGAATTGTTCAGATGCTAGTTGCCTTATGATTTTTCTATCTATCCAACACTGCAGACATCGTTTAACCCAACTTTGAGCATATTTAAAAATGCTCGATCAAAAATAACCAGTTTGCAATACTTTTCTTGCAATTACCCTGCTAGCTTCATGAGTTCCATATATTCCTTCATGTATTTCCCTTATGATGTAATTTTTATCCTCCTTCATCACAATTTTGAGCCAAACGTGAGTGAATGCCTTTTTGTAAAGTTCACCCTTAATCATGGCATAGTTAAGTGTTTTTATATTGATCTTCCTAGCCTCCATAATGTCTTTTGGTAATTCATCTGTCCGAAGGTACCGGATAATAGGGGTCATCCATGTTTCTAACTCTTGATCAATTTCCATTACCTTTGGCTCTTCTAGAGAGGATTACAATTGCTCCTCAATCTTTATATCTTTATCCACTATGCACTAATTTGAAGCTGTTAGCTTGGCTAGCCGATCGGCCACTGCCGTTTCCCCTCTTGAGACTTTCTCGATGCTTCAAGTCGTTCCTCTTTCTTCAAGTCATTTAAGGGTAATTTTGACTTTTGTCAACTATATCTTTATATTTTCCTCTTTCGCTTCAAAATTGACCAAAACTTGACTCGTTACTAACTGTGAATCACTTTTGACCTTAAGGCTTTTCGATTGGATAGATTTGACCAACCTTAGGCTCTGGAGTAATGCTTCGTATTTTACAACATTGTTGAAAGAATTAAAGCTTAATTTTATTGTAACCTTACAATTATGCCCAAGGGGCCTTTAATGACTATGCTAACTCCTCCTCCTCTACTATTGGAGGCTCCATCTGCAATTACTTCCCAAGAGCTTTCTTCCATCTTTTATTCTTTGCACTCCCCAATGAATTTTGCAATTACTTCCCAAGAGCTTTCTTCCATCTTTCATTCTTTGCACTCCCCAATGAATTTTGCAATAAAATATTCTAAAGCTTGCACTTTGATAGCATTCCAGGGCTTATACCATACATCAAAATATTGCAGTTTGATGGCCCATCCTACTATTTTTCCTTTCAAATCTGTCATTTGAAATTTTTTTAGAAGAGTTGATCAGATCGAACTATAATGGTGTGAGTCTCGAAATACCTTCTTAGTTTCTGAGTACATATCATGAGCACGATGATTAACTGTTTAGTTAAAATTTTCTTCAATTTTAGACCTTTCAATACCTAGTTGATGTAGTATATAAAAATTTATTGAGTTTCTTCTTCTCTAATTAGGACGATAACCATTGCTTTTTCGGAAGTGGATAAGTATAAATAAAGTTATTTGCCTGCAATTGGTCGGTTGAGTAATGGTGGGTTGCTCAAGAATTCCTTTAATTCTTCAAAGGCCTTTTAGCAATCTTCTCCTCAAGTAAAAGCATCATTTTTTCTAAGATTTTTTGAAAAAAATGGCGCATCGCTTAGCTGAATATGAAATAAATTTGTTTAGTGCTGTGATTCATCCATTTAATTTTTGAACATCTTTAGCGTTGGCTCGAGGTTTCATATCCATTACAGCCTTGATTTTTTTGAGATTAGGCTATATGCATCTTTCAGAGACCATAAACCCCATAAACTTTCTTGAAAGAACTCCGAACATGCACTTTTTTGGGTTTAATTTCATTTTGAATTGATTTAATAAGTCAAATGCTTTCATCAAGTCAACAAGATACTCCACCATATTTTTACTTTTCACGATCATATCATCAACGTATACTTTTAGATTCTTCTCGATCTAGGCTTTGAAGATTTTGTTCATTAGACATTGATATGTTATGCCTGCATTTTTTAATCTAAATGGCATGATCCTGTAGTAGAAGGTGTTATCATAAATGATGAAGCTTGCTTTTTCTGGTCAAATAGCCACATCATGATTCGATGGTACCCTGTGTAAGTATTAAGCAAATAGTAAATGGAATGATATGCTATAGCATCTACTAATTGGTCAATGCTTAGAAGAAGGTAACAATCCTTTAAGTAAGATTTATTGAGACCGATAAAGTCCACACACATTCTCAATTTTTCAGTCTTCTTTTTTACCAAAACCACGATCGGATACATGCCTTTTTAGTTTTTATTTGACTGGCGAATGGTTGGGATCTACGTTTAAATTGTGAGTGATCACCTTCAAGTCTATACCTTGAATATCTTCTAGTTTCCAAGTGAAAGAAATTTGATTAATCATTAGCACTTGCATTATTTGTCCCTTCACCTTTTTTGACATACTTGAGCCTATCTAAAACATTCTTCCTTCATATAGTTCTTTTGTGATAACATCACCTTCTGGATTCATCCTAAGTCAGTCATCTTCTTCATTTTTCTCCAGATCGAGTTGTATTATGTAAGATTATTTTGCCTTTTTCATCATGGCAATATTGGCTTCTCTCGAGGCCTTTTGGTTTCCTTTCAAGATTGCTATCCCATTTTTAGTAGGAATTTTCATCACCATGTATCTTATACTGGTCACAGCTCCTATCTAAAATAATAACAGTCTTTCAAAAATTGTATTATATGCAAAATTCATATCTATGACCATGAATAAGGCTTTACATGTATGGGACACTGCCTCATCTCCCAGTTTTATAAAAAAAGACCTATTATTGGGACAGTGGCATTGTCAAGTCCAATCAGCAGAGTGGTGATTTGCTTTAATTCTCCCATCAGTAGATTTATCCTTCTGTAAACTTCTATGGTGAGGATGTTCACCGTGCTACCTTTATCTATGAAGATTCTTTTTACAAGAAAATTATTGATTACCACCTATACTACTAGCGCATCCTCGTGGGGAAATTTTAGATCAACTGTATCTTTGGGAGAAATGGTGATTGATGGTAACTTCTCGGATTTTGCTAAGAAGTACACACCTTTCTCTTTCTTGCTTTTTGAAAAATCCTCTCCATAGGATGAACCTCTAATGATCATACTAATTATGTCGAGTCTCTATCTTTGTTGATCAATATCTTTAGGCTTGCACCTTTTATCATCTTCTTCTGAATTAGAACTACCTTTGTATCAATCTCTCAATTTCTTCTTTTAATAATTTACATTCATCAGTGGTGTGACCTATATCTTTGTGGAATTTTCAATATCTATTTTTATCCCTTCGAGTGTATGACTGGTCAAAAAGCTTTTTGGGCCAATTCACCTTGTTGTGTTTCTCTTTTATCCACATTAGAACCTTGGTGGGAGAAGAGTTGAGCAGAGTGGAGGTTTTGGATGGATTACTTATGTAAGTGCCCAGATTGCTCACTTACAGATATTGTCCACTTTGGATGGACCCTCGGTGGAACCAACTCATATTGGCTCTCACATCCATATGATTTTGCTTTTGGGGAACCAACTCATCCAAAATGCATCTATAAAAGAGAGGTATCCACACCCTTATAAGGCATGCTTCGTTCTCCTCTTCAACCGATGTGGGATATCACAATCCACCCCTTTAGGGTATCCAGTATTCTCGCTAGCACACTAATTTGATACCTGGTTCTGATACCATCTATAACAGTCTATATCGCTCATTTGTAGATATTATCCGCTTTAGGTGGATTCTTGATGGAACCAACTCACATCGGCTCTCACACCCGTACGATTTTGCTTTTGGGAAACCAAATCACCCAAAACACATCAACAAGAGAGAGATATCTACACCCTTATAAGGCATGCTTCATTCTTCTCTTCAACCGATATGGGATATCATAACTTACATGGCAATCAAACCTACCATGCTCATTTTCGTTCCTTTTCCTTTAGTTTTTTGAGGTGCTGGCCCCTTTATAATTCTTTATTTTGACATCTTCCCACCTATAGGGTTGCATTCTTTCTACCATCGAATTTACGCTCTCCTAGCTTGTAAGGCATCATCCAATTATATATATATTAGTTAGCTTTTTCCATCAAATCGGTAAAGTCTGTCAGAGACCATGTCATGATGGATTCAAACAATTGGGCATTTGTTATGCTGCGAGCCAAAGCATTTGTGGCTACTTTAGGATGTAGATTCCTTATTTTAGAATCCAGGCTTTGGAATCTTTCAATATAACTTTTTAGAGTTTCATCTCATCCCTGCACTAAATTACATAGATCGTTAACAGTTTTAGGAGTTCTAATCTGCACAATGAAATTGATCATGAACAGATTGCGAAGCTGCCTAAAGTAGTGGATTGATTCTGCCCCTACTAACATTATGGAAAACACTCAAAAAATAATTCAATCATAAAAAAAACACATTTTTATTTACGTTAAATATTATAAAATATGACATTTAGGATCAAATTTATTTGTATATCTGGTCATTTTGATCTTCTTGAATCTGTTCAGGAGTTCGACTTCGCGAATTTTCCCGGCTGAATAGAGAGATCGTGTTGTCATCAAACATTGGCTTTTTGGGATAGCCCAACCCAAAATTTTTCACCTATTTTAAAAACCATCTTTCATTTTGTTTAGAAATAGAATCATTAATTTCTCCCCTTTTCTTCATCAACCTTCTCTTTGGGGTGCACATGTAACCCATATCTCCTTCTAGGTTAACGAGGGGAAAATGGGACCGTTTGGGAGTAACACCTGCATTATTTTTGGAAGAATGGCCTCTACTATCCTGTGATACCTTCTCCTTTCTTTTACTTCTTTTGTCATTTTCATACACCTGAGACCTGGTACCAGATTTGAGGTCAGTTGGTTCTCTAATTCGCAACGGGGCATTTATGCATCGCCTAATATCCCTTTCCTTACTCTCTCCTTTCGATTCCCTCATGGAAACCTCAAGATGCCTTCCCTTATGTATGGATTTCATGGTGCTTCTTCTGAAATATCCCAAGATCGTCCTCAAGTTTTTCATGGTAATAGGGATGGACTAATTGTGAACCATGAACTCTCTATCAAATTCATTCAAGAGATTGTGGTGAACTAGTGGCCTGGAGGGGATTCTCTCGGTGTCATATGTTCTCATGATAGATTTGGATCTCCTACGATCTTCATCAAATTATTTTCAAATTCGAAATGGCTTGGTTGCCCACACGAACTTCCCATCTCTCTCAATTAAAGCACCAAATAATAGTGTATCACATACTTATGTTATGCAGTGGAAGCGAAAAAGGAGAGTCTTAAAGTTTTAGATGTGCCCACTGTTTGTGAGTTTCCTGATGTGTTTCCAAATGAGTTGCTAGGTTTGCCGCCAGACAGGGAAGTAGAATTTGCTATTGAAGAAGCACCTGATACAACACCTATTCCATAGCCCCCTACCGAATGGTGCCTTCAGAGCTTAAAGAATTGAAGATCCAATTGCAAGAATTGCTTGATAAAGGTTTCATCGGGTCATGTATCTCTCCTTGGGGTGCACCTGTACTTTTTGTAAAGAAAAAGATGGGACACTTAGGTTGTGTATTGACTATCGGCAGTTGAATAAAGTAACAATTAAAAATAAATATTCCCTCCCGTGCATTAAAGATTTGTGTGATCAATTTAAAGGTGCAGGTGTATTTTCAAAAATTGATCTAAAGTCAAAATATTATCAGTTAAAAGTGAAGGAAGATGATGTGGCCAAGATAGCTTTTCGAACTAGATATGGCCACTATGAATTTCTAGTCATGCCATTTGGATTGATAAATGCACCAACCGCATTTATGGATATGATGAAGAGGATATTCACCCATACTTAGATCAATTCGTGATCGTGTTTATAGATAATATTCTGGTATATTCGAAGATACCAGAGGATCACAATAAGCATCTGCGAATTGTAATGCAGACTTTAAGAGAGAAACATCTTTATGCCAAATTTAAGTGTGAATTTTGGTTAGATGAAGTGTCTTTATTGGGTCATGTGGTGTCAACGGAGGGAATTAAAGTAGATCCCAAGAAATTTAAAGCAATCTTACAATGAAAACCACCAAAAAGTGTCAAAGAAGTGAGGAGTTTTCTAGGTTTAGCAAGCTATTACAGAAGGTTTGTAAAGGGCTTCTCCACTATTGTAGCTCCACTTGCATAACTATTGCAAAAGCAAGCTAAGTTTGAGTGGACAAAAGCATGTTAAGAAAGCTTTGAGAAGCTGAAAAAGATGTTAACAAAAGTGCCAGTGTTAACGTAGCCTGACTCGGATAAAGACTTTGTGATTTCTAGTGATGCTTCCAAAAATGGACTAGGTTATGTATTAATGCAGTAAGGCAAAGTAATCGTGTATGCTTCATGATAGCTTAAGACACATGGAAAAAATTATCTTACTCATGATCTTGAGTTGGCAGCAATTATTTTTGCCTTGAAGATTTGGAAACATTACCTATATGGTGAATAGTGTTATATTTATGCATATCATAAAAGTCTAAAGTGCCTGCTTACTCAAAAGGAATTAAATTTGCAACAGAGATGCTGGCTCGAGTTGATTAAAGATTACGATTGCTTCATAAATTATCACCCAGGAAAGGCTGATGTGGTTGTTGATGTCCTAAGTAGAAAATTTATGGATGCTCTTCTGACTATGAATGTTAGGCTAAACTTGGCACCAGATGGAGCAATCATAGTTGAAATGCAAGTGAAGCCAGACTTCCTTCAGCAAGTCAAGAGTGCTAAAAAAACAAGATGAACACGTGAAGGCTGTAGAGAAATGAGTAAAAGATGGTAATGGTTGTGACTTTTCATTGGGACCAGATGATAGCATTTACTACAAGCATAGATTATATGTCCCCAATCAAGCCGAGCTGAAGAAGAATATTTTAACTTAAGCTTACCACAGTAGCTATGCAATGCATCTAGGGGGTAACAAAATGTACCAAGATCTGAAGGTAAATTACTGATGGTCAGGCATAAAGCGGGGATGTAATAGAGTTTGTCATTAGGTGTTTAACCTGTCAGCAAGTAAAAGCGGAGCATCAGGTCCAATCAGGTTTATTACAGCCTATAACTATACCTTAATTGAAATGAGATCAAGTAACTATGGATTTTGTGATAGAATTACCACTTACCTAAACGAAACATGATGCAATGTGGGTAATAGTTGATAAACTCACTAAATCTGCTCACTTCCTGCCAGTGCGAATGGACTATTCTTTAAACAAGTTGGTAGAGTTTATATCAATGAAATTATGAGACTTCATTGAGTGCCTTCTTCAATCATTTCTGATAGAGATCCGAGATTTAACTCTCAATTATGAAGGAAGTTGTAAGATGCATTGGGGATGAAACTTAAGTTTATCACTGCCTTCTACCCTCAGACGGATGGACAGTCAAAATGAGTTATTCGGATTTTAGAGGACATGTTGAGATGATGCATCCTTTAGTTTGAAGGTAACTGGGAGAAATATTTACCTTTGGTAGAATTTTCTTATAACAACAGTTATCAGTCCAGTATTAAAATGGCTTCATATAACGCATTATATGCCAATAACATTTAAAACTTCATCAAAAACCAAAAATTTAACCAAAAAAATGCAACGCTTGACCAAATCTTACTAACAAAGTATGCATATCAAATTTTGAAAATTCCGCCAACAGTCAATCTCCGATCGGAGCACCTTGGAGTAAAACTCACCCGATCGGACCCTTTTGGAGGGGATAAGTGATAACTATGGAAATGTCACACTCCAAGGCCCAAGCAATCGGCCCATCACACCTGACAAGGCCCAAAGCCCATTAGAAAATGAGCACCAAATGTGAGCAGCAAGCTAAGCAAGAAGGCACTTGATATTCGATTGGACTGATGGGACATCACGGCTCAATTAGTCCACTAACACAAGGCAAAGCCCATACCCTTCACCTACTCCATGTTAATTCGTCGCTCACCTGTTCTGACAGCCAATTATCACATCTCAGACACTCAAGTGCACTCCTCTCATCTCTTATAAATAGTCCAATAGATAGTGGCTCCAGGTATTTAATTTCTGGGACTCTCTCTCTAGAAAACTATTAATTTAATCTTCGGAGTGTTTATGTTTGGTCTGATCGGGCTCCCTTTCTTGCAAAAATTTACATATGATCGAAAACAACAGTCGATTTTCTCTCTTTTTATATAAAGACTTGTACGTCTTATCATTTTCTTTAAAATAATTTCGGCATGAGTAAAAAAAAAGAAAAGTGATTCGCGCAAGCAATATCGAACCAGCATTTGACGTGGGCCACAAAATAAATGGAAGAAGGAGACGGTTTATTGTCATTTACCAACCATATTAATTAATTAGATGCTGCCCGCTTAAGCTTTTCTTATAGAAATGTCGCGAGTCAGTATAAATGCCCGTAACTAAATGAAGTTTACTTACCTTTTTCTATTTTGATTTATTATACTTTAAATATTTTTATTTTTAAAATAAATTTATATATATTATATTTATTATAAATTCTATTAAATAATTTTATTTGTTATCATTTTATACTTTTAATTATAATTAAATAAAATTATTAAAAATATAAAAATATATTTTTAATAATGATTATATTTTTTATAAAATTAAAATATTTTATTTTTTAATTATCGTAAAAAATAAAAAATTAATTTTTAAAATAAGACATAATGAGTATATATTTATATTGGGCTAAAAGTACAATTTACTTTTTAAAATTTAATAAAAAAATAATTAATCATTCAATATTTATTTTATTGCAATATTTTTTTTAAATTTACAAATTGAACTAATTTCATAAAAAAACTGATTTTAACTATTTTTTAACAGTTAACTACGGATGTGGTATTGAAATTTACACATAAAAGGCCAGCTCATGACATATCAAATTTCATGTGCCAAAAAAATATTACATGACGAGATTGAAAGTAGGGGTGAGCAAAAAAAAATCGAAAATATGATTAACCGTAAAATCGATTTGAAATCGAATCAATTTTTTCGATTAACCGAATCTATAACCGATCCGATAGATTCGATTATGATTTTTAATTTTTACATTTTTTATTAATGATTACAGTTTTGATTTTTAAATATCGGTTAACCATTAATCCACGGTTAACCGATATATATATATATATAGGTAATTTATTTTTATTTTTCTCTAAAATTTATATAAAATAATACTTTAAATTATATTTTTATTTTTATACCTTAATTTTTTATATTTTTATGTAAAATTTATATCATACTTTAAACTAAATTTATATTATGTCATTTTCTTTAATTATATAGTAATATTTATATATAATATTCAATTAACTTTAATTTTATATATATTATTTTTATCATATATTGATTTTCATATGTTATTTAATAGCATTTAATTATATTTTCTTATATTTTAGAGTTTATGTTATAACATTTAATATTATCTAAAATTTTATTTAATTTAGGATCAAATATATTAATTTTTAACAAATATCAAATTTATTTTATATTATTATATCAAAACAAATATTAAGGTATTAATTATTTTTTTATTAAATTTTAATATATGAATTATATTTTCAGCCTTTATATTATTATATATTGTCCCTTTTGCAAAAATGGGGCAAATTGAGATTTTACCATTTTGAAAATACAGTACTCTCTTTTACAGTATCATTTCACACGAAAACGAACATCACCTATGAATATTTATAGAGTTTATATTTTAAATCGATAAAATTTCTAAAAAATTAAATCTTACTGTACAATACACAAATTAATAAAAATGGAAAAAAATTTACTTATATTTTAAACCAAAAACAAAAATCACGACGAGGTTGATCGGTAGAACCTCTTTCATTCATATTTATGACTTTTTTGGGTTCGGTTACCCTTTTTCACTTTATGGTATTAAGCTTCGAATCGAGAAAGAAAGGGTCTCATCCATCTCTCTTTCATCTTTCACGTTCTAATTGGCTACTGATTTGACTTCGTTCACTCACAGAGGACCAATGGAATCTATTTAATGCAAGAAATCAAAATTCTAATGAGAAGAAATTCACATGTTATACAACTTATACAGAATTCAACATTTTGATGTATTTAAAAAAAAATAAAACAAAGTTTTATGCCATTTTATGTTTAATCACAACAATTTTAGATCACACGTATTGTTTATTAAATAAATAAATAGACCAGCTTTCATAAAGTAACTTCCTAGACCAGTTTTTGACATACATTAGCTTGGTGATTGAGCACCTCCCATTAATAAGTTGACATACGACCTTCATAAATGTACATAATATAATTAAGTAAAATGTCAAATCTATCAATGCGAGTAGTCCATAACTTTCCACATATTTCCCCTGCCATCATTATTAATTGCCAACGTCGATTATTTATTTGCTTTCCCTCTCTTAACGCCATTGATTGCCATGTATACTGACACCTAAAACATGGGTTCAACCCGTCACCAGTATTTAGTCTCGTCATCCGCCATCAATGCAATACGCGAAATATTCTGAGTTCGATTTTTGTATACGTGTCATCAATATATAAGCAACAAATCACATTCAACTACATATTCTTTATATTATTCAGCTTTTTTTTTCTTTTTCTTTTATAAGAAATAAAATATGTTATGCTTCATCTCTTCGCAATGAAACACTAAATTTCTATCAAAATTAAATACAATTAATTAATTAATACACAATCACACGAAAATAAGAGAGAAGAAAAAGTCAAAAATATTTAATGAGATCCTGCCACATATAGGGACATTCTTAAGCAAGAGGAGAGAGTTATTTTTTATTATGAAATTTCGAAATAAATATTTTTTTTTATTTTTTATCTTTTTTTTATATTTTTCATCTGTTATTTTTAAGTAAAATTTAAATTTTATTTATCAGTTATTTTTAAACTTTCAATATAATTTAATTTACTTTTTTAATTTATTTTTTTTTTAATAAAGTTAAAACCAATCAGATTTAATAATTTAATCTTAATTACGTAATTTAATATTAAATTTAAGTCTATTTATTATATCTTAATCATAACGAAAATAATAAAAGTTATTGATAAAAAAAAAGATAGAGTATATAATATCTTCAATTTCTCAAACTCTGTAATTGATAAGAATTTTCCAGACAACTGGACTAAAATGAAATTGGTCTTACAATCTGAAAACAAAATTAAATATTTTTCTTTTTTTCAACTTAAAACTCATCCGCATATCTAAGATCCAAATAATATCAATTTTTTTTAATTTTTTATATGTTTTTTATTTTTATTTATGGGAAGAGGGGAAACTTTAATTGATACGAGCCTCTTACGACCGGACACTCCTAATTTTCCATCCAAATCACATTTGCGTAGTACAAAATAAAAGGAAATGGTAAAGATTCAAATCATATCATCTCCCTTGAGTGATAAATTTCACAATAATGTTATTGCAACATTCTACGCCCTGCAGTCTACTTACCTGTACGACGTTGTGTTTCACATTTAATTAGCCACAAATGGGCCCCTTTGCCAGCTGTTATTGCAACATTCGCTGTCTCTGGTCTAATGCATGAGACGATTTTCTTTTATTTAACGCGTGTGACTCCGACGTGGGAGGTGATGTGGTTCTTTGTATTACAAGCAGTCTGCATTATTGTTGAGGTGGGGGTCAAGAATGTAGTGAAGGGTAGATGGAGGTTGCCGGAGCCGATTTCCATGTTATTGACAATCGGTTTTGTAATGGCTACTGCGGCTTGGTTGTATTTACCTCAGATGAGCAGACATAATTTGGATGAGATGGCTGTAAGAGAATTCTCAATTATTGTTGATTTTGTGAAGCACAAATTAACAGCCTAGTCTATATCTAATGTAAATCTTCAATCAAATTTTCTTTATTGTTGTTTGATGTTCAATTTTCTTTCTTTACCAATTTTCTTTTTTTTTTTCCTTGTCAGAAAATTGATTGATTTTTTTTTTTCTCGTTTGCATGTTGTATTCGATTCCTCTTGTCATATATCAAAAATTAAATACCATTTTGAAATTGCCAAAAATGGTGTGGCCCCTTAGGGATATTTTTTTATAAATAATATATTTGAAAAATTATTTGAAAAATTGGTGCATTTTAAACAATAATTGAAAAATTATTTTTTTTTTAATTTCGTAACACTGTATTGCGAAATCAAATTTATGAAATTCATAACATCTGTTACTGTTTTTAATCATATTGCCGAGCTGTGTCATTGGAAGGAACTATGACATTTCAGGGAGAGCGGTTGGATTTACCTACTTTTTGCAAGATTCAGGTTGAGGTCTGAAAAAAAGATTCATGTTCCATGCTCACCGTACCAAATGATGACAAGTGGGAGAAGTTGTAAGTCCCAAAAGATCACATGCAACAAGAAACAAAGGACCGGTGGATTTTCGACTAGAAAATTTCTGAAGGTCAAGTTAAAACTTTTGATAATAAAAATGTATTTTCTGAAAAGTATATTTCAACCCTCAGTTTACCTATTTTTCCTCCTTTTATATGCATGATTTCCATCATTTTCGAGAAGTTCCCTAGGCCACTCTTCCCACTACTCTTATTGTTGGGGAGACGTGGAGGAAGAATAACTGTCTTATCCTGTCGTGACAGTTACCTTTTCAGCTATTGGCCGAACTGTAGATGGGCTCCTTAGAGTTCGGTTGATCCGATCTCTTGATTAGTAAAAATTTGTCCGAACTCTGTCAGCTTACCTAGCTCCTAGTCTGAACTCTGTCAGCTTACCTGACTCTTAGTCCGAACTCTGTCAGCTTACCTAGCTCCTAGTCCAAACTTAGCCAGCTTACCTAGCTCCTAGTCCAAACTCTATCAGCTTACCTAGCTCCTAGTCCGAACTGTTCGTGCTATTAGCTAGATCATGTTCTCAAAAAATAATAAAAATGAAAATATTTTTTAATAATGTTTTTTACAAGAAATTTACAAAATTGAGATTTATTAGAAAATAATTACTGATTTTCGGTAAAATATAAAACCGCTACGTCATGTAGCAGTTTCAGATGTGAGATTTATAGAAAATTTTTGATTTTTTTCTGAAACCGCTGCATCAGGTAACCGTTTAAAACGTGTCAATTTGTGTCAAATTTTAATATTAAAATAATAAATAATTTTCAAAACTAATATCAATTGCCACATTTAATCCAATTGGTATATATTTCTTTGTGACTTTGCAGGTTTTATTTATTTATTTTATCTAAATTTTAGATATTATTAAGTATTAAAAAATACATTATTGTTCCCATGGTAAAATTGAGTTTAAAAGTTAAAAACAACACAAGTTCAAATCCTATCATCTACTTTTTTTTTTTAATTCTAGTAAATTAATATTTTATCTATTACAGGAAATAAATAATAAAAATGGCCCATTGTTCTTGTGGGAAACATGTATTCATTAACTTGCGCACCAACCTCATTTTCTTTAAGTATATATTTTTTTATTATTTAATTAGAATTAACTGATATTTTTATTATTTTTTATATTTTATTGAATTAAAAGTAATTAATATTTTCATTTTTTTCAACAATAACATTTTTTTGCAGGTTTTCCTATTATTTTTTATATTTTATTTAATTAAAATTTATAATTAAATTTTTTATAAAGTTATAATTAAAAATGATGTTAGATAATTAGATCGATCAATATTTGACTTGAAATATAAATTCAATACATATGACATGACTGCAATGACTACTTTTTCTATTGTCATAATTTTGAAATTAATATTAACTAATTTTAATTAAATAAAAATAATTGTAATTAAATAATAAAATATTTACAAAAATGTATAAGATTTAGTGGTGAAATTTGAACTTGTACCATCCACAAATTAATAAAATACAATTGCGCCACTAACAAATTGATGAATACACTTTTACTAATGGGATAATAAATATTCTAATTAGAATTATTTTTCTATTGTCATATTTTTTTAATTGATATTAATTAATTCTAATTAAATAATAAAAAATATACTTAAAAAAAAAGAAAAAGAGTTCGCGGTAGGATTTGAACTCGTGCTACAAACAAATTAATCAATACACTTTTGCCACAGTTGCAACAGGTATTTTAATTAAAATAATAAAAAATATATACTTTAAAAAAAAAGAGTTTGTGGCGGGATTTGAATTCGTGCTCACAAAAAATTAATAAAAACAATTTTTCCAAAATAAAAATAAATTTACTAGAATAAAAAAATGTGGGTAATAGGATTTGAACCTATACTCTCCTTAATTTTTAAATTCATTTTGCCATTGGGACAATACATAGAATTTGACATTTGTTTCCAATACTTAATAATATTTAAAATTTAAAATAAATAAATAAATAAAAGTTGCTGGTGGGATTTAAACTTGTACCGTCTGCAAATTCACAGAAAAAAAATATACCAATTAAATTAAAAATAGCAGTTAATATTGGTTTTAAAATATTATTTATTATTTTAATATTAAAATTCGACACAAACTGACGCATCTGAAACCGTTACTTGATGCAATGATTTCATAAAAAATAAAAATTTTTTAATAATTTTCATATCTGAAATCGCTACCTGATGTAGCAGTTCTGTACTTACTCTAATTTTGTAATTATTTTTTGATATATTCAAATTTTGTAAAATTTTTTTAAAAAATATTATTAAAAAAATGTCCCATTAAATGCATTGAAAAAAATAGCAATTGCTAAAATTATTTTACCATAATTTTAAGTAATCTATTTAATTTTAATATAATTATTTTCTAATAATTTTGAATATGTATACATGGATTAAATTAGGCTAAGATTATATGGATAACATAAAAACACGATTCCCTAATTGAATCTCACATAATAACATGTGCTCATTATGATTTTTTTTTTTTGCTTATTACTTTATGTGTACAACCTAACTGCCCAAGTTGTTGTTGTTTTAATGAATGCAATAGACAATCAGTTAATTTTTATTTTTATTCAACCTATGAATATACGATGTCACAAACACAATGCATTTTTTTGACTTTTGAGATTGGTTGTGGCACATGTCAATTGGATAAGTGAAATGTTGATAGTAAATTGAATGTTGTATTTGTTGTTTGATTGAATTTAACTCTAGTTAACTTTTGACTTATAATTAGTTGTTAGTAATATCCAAAGCTTTGGATGCTGTTAGGGATGATTAGA
Organism: Excoecaria agallocha; assembly: GCA_037975025.1. Lineage (NCBI taxonomy): Eukaryota > Viridiplantae > Streptophyta > Magnoliopsida > Malpighiales > Euphorbiaceae > Excoecaria > Excoecaria agallocha. The sequence continues at coordinate 48,490,206 of CM075814.1, read as the reverse complement.
ATTTTGACGGCTACAGATTTTATATATATATATATATATTGCAAACTCTAAATAGACTTTAAGTAAATCAGAATTCTTTTCTTGATTGAGCTTTCTTTCCAAATCCTTCTTCCTCTTCCTTAACCTCATAATTAAAGATAAAAGAAAACACTAAATGGTTAAATAAGATAATAATTGTTAGAAATTGTATTTTAAAATTTTAGTATTGCACTTAATTCAACTTAATTTAATTTAATAATTTCTCAAAAACAACTCAGTTTGACTCTTGTTGGCCTTTAGGCTTTTGTGCCTACTTTTTCTTACAAAAGAAAAAAAACAATTCAATTCGAGTTTTAGCATTAAATGGCTAAACGGGAGTAGTTTTTATTTCATAAATGTACATAATATAATTAAGTAAAATGTCAAATCTATCAATGCGAGTAGTCCATAACTTTCCACATATTTTCCCCTGCCATCATTATTAATTGCCAACGTCGATTATTTATTTCCTTTCCCTCTCTTAACGCCATTGATTGCCATGTATACTGACACCTAAAACATGGGTTCAACCCCTCGCCAGTATTTAGTCTCGTCATCCGCCATCAATGCAATACGCGAAATATTCTGAGTTCGATTTTTGTATACGTGTCATCAATATATAAGCAACAAATCACATTCAACTACATATTCTTTATATTATTCAGCTTTTATTTTTCTTTTTCTTTTATAAGAAATAAAATATGTTATGCTTCATCTCTTCGCAATGAAACACTAAATTTCTATCAAAATTAAATACAATTAATTAATTAATTAATTAATACACAATCACACGAAAATAAGAGAGAAGAAAAAGTCAAAAATATTTAATGAGATCCTGCCACATATAGGGACATTCTTAAGCAAGAGGAGAGTTATTTTTTATTATGAAACTTCGAAATAAATATTTTTTTTGTATTTTTTATTTTTTATTTTTATTTTTCATCTGTTATTTTTGAGTAAAATTTAAATTATATTTATCTGTTATTTTTAGACTTTTAATATAATTTAATTTACTTTTTTAATTTATTTTTCTTTTTCAATAAAGTTAGAATCAATCAGATTTAATAATTTAGTCTTTATCACGTAATTTAATACTAAATTTAAGTCTATTTATTATTTCTTAATCATAACGAAAATAATAAAAGTTACTGATAAAAAAAATATAGAGTATATAATATCTCCAATTTCTCAAACTCTGTAATTGATAAGAATTTTTCAGACAACTGGACTAAAATGAAATTGGTCTCACAATCTGAAAACAAAATAAAATATTTTTCCTTTTTTCAACTTAAAACTTATCCGCATATCTAAGATCCAAATAATATTAGGGTTTTTTTTTTAATTTTTTTATGTTTTTTTATTTTTATTTATGGGAAGAGGGGAAACTGTAGTTGGAGCTTATAAAACTGTAGGTGGATTTTCGACTAAAAAGTTTTCGACGGTCAAGTTAGAACTTTTGATAATAATAATAATATATTTTCTGAAAAGTAGATTTCAGCCCTTAGTTTACCTGTTTTTTCTCCTTTTATAGGCATGATTTCCATCATTTTCGAGAAGTGGGATGAAATCCCACTTCTCTAGGCCACTCTTCCCACTACTCCTATTGTTGGGGAGACGTGGAGGAAGAGTAACTGTCTTATCCTGTCATGGAAGTTACATTTTCAGCTATTGGCCGAACTGTAGATGTGCTCCTTAGAGTTCGGTTGATCTGATTTTTTGATTAGTAAAGATTTATCTGAATTCTGTCAGCTTACTTAGCTCATAGTCCGAACTCTGTCAGCTTACCTAGCTCCTAGTCTGAACTCTGTCAGTTTACCTGGTTCCTAGTTCGAACCCTGTCAGCTTAACTAGCTCCTAGTCCCAACTTTGTCAGCTTACCTAGCTCCTAGTCAGAACTCTGCCAGCATACCTAGCTCTTAGTACAAATTATGTTAGCTTACCTAGCTCCTAGTTCGAACTGTTCGGGCTATTAGCTAGATCCTGTTATCATAAGTCCCTCCCTCAGTGTGCGACATTTATGTCAGCAACATTGGAGATAACATTTTTATATGGGTTGTTCTGCAGCACATACAGCCGTGGTAAGCTATTCATCTAAGTGCCTTAATCAGCCTTCATAGCTCGAATGGCGAAATTGCCTGTGAGCTTCGTGATGAACATGTCTGACTGAGCTAAAGAGGACAGATGGCGAATATGCTTAGTGGGCATTTAAATTCATGGCGAACAAGCCTAGTGAGCTCTTGACCTCTACTCGTGGCGAACATGCCTGGTGAGCTTAAGACAAACTGTTCGTGGCGAACATGCTTGGTGAGCTTAAGATGAATTGCTCCTGGCGAACATGCCTAGTGAGCTTAAGAGGAACTGCTCGTGGCGAACATGTCAGGTGAGCTTAGGATGAACTGCTCGTGGCGAACATGCCGGGTGAGTTTAAGATGAACTGCTCATGGCGAACATGCCGGGTGAGCTTAAGACGAACTGCTTGTGGCGAACATGCCTGGTGAGCTTAAGATGAACTGCTCATGGCGAACATGACAGATGAGCTTAAGAGGAACTGCTCCAGACGAACATGCCTGGTGAGCTTAAGATGAACTGCTCATGGCGAACATGCCGGGTGAGCTTAAGATGAACTACTCGTGGTGAACATGCCGGGTGAGCTTAAGATGAATTGCTCGTGGCGAACATGCCAGGTGAGCTTAAGACGAACTACTTGTGGAAAACATGCCTGGTGAGCTTAAGATGAGCTAAAAAATGAGTTTGTGACTAGAGTGCTATATAAGCTAGGAAAGGAGCTCGTGACTAGAGTGCTGTGTAAGCTAGGAAAGGAGCTCGTGGCGAGAGTGTCGTATGAGCTGGGATCCTAACTCATGGCTAAAGTGCCATTTGAGCTAGTTGAGCTATGTGATCGAGGTGAACCTTAATAAGAACAGATAGGCCGTCGAGTTGTGTGATCCACATGAAACATAATAAGAACAGATAGGTGATGCCGCCGAGCTATTTGATCCCAGTGAAACATAATAAAACCAGATAGGTAATACCGCCGAGCTATGTTGCTGAGCTATGTGACCCCAGGAAAACATAATAAGATCGAATAGGTGATGCTGCCGAGCTATGTTGCTGAGCTATATGATCCCAGGGAAACATAATAAGATCGAATAGGTGATACCGTCGAGCTACTTTGTTGAGCTGTGTGATTCAAGTGAAGCATAATAAGACCAGAAAGGCTGTCGAGCCATAATGCCGAGCTGTTTGTTCCAAGTGAAGTATAATAAGACCAGAAAGGTCGTCGAGCTATTTTGTCGAGCTGTGTCATTGGGAGGAACTATGACATTTCAGGGAGAGCGGCTGGATTTACCTAGTTTTTTGGCAAGGTAAGATTCAGGTTGAGGTCTAGAAAAATGATCCATGTTCCACGCCCACCGCACCAAATGATGACAAGTGGGAGAAGTTGTAAGTCCCAAAAGATCACCTGCAACAAGAAACAAAGGATAGGTGGATTTTCGACTAGGGAGTCTCTGACGGTCAAGTTAGAACTTTTGATAATAAGAATATATATTCTGAAAAGTAGATTTCAGCCGTCAATTTACCTATTTTTTCTCCTTTTATAGGCATGATTTCCATCATTTTTGGGAAGTGGGATGAAATCCCACTTCTCTAGGCCACTCTTCCCACTACTCCTATTGTTGGGGAGACATGAAGGAAGAATAACTGTTTTATCCTATCGTGGCAGTTACCTTTTCAACTATTGGCTGAACTGTAGATGGGCTCCTTAGAGTTCGGTTGATCCGATCTCTTGATTAGTAAAGATTTTTCCGAACTCTGTCAGCTTACCTAGATCCTAGTTCGAACTCTGTCAGCTTACCTGGCTCCTAGTCCGAATTCTGTCAGCTTACTTAGCTCCTAGTCCGAACTCTGCCAGCTTACCTAGCTCTTAGTCTGAACTCTGCCAGCTTACCTAGCTCTTAGTTCGAACTCTGCGAGCTTACCTAGCTCCTAGTCCAAACTGTTTGGGCTATTAGATAGATCCTGTTATAATAAGTCCCTCCCCCAGTGTGCGACATTTATGTCAACAATGTTGGAGATAGCATTTTCAATATGGGTTGCTCTGCAGCACATACAACCGTGGTAAGCTATTCATCTAAGTAGCTTAATTAGCCTTCATAGCTCGAATGGCGAAATTGCTTGTGAGCTTCGTGATGAACATGTCTAACTAAGCTAAAGAGGACTGATGGTGAATATGCTTAGTGGGTAATTTAAGTCATGGCGAACAAGCCTAGTGAGCTATTGACCTCTGCTCATGGCAAACATGCCTTGTGAGCTTAAGATGAACTGCTCGTGGTGAATATGCATGGTGAGCTTAAGACGAACTGCTCCTGGAAAACATGCCTGGTGAGCTTAAGAGGAACTGCTCGTGGCGAACATGCCAGGCGAGCTTAGGATGAACTACTCATGGCGAACATACCGGGTGAGCTTAAGACGAACTGCTCGTGGCGAACATGCCAGGTGAGCTTAAGATGAACTGCTCGTGGCGAACATGCCGGGTGAGCTTAAGATGAGTTGCTCTTGGTGAACATTCCGGGTGAGCTTACAATGAACTGCTCATGACGAACATGCCTAGTGAGCTTAAGATGAACTATTTATGGCGAATATGATGGATGAGCTTAAGAGGAACTGCTCTTGGCGAACATGCCTGGTGAGCTTAAGATGATTTGCTCATGGTGAACATGCCAGGTGAGCTTAAGATGATTTTCTTATGGCGAACATGCCGGGTGAGCTTAAGATGAACTGCTCGTGGTGAACATACCTGGTGAGCTTAAGATGAATTGCTCATGGCAAACATGCCGGGTGAGCTTACGATGAACTGTTCGTGCCGAACATACCTGGTGAGCTTAAGATGAACTGCTCATGGCAAACATGACGGATGAACTGCTCGTAACGAATATGTCGGGTGAGCTTAAGATGAACTGCTTGTGGCGAACATGCCAGATGAGCTTAGGATGAACTGCTCATGGCGAACATGCCAGGTGAGCTTAAGACGAACTGCTCATGGCGAACATGCCGGGTGAGCTTAAGATGAATTGCTCGTGGCAAACATGCCTGGTGAGCTTAAGATGAACTGCTCCTGGTGAACATTTCGGGTGAGCTTACGATGAACTGCTCATGACGAACATGCCTGGTGATCTTAAGATGAACTGTTTATGGCGAACATGATGGATGAGCTTAAGAGGAACAACTCCTGGCGAACATTCCTGGTGAGCTTAAGATAAATTGCTTATGGCGAACATCCGGGTGAGCTTAAGATGAACTGCTTATGGTGAACATGTCGGGTGAGCTTAAGATGAACTACTCGAGGCGAACATGCCGGGTGAGCTTAAGACGAACTGCTCGTGACAAACATTCTTGGTGAGCTTAAGATGAACTGCTCATGGAAAACATGCTGGGTGATCTTACGATGAAATGATCGTGGCGAACATGCCTGGTGAGCTTAAGATGAATTGCTAATGGGTATATGATGGATGAGCTTAAGATGAACTGCTCATGAAGAATATGTTGGGTGAGCTTAAGATGAATTGTTCATGGCGAACATGCCAGGTGAGCTTAAGATGAACTGCTCGTGGCGAACATGTCGGGTGAGCTTAAGATGAATTGCTCGTGGTGAACATGCGGGGTGAGCTTAAGATGAACTACTCGTGGTGAACATGCCTGGTGAGCTTAAGAGGAACTGCTTGTGGTCAATATGTCGGGTGAGCTTAAGATGAACTGCTCGTGGCGAACATGCTGGATGAGCTTAAGATTAACTGCTCGTGGTGAACATGCTGGGTGAGCTTAGGATGAACTGCTCATGGTGAACATACCGGGTGAGCTAGGAGTGGAGCTCATGACGAGAGTTTCGTATGAGTTAGAAAATGAGCTTGTGACTATAGTCCTGTATAAGCTAGGAAAGGAGCTCATGGCGAAAGTGTCGTGTGAGCTAGGATCGTAGCTCATGGCTATAGTGCCATTTTAGCTAGCTGAGCTATGTGATCGAGGTGAAGCTTAATAAGACCACATAGGCCGTCAAGTTGTGTGATCCATGTGAAACATAATAAGACTAGATAGGTGATGTCGTCGAGCTGTTTGATCCTAGTGAAACATAATAAAACCAGATAGGTGATGCTGCCGAGCAATGTTACTGAGCTATGTGATCCTAGGAAAACATAATAAGATCGGATAGGTGATGCCGCCGAGCTATATTACTGAGCTATGTGATCATAGGGAAATATAATAAGATCGAATAGGTGATACCACCAAGCTACTTTGCTGAGCTATGTGATCCAAATGAAGCATAATAAGACTAGAAAGGTTGCCGAGCTGTTTGTTCCAAGTGAAGCATAATAAGACCAGAAAGGCCATCGAGCTACTTTACAGAGCTTTGTCATTGGGAGGAACTATGAAATTTCAGGGAGAGCGACTGGATTTACCTAGTTTTTTGGCAAGGCAAGATTCAGGTTGAGGTCTGGAAAAAAGATCCATGTTTCACGCTCGTCGCACCAAATGATGACAAGTGGGAGAAGTTGTAAGTCCCAAAAGATCACCTGCCACAAGAAACAAAAGACTGGTGGATTTCTGACTAGGGAGTCTCTGACGGTCAAGTTAGAACTTTTGATAATAAGAATGTGTTTTCTGAAAAGTATATTTCAGCCCTCAATTTACCTATTTTCCTCCTTTTATAGGCATGATTTCCATCATTTTCGGAAAGTGGAATGAAATCCCACTTCTCTAAGCCACTTTTCCCACTACTCCTATTGTTAGGGAGACGTGGAGGAAGAATAACTGTCTTATCCTGTCGTGGCAGTTACCTTTTTAGCTATTGCCTGAACTGTAGATGGGATCCTTAGAGTTTGGTTGATCTGATTTCTTAATTAGTAAAGATTTGTCCGAATTCTGTCAGCTTACCTAGCTCCTAGTCCAAACTCTGTCAGCTTACCTAGCTCCTAGTCCGAACTCTGTCAGCTTACCTGGCTCCTAGTCTGAACTTTGTCAACTTACCTGGCTCCTAGTCCAAACTCTGTCAGCTTACCTAGCTCTTAGTCCGAACTCTGCCAGCTTACCTATCTCCTAGTATAAACTCTGTTAGCTTACCTAGCTCCTAGTCCAAACTGTTCGGGCTATTAGCTAAATCCTGTTATCATAAGTCCCTCCCCCAGTGTGCGATGTTTATGTAGCAATGTTAGAGATAACATTTTTATATGGGTTGCACTGCAGCACATACAGCCGTGGTAAGTTATTCATCTAAGTGGCTTAATTAGCCTTTATAGCTCGAATGGAGAAATTACATGTGAGCTTCGTGATTAACATGTCTGATTGAGCTAAAGAGGACTGATGGCAAATATGCTTAGTGGGCATTTAAAGTCAAGGCGACCAAGCCTAGTGAGCTCTTGACCTCTGCTCATGGCGAACATGCTTGGTGAGCTCTTGACCTCTGCTCGTGGTGAACATGCCTAGTGAGCTTAAGACGAACTGCTCGTGGTGAACATGCTTGGTGACCTTAAGACGAACTGCTCTTGGTGAACATGCCATGTGAGCTTAAGAGGAACTGCTCATGGTGAACATGCCAGGTGAGCTTAGGATGAACTGCTCATGGTGAACATGCCGGGTGAGCTTAGGACGAACTGCTCATAGCGAACATGCCTGGTGAGCTTAAAATGAACTGCACTTGGTGAACATGCAGGGTGAGCTTACGATGAACTGCTCATGACGAACATGCTTGGTGAGCTTAAGATGAACTGTTTATAGTGAATATGATGGATGAGCTTAAGAGGAACTACACTTGGCGAACATGCCTGGTGAGCTTAAGATGAACTGCTCATAGCGAACATGCCGGGTGAGCTTAAGATGAACTGCTCGTGGCAAACATGTCGGGTGAGCTTACGATGAACTGCTCGTGGTGAACATGCTTGGTGAGCTTAAGATGGACTGCTCATAGCGAACATGACGGATGAGCTTAAGATGAACTACTCGTGGCGAACATGCCGGTTGAGCTTAAGATGAGCTGCTCGTGGCGAACATGCCGGGTGAGCTTAATATGACTTGCTCGCGGTGAACATATGGGGTGAGCTTAAGATGAACTGCTCGTGGCAAACATGCCAGGTGAGCTTAGGATGAACTGCTCATGGCGAACATGCCGAGTGAACTTAAAACGAACTGCTCGTGGCGAACATACCGGGTGAGCTTAAGACCAACTGCTCGTGGCGAACATGTCTGGTGAGCTTAAGATGAACTGCTCCTGGTGAACATGTCGGGTGAGCATACGATGAACTGGTCATGACGAACATGCCTGGTGAGCTTAAGATGAACTGTTTATGGAGAACATAACGGATGAGCTTAAAATGAACTGCTCCTAGCGAACATGCCTGGTGAGCTTAAGATAATCTACTCATGGTGAACATCCGAGTGAGCTTAAGATGAACTGCTCGTGGCGAACATGCTGGGTGAGCTTAAGATAAACTACTCGTGGTGAACATGCCGGGTGAGCTTAAGATGAACTGTTCGTGGCGAACATTCCTGGTGAGCTTAAGATGAACTGCTCATGGCAAACATGCCGGGTAAGCTTACGATGAACTGCTCATGGCGAACATGCCAGGTGAGCTTAAGATGAACTGCTCATGGCAAACATGACGGATGATTTTAAGATGAACTACTCGTGGCGAACATGCCGGGTAAGCTTAAGATGAACTGCTCGTGGCGAACATGCCGGGTGAGCTTAAGATGAACTGCTCATGGCGAACATGCCTGGTGAGCTTAAGAGGAACTGCTCGTGGCGAACATGTTGGGTGAGCTTAAGATGAACTGCTCGTGGTGAACATGCTGGGTGAGGTTAGGATGAACTTCTCGTGTTGAACATACCGGATGAGCTAAGAGTAGAGCTCATGGCGAGAGTGCCGTATGAGCTAGAAAATGAGCTCATGACTAGAGTCTCGTATAAGCTTGGAAAGGAGCTCATGGCGAGAGTGCCCTATAAGCTAAGATCCTAGCTCGTGGCTAGAGTGCCATTTGAGGTAGCTGAGCTGTGTGATTGAGGAAAAGCTTAATAAGACCAGATAGGCCGTCGAGTTGTGTGATCCACGTGAAACATAATAAGACCAGATAGGTGATACCACCGAGCTATGTTGCCGAGTTGTTTGATCCCAGTGAAACATAATAAAACTAGATAGGTGATGCCATCGAGCTATGTTGCTGAGCTATGTGATCCCAGGAAAATATAATAAGATCGGATAGGTGATACCGCCGAGCTACTTTGCTGAGCTGTGTGATCCAAGTGAAGCATAATAAGACCAGAAAGGCTGTCGAGCCATGATGCCAAGCTGTTTGTTCCAAGTGAAGCATAATAAGACCAGAAAGGCCATCGAGCTACTTTGTAGAGCTGTGTCATTGGGAGGAACTATGACATTTCAAGGAGAGCGGCTAGATTTACCTAGTTTTCTGGCAAGGCAAGATTCAGGTTGTGGTCTTGAAAAAAGATCCATGTTCCATGCTCACCGCACCAAATGATGACAAGTGGGAAAAGTTGTAAGTCCCAAAAGATCACCTGTAATAAGAAACAAAGGACGGGTGGATTTCCAACTAGGGAGTCTCTGACGGTCAAGTTAGAACTTTTGATAATAAGAATGTATTTACTGAAAAGTAGATTTCAGCCCTCAGTTTACCTGTTTTTCCTCCTTTTATAGGCATGATTTCCATCATTTTCGAAAAGTGGGATGAAATCCCATTTCTCTAGGGCACTCTTCCCACTACTCCTATTGTTGGGGAGACGTGGAGGAAGAATAACTGTCTTATTCTGTCGTGGCAGTTACTTTTTCAGCTATTGGTCGAACTGTAGATGGGCTCCTTAGAGTTCGGTTGATCCGACCTCTTAATTAGTAAAGATTTGTCTGAACTCTGTTAGCTTACCTAGCTCCTAGTCCGAACTTTGTTAGCTTACCTGGCTCCTAGTCCGAACTCTACCAGCTTACGTAGCTCCTAATCCAAACTCTGTCAGCTTACCTAGCTCCTAGTCCCAACTGTTCGGACTATTAGCTAGATCCTATTATCAAAAAATAATAAAAATGAAAATATTTTTTAATAATGTTTTTACAAGAAATTTACAAAATTGAGATTTATTAGAAAATAATTACGAATTTTAGGTAAAATATAAAACCGCTACGTCATGTAGCAGTTTCAGATATGAGATTTATAGAAAATTTCTGATTTTTTTATGAAACCGCTGCATCAGGTAACATTTTAAAACATGTCAATTTGTGTCAAAATTTAATATTAAAATAATAAATAATTTTCAAAACTAATATCAATTGCCACATTTAATCCAATTGGTATATATTTCTTTGTGAATTTGCAGGTTTTATTTATTTATTTAATCTAAATTTTAGATATTATTAAGTATTAAAAAATACATAGTTGTTCCCATGGTAAAATTGAGTTTAAAAGTTCAAAACAACACAAGTTCAAATCCTATCATCTACCTTTTTTTTTTTAATTCTAGTAAATTAATATTTTATCTATTACAGGAAATAAATAATAAAAATGACCTATTGTTCTTGTGGCAAACATGTATTCATTAACTTGCGCACCAACCTCATTTTCTTTAAGTATATATTTTTTTATTATTTAATTAGAATTAACTGATATTTTTATTATTTTTTATATTTTATTGAATTAAAAGTAATTAATATTTTCATTTTTTCAACAATAACATTTTTTGCAGGTTTTCCTATTATTTTTTATATTTTATTTAATTAAAATTTATAATTAATTTTTTTAAAAAGTTATAATTAAAAATAATATTAGATAATTAGATCGATCAATATTTGACTTGGAACATAAATTCAATACATATGACATGACTGCAATGGCTACTTTTTCTATTGTCATATTTTTGAAATTGATATTAACTAATTTTAATTAAATAAAAAATAAAAATAATTATAATTAAATAATAAAATATATACTTTACAAAAAAGTATAAGATTTAGTGGTGAAATTTGAACTCGTACCATCCACAAATTAATAAAATACAATCGCGCCACTAATAAATTGATGAATACACTTTTACCAATGGGATAATAAATATTCTAATTGGAATTATTTTTCTATTGTCATATTTTTTTAATTGATATTAATTAATTCTAATTAAATAGTAAAAAATATACTTAAAAAAAAGAAAAAGTGTTCGCGGTAGGATTTGAACTCGTGCTGCCAACAAATTAATCAATACATTTTTGCCACAGTTGCAACAGGTATTTTAATTAAAATAATAAAAAAATATATACTTTAAAAAAAAGAGTTTGTGGCGGGATTTGAATTCGTGCTCACAAAAAATTAATAAAAATAATTTTTCTAAAATAAAAATAAATTTACTAGAATAAAAATGTGGGTAATAGGATTTGAACCTATACTCTCCTTAATTTTTAAATTCATTTTGCCATTGGGACAATACGTATAATTTGACATTTATTTCCAATACTTAATAATATCTAAAATTTAAAATAAATAAATAAATAAATAAAAATTGCTGGTGGGATTTAAACTTGTACCACCTGCAAATTCACAAAATAATATATACCAACTAAATTAAAAATAAAAATTAATATTGGTTTTAAATATTATTTATTATTTTAATATTAAAATCTGACACAAACTGACGCATCTGAAACTGTTATCTGATGCAATGATTTCAAAAAAAATCAAAAATTTTCAATAATTTTTATATTTGAAACCGCTACCTGATGTAGCAGTACTGTACTTATTGTAATTTTGTAATTATTTTCTGATAAATTCTAATTTTGTAAAATATTTTAAAAAATATTATTAAAAAATGTCCCATTAAATGCATTGAAAAAAATAGCAATTGCTAAAATTATTTTACCATAATTTTAAGTAATCTATTTAATTTTAATATAATTATTTTCTAATAAATTTAAATATGTATACATGGATTAAATTAGGCTAAGATTATATGGACAACATAAAAACACGATTCTCTAATTGAATCTCCAATAATAACATGTGCTCATGATGATTTTTTTTTTGCTTATTACTTTATGTGTACAACCTAACTGCCTAAGTTGTTGTTGTTGTTGTTTTAATGAATGCAATAGACAATTAGTTAATTTTTATTTTTATTCAACCTATGAATATATGATGTCACAAACACAATGAATGTTGATAGTAAATTGAATGTTGTATTTGTTGTTTGATTGAATTTAACTCTAGTTAACTTTTGACTTATAATTAGTTGTAAGTAATATCTCTTACAACTTGCCACGTTACCCTCCTAAATCGTCTCTTAATACTCGCTTAATATATATAGATTATTTTAAGAATGTGTTTGTGTAATGCAAATTAACTTGAATCCATGGTAATATTAAGGGTGCACAGTACTGTATAATTTGAAAATTTATAAAGTTTTGTATTGTTTTAAAATTTTAGATATTTTAAAAATTAAGTATTGTTATTATTTTAAAAATTTGGAGCAATTTGATATAATTCTTATAAAAATTTGGTTCGATACTTCGATTCTTTCAGCAATACAGTACAATATAATCAAGTATTCGAATAATTCATTATTTTTAAAAATTTTAAAAATAAATTTATGCAATAATAAATATAAATACAATTAAAATTTAAGTACAAGTACAAGATTTAAAAATTAGCATTCGATAGCTTTTTTCTGTATTATGTTAGCACTGGTTTGAGAATCTTGAATAATATCTAAAAAATAATAAAATTTTAAATAATTAAATCATAAAATAATCTAAATATTTAATAAATAATTTAAGAATTTATGCAAATTTAATAATTACCCGATTCAAATTTTTAAAAAGTTTTAGATGAGACCTCTGAAGCCAAAAGTACAATTGATTTCAATTAGTTTTGACAATAAATAAAAATTCGACTGCAATCGAATGGTAATGGCGAGAGATGAAGCCCATTTGCAACCTCAAATTTGGCGATGGCGAATGGATAAGATGCACTTGTCACTAAGGAGAGCAGAAGAGGGGCGGTGGCATGATAAGTAACCAAAATTGATTGTTTTTAGTTGATTTGGGTTTATTATTTTGCATTCTTTTTAGCCGATTTTAGGTTTTTTTTACTTGTTTATTGATTTTGCTAACTGTAAGATCAAAATTTGAAGAAATTATATTTTTAAGGCTGATTGGAATTGATCTGGAAGAGTATTTAATTTTTGAAGCAATTTTGGTGCAAATAGCTATTGATTGTCAAAGTCTGGCAGTGAGCCTTGCCCAAGGCAGGAAGGCAAGGTCGAGGCTTGAGCCTTGCCCGAGGGATGTTGACAATGCAAAGTACTATTTAAAGTCTAAGTCTTGTACGAGTTTGCCCTGGCCATCACCTCTGCTTTAGCTGATATTTAGAAACATTTAGCCTTTAATTTAGGAGACAAAAGGCAGTGATTTTAGGATCTTAAAATTGCATTAGATATTTTTATTTTAATATGATTCTCTTTCTATTCCTATTTTGGAGGAATTTTAAGAGGTGAGGAGATTGACGGAATTTTTTTTCTCTTCCTCTCGGCATTTTCTGTAATAGAGGATTACTCTTGGCTTTCAATTTTCATTATGTGAATTCCTCATGGCCATGCGTGGCTAACTTTTTATTTTTTATTAAAGATTAATTCAAAGCCAGGATTTTCTTTACTATGAGATTGTTTCACTTTAATTTTTGTTTTTAATTTCTTTCGATGTTCATGTTATTTATTGTGATTTAGAAAAATCATATCCTGATTATTATTTGTTAGGTATGCAAAAAGAGCTCGTTGTACATTTAATTAAATAGTATACTGTTAATTGAATTTGCTAAATTCGTAATTATTTAGTGAAGTTAATATAACAAGTAACAATTAGTATAGCTTCCTTACAAGGGCTGTTATATTAAGTAAATACATGATTTAGTTAAATGGCAAGAGGCGGATGGCAGTGGACAAAGGCGGAGCACAATTATAAAAGGCAAAGAGGCAAATGAGAGGTGGAAGGGGGTAAAATTGAAGAAAGAGAAGGGGAAAGGAAAAATGATTGACCTAAGCCTAATATTTTCTTTTATTTTTTACCTCTAATAATTTAATTTTTAATATTTTTAAAATTATTAGTTAATTACATTTAATTTTTAATTCTCTTAAAAAACTCAAAACAAAAAATATTCCCTTCTAAAAAATTTTAAATTTAATTTTTAATTCCCTCTAAAAAATTTTAATTTTTTTTATTTATTTTTAAATATACAACTAAAATTTCATTATGTATAATAATCATAGAATTAAATTATTAATTTATATATTTATATACATATTGAGTTAAAAATAAATGAGTATTATATGAATGACACTAAAAGTAATAAAAATAAAATTGATAAGGTAATTATGTACTCATATAAATACATTAATTGATAAAATTTCATTATATATAATTGTTATCATTTATGCACCTGAAATAATATAAATCGAATAATACTCTTGCAGTGCAGAATCCTTTGACACAAGCGGAAGTAGGTAATATTTTCTTTGTACGTTACTGGTACAGGGTTTCGACTACAAGCATGCATATCGAGAAGAAAGCGACTAACCCACAGTCTAAATGCCCTTTGGAAAGATATTGAGAAAGATGAATGGAGAGTAATAGTATAATATATTTACTGTAACAATCTTTCCGATCTAAGAAAAAGGCTGGAATTTTTTTTTCTTGAAATTCATAACTTAACTTTACATTATTTAATAACTAATTGATGCTTAACTCAAAACTTCTTATATCAAGTTCACCTGATCAATGACCTATAACTGTCCATTTTACTATTTACTTTATAAAATTTTGGCAATATAACGGCTATATATTGGATTAGCCTCTTGAAAAACAGACAATATCACAGCCCCTCAGGGGCACAACAATTCTATTCACAATATATTTCATCCAAACATTCTCGAATCATATCCACATATACAATCCATCCACAAGGTCAACTACACAAATACGAAATGCCGCAATATTACAGACCAACTCTTATACTTCCATTATAACAAACTACATGTTTACAAGCCAATTCTTATATTGCCAAAAAGATATAATAATATACATGCCACAACAAAATATAACTCCTATTCTTCAAAATCTCCACCTCTAGTGTACTTATACTCTAGAACTTTATCAATACCTACACGCAGTGAATTCTACGTGCTGAGCATTAAACATGCCCAGTGGTGATTAGAAATCATAAAAATTCCTAAACAAATATAATTTCAGAACATATGCTAGTTATTACTTTTTAGTTATCAAAAAGTACATTTTAACCTTTTTAAACATTATTTCAATTTGTTAATGCAATTTTGGTAAACTTTTCATTTAAGTCCTTAATTTTTTAATTAATTATGAAAATGCCCTTTTTGATAATTATTTACAATTTTGCCATTATTTTCATTATTTTCTCTTTTTAATTGACTTTTAAAATATAAAATAATTGAATAGGCTATGTTTTGACTTTTTGTACAAAATTACATTTTAGTCCCTATATTTTGCAAAATATCATTTTTGAACTGTTCGACCTTCAAATTATCATTTCGCCTTTACAAAACATTTTCTCATCAGTTTTGTTCACTAAAGGCAAGTTTTGAAAAATTACATTTTTGCCCCTAAATTTTTAATTTCTTTCAAATAGGGACCATTTTCACTTTTAATTTTACATTTTAGCTTTTTTTTTTCACTTTTAGTTTATTCTTGTCAATATGCCCATAGTATAATCCCGACAGAAATTCTCAAACTGAATATGCGGGACGTGAACCCCACAGAGCCACATACAAATTGTGAACTAATCCTAAAGGATCAATTCTCACAAAGCACTTATCACTATCACTTTTCAGAGGCTATGGAAGATCAATAACCCAACCATAGCAAAGCAAGTCGTCATGACTTGTATCGCGATACAGAGGTCCATATGGCTAGCCAATATATATTCTGAGTTAGGTTTTGACTGTCTGACTATTGTTAAGGGCAAAAATTCATTTGATTATAAAATATTTGACAATTTTCTTTACCTTTTCAAAACGGTACTTTTTAAATCAATCTTTTTCGGGCTTTACATAATTATGAATTATTAAGTCATAATTCACTATTTTCTTTTAGTTTATGAATTAATTCATATTAATTCATTATTTTCACTTACAATTCATTTCATTTTCATACGTTTGACAGTTTTTCCTAGTTAATTTACTCTAGAAAAGCTGTCAATCACATTTTCATTCTTTTTTCATGATTTGTGCTTTATTTCACCAAAACTCACTATTTTTCATTTATTTGCACTAATTATTTTACTAAAATTCAATAGTTGTACACTAAAATATTTGAATATTTTCATTAAAATATTCAAATAAATTTCATAAATTCCATAAAAATACATGGGTACATTATTTAATCAATTCTTGCATTAAGTCACTATAATTTATTATTCTTATTAGTTACATAAGCTATTATTTATTCTAAAAATAGAAAAATAATTCCCATAAATTCTATAAAAAATTTATGGACATGAATTTTCATGCTTATAATTATTTTAAAGCTTAAATACAACAAAATAACCAAAGTACATAATATTTTTACTTAAAGGAAAATTTGGCCACCCCTAATATATCCCACATATATGTTCCTAAAAATTTATTTAAGCATTCCAATGAAGTTATTTAGGATCCAATTACACTAATTTAAGGTTAATTGCAATTATACATTCATTTACATAATTTTCCCTAATTAACCTAAAGGAAAATCATGTTAATCAATGGGAAATAATTGGATTTAAAGACACTAACATTATTCACTTGTCTTAGCCTTGCCTAGACCTTCTTCTCTTTGCTTTTTACCTTGAAAATTTGGCCTTCAGTGGGAGAACCTACCATGGACGGTTATAAAAGCTATCAAAACACCATTTATTTGTTCTCTTTTGATAAAATAAACATCATAAATGCATTCTAAACACCCAAAAACATTAATAACCACCCTTAAACAAATTTAAACCCTTAGATTTAACATACCTCAATTTGACACCTAAACTTTAGCTCTTTATTTCTCTTGATTTCTTTCCTTTAATCAAAGATCAATGCCTGATAGGGTGGTCTAGAGAGGCTAAATATACTATTCTATGCTTTGACTTGGTGAGAAATGGAAGAAAAATGGAAGAGAAGAGAGAGAAACTACGGTGAGAGTAGTTCGGCCAAAGGAAGAGGTGAAGATGCTGGTGGAAGCTAATGGATTTCAGTGTGGCTTCTGCCTTTTATATGAACTTAAACTATTTTTAATTTAAGCCCAATAATTACCCGATAAATGACCTTAATTAATTTCTTCCATTTATCAACTTCAAATATTTTCAAATTTGACTCCATCAATCTAATCACATAAAAAATAGGCTATACCTAAATTTTTAGCCCAATCGAAGTTCATTACTGGTCCAATTCAAAATTATCGGTATTACCGAAAAATTTATTTTTTGCTACCAAAATAATCTACATATTATTTTAGGCATATATGTAATTTTTAATAATTTTATATTTCATTTGCTAGTTTTAACGGTTCGAACCAACCTTAATCAAACAATTACCCTAAAACCCTAATTGCCTCATTTTCAGTGTTTTGACTTTTGAAGGTCTATTGGACCTCAAAATCACTTCAAATTTCAATCCTGAACTACTCATGATCAAAATTTTTCGATAGTGCAATAAAATATTTTTTTACCTCCGGGTGTACTTTACAGCCTAGAAGCATTGTTCACTATCGAAAAATATTGTTCATGACTAATCTTACGAGGGCCTAATCTTGACCCTAGCAAGGAATGGCCTTGAGAATGCACGGCCACTCAAGGGAAATGACCTTGAGATGCACGGCCACTCAAGGTTCCCCTGTGCACGATGCACGACCAAGTAGTATTTCACTGCCCTTGACTTCCCTGTTTGGCACATTTATTTGAATCATTTAACAAATTACTTCCACATTAATATTGATTAAGCCAACACTCTTTATAAAGATAATTATAAAGATAATTAACTCTCTAATGCAATGTAATTGGCATATTTAATGAGTATGTTTGCTAAAGGTAATATGTGATTGTTTTATGCTATGCTCTTTTTGTCAAGCCGTAACGATCAAGGTAAAGTGGTCATGGTAAGTTTGTCAAGTAGTGTTAATTACAACTTACTTTGATATGTGGTCGTAATGATAGTATTGTCATGATTGCATGAAATTACTATGAAAATATATATGTTTATGCGAAGTATGATGACAATTGTCCTTAAATGAGATCAAATATGCGGTATATGAGTTATAAGTTGAGGTAAAAAATATTGATGCCATCATATGTGCATGAAATGTGAATTCAGATGTGAATTGTGGCTTGAGCAAATATTGTAATGTGTAAGAAGGAACATGATGAATCAAATATTCTTTTGATTAAGTGGTTAAGTGTAATGGCCTCAAAGTCTGTCTAATCATGAATAGTACTTTTCGACTGTGAATAGTATTTTCGGGCTAAAAATTACACCCGAAAGTGAAAAATATTTTATTAGACTATTGGAAAGTACTAGTCATGGGTAGTCCGGCTTGAAATTTGAAGTGAACTTAAGGTCAAATAGGCCTCCAAAAGCCAAAAGAACGAAAACCGAGATAATTAGGGTTTAGGATTTTTAATTGATTTTTGATCATTTTGGCTATTAAAAATAGCAAATGAAGTCTAAAAATTATCAAAAATTACATATGTGCCTAGAATAATATGTACATTATTTTGGTATCAAAAAGTGAATTTTTTGGTAACACCAATATTTTTGAATCGGACTAATAAAATTGAATCAAACCCGAAATGAACTCCGATTGGGATGAAATTTTAGGTATAGCCTATTTTTAATGGAATATGAATAATGGAATCAAATTTGAAGATAATTGAAGTTGAAAAGTGGGAGATATTAATTAGGGATATTTATTGGGTAATTATCGGGCTTAAATAATTAAATTGTTCAAGCCCAATTAAGGCCCAAACCATAGTCCATTTATAATCCATATATAAGCTCTCCTTCTCCAAAAAACTCCAGCAGAAACTCACTCCTTCTTCATCTTTTTTGGGTGGCCGAAACACACTATCTTCATTTCCTTCTCTTTTTGTTTCAATCCTTCACCAAATCTCACCAAATCAAAGCCTAAGAAAGTGATTTAAGCCTCTCTAGAGTACCTTAGCTAGCTCTAATCTTTGATTCAAGGAAGAGAATCAAGGGAAACCAAGGGTTAAAGTTTAGGTGTCAAAGTTAGGTAAGTGAAATACTTGATTTTAATTTGGTTTCTTGGTACCTACTACTAGTTTTGGGTGCCTAGAGTTCATTTTTATTGTTAATTTTAGAATTTAAGGCCAAAATATTTGAGTTTACATTGATGAGAAATTCAGCCATTGAAGGAAATCTAAGGGAGGAAAAAATCTCTCAAGCCAAAGGCAAAGGAAAGGAAGCCTAGGCAATGATAATCACTTGAAAAAGGTTTGTGACTAATTAATCCTTTTATTTCCCTATGAATTAAGTGAATTTCCTTTAGGTTTCTTAAGGAAAATTTCATATATTAAAGTATAATTGAAAGTAATGCTATATTCATGTATTTAGGACTCATTTATATTTATTAGAACCTTTAAATGAATTTAAAATAATTTATATAGTGGAATTTTAGTGCAGGCCGAATGGTAATTCAATAGAAAATAATGTAATTTTGAGTTATTTTAGTGATTTTAAGCTTTCTAATGTTAATATTAATGGAATTTAATATCTATGAATTTTTATAGAATTTATGAAAATTAAATGAATATTTTCGAAATAAGTTTTAGTTAGGTATTAGTTGAAAAATGTGAAATTATGTTGAATTGTTGCATAATTTATAGATAAAATGGTGAATTATTGTAAAATGATTCACAGAATGTGTAAAGAAGACTGACTGTAAGTGTACTGCACTGATACAGTATTAACAAGTAATGAAAAGAATGAGAAATTGGATAATAAAATGAAAAATTAAGGAAATATGTGCCCTTAGAAAGAGTCAGGCAGTAAAACCTAGTCCAGGATATAATTGGCTGGCCATAAGGATACCTGTATCGCGGTGCAAGTCATGGCGACTTGCTTTACTATGGTTGGATCGTTGATCTCCATAGTATATATCATACGTACTGTCATATGTTCATATGTTATTGAGGGATGATTCTTGGAGGTCATTTCTCATTTTTTTATGGCTCTGTGGGGTCCACGTCTTGCATATCTGGTCTGAGAGTTTTCTGTCGGGTTTGTACTAGGGGCATAATGATAAGAAAATGTTAAAAGTGTGAAAAGAAAGTTAAAATTGAAGTTTAAGATGAAAAATGACTAAAATGAAAAGAGTTAAAAAGTTTAGGGTAAAACGGTAATTTTCCTAAAAGATGAAGTTAATAAGTAAAAGTGAGAAGAAAATAAGTAATAAGGGTAAAATGGTAATTTGGTCAACTAACTATGTAAAAAGTCAACCTTATAAAGTTAAAGGACTAAACTGTAATTTTACATGATAAAAGTTAAAACAAGGATTAATCGGTAATTTATAAGCCAATTAATAAATTAAAATGAGAAAATAAGAAAATAAAGGGTATTTTTAGAATAAAAAAAAGTTTAAGGACTAAACTTAAAAGTTAAGTAAAGTTTTAAGTTAAATCGAAAAATTTGTTGTTAATAGTATAATATGCTTTTAAACGGGAAAAACTGTTAATAATTAACTTAATTGCACTTAAATAGGAAAATATGCTTTTAGGGAAATATTATGATTTTTAGTCACAACTGGGCATGTTTAATGCTCAGCACGTAGGATTTACTGCGTGCAGGTACAAATATTCTGGAGCATGAGTTCACAGAAGATAACTGAAGTTGAAGGACTAGAAAGAGTATTTGTGTGGCATGTATATATTGATGGAATATGACATGGTATGATAATCATGATAGGGCAGCGGAAAAACAAAAATTTTATCATACATACCATACATATCCAAAGATAGAATCGAAACATGCAATTTTAGGGTTATCGAACTTACAACTTTTGATGCCTTTTAAAACTTTTATTCCGATGATGACTAGTAACAAAGATGGCTTTTTCCGCCTTAGATCTCGATCACCAATGCCAAGGAATAGCCTTTTGCGCCACTCCCTCTATTCTCACACACACAATTACACCGTCGGCTTAAAAACGAGATTGCTAGATCTCTTTTTCGGTATTGTGTAAGGGTTATAGTTTGAAGCTACAAAACTTGATTTTGTACTTATTTAGATTGCTATTACTGCTCAATAACACAAGAGAATGAGGAACAATCATTTCTCCTTGTGAAAAATTGAACAAAAGAATTAAGAGAGAGAGAGTTACTATTCACGAGTTACTATTCATGCCACAAAAAATTTGGTTTAGGGTTTTATTTCTTTTAATATATGTGTTTATCCTTTGGCAAGTCATTAATCTGAATTCAACTATCCTAAGATAATTAATTCAAACTCTATCACTTCCTAAAGATAAGTAATATATTTTGAATTAAACTCCTTTGAATTTAAATTCAAATTTGAAATAAAACATAAGACATTTAAATAAATGAAATCACTTAATTTAAATATATAGCATGTGCCGAAATTCCTTGATTTCCCTCTTGGAATTTCGGCCACATCATTAAATATATAAGTGATTTAATTTAATTTAAATTCCTTTAGGCTTTAATATTCAATTAACTTAATTAACACAAGATAATTAATTAATTGAAATTAAACCTTATGGGCTGAATTTCTCTCTCTCATGGACCAAAGCCCAATAGCAATATTATAACCCATTACATACATTAATTTGACTTTAATTAAAAGCCCAAATTAATGTCCAATACTTAATTTAAATATTTTAAGCCCAATGCTTTGTGTGCGATCCTATAGGTCCATTTAATGTTGGCAATGAATTAATAAATTAATTCAAAGGCTATATATATTCTCTAGCAAGATATTATAGCATTCCAAATTAAATGAAAATGCATATGGCATTTGGTGACCTAATGCAATTTCGCATAGTCCCTTATCCATAAATATCAGAATTAATATAAGGCATGGAACTAGTCATCCTTATATACATTAATTCATTTCTTGATATTCCAATGACACTGAATTCTCAGATAAATAATGATTACTCATTATTTCATCTCGGTATGGCCATACACTTCTCAGTTCACTGATTAAGTGGCCGGTGATATTTTTCTCTCTTATCGAAAGGGGTAATCCCTTCACTTCTCTCATGCTCTCTAACATGAATCAGTGCATACCTAATCATACCCGTACTTGTCACTCTGTTACGAGCACGTTAGGTGTATGTCAAAGTACACAGTAATTCATAAAGAGTTTCATAGAGATTTCAGGTCTAAGAACTCTGATACAAAACTTGCATATGAGAAATACTTATGACTTGTACCATGTAGTGTTCTCATGAGCGGATCGAATCCAGATACCATGTTCTTTAACATGTATCTATGATCTCTGATTGACACTCTTGTCCTAATGATCCGTAAGACAGAACTCATAAGATCAGAGAGAGCATACTAGTCTTAATTCATTTGTTATTCCCATAACAATGACTGACTAGGGATATTTAGAATGATGTCTCATTTGTTTCAAGGTCTTACAATCCATGTGCCTCACACATGATAACTTAAACCGAAACAACACTTTTGGATAGTTTTATCAATTGATATGTACAGGAATACAAAGGATAAAACAAATGCCTCATTTTATTAATTTCAAGTGTTTCGTTACAATGTATTGGGGCTAGGGCTTACACTAACAATCTCCCACTAGCACTAGTCCCAATTGGGCATAGCCCTAAGACCGAACGCTCTCAAATGAGCTTCGTGCAGATTTGGACGTAACTGTTTCGTCAAAGGATCTGCTACATTGTCTTCACTTGATATCTTGCTAACCTTGACGTCCCCACGATCAATGATTTCTCTGATCAGGTGGTGCCTTCTGAGTATGTGTTTGGATTTCTGGTGTGACCGGGGCTCCTTAGCCTGTACGATGGCCCCGTTATTGTCACAGAAAATTTCTAATGGATCTAGGATGCTTGGGACCACTCCTAATCCATTAATGAAATTTTTAATCCAAACAGCCTCTTTTGCAGCCTCACTTGCTGCAATATACTCAGATTCTGTAGTTGAGTCGGCAACGGTTTCTTGCTTTGAGCTTCTCCAGCTGACAGCACCACCGTTCAAAACAAAAACAAACCCAGATTGCGATCTAGAATCCTGAGTGCTGGTCTGAAAAGCAGCATCGGCATAACCTTGTATGACGAGCTCTTCTTGACCACCATACACCAAGAAGTGATCCTTAGTCCTTCGCAGGTACTTAAGGATCCCTTTTACAGCAGACCAGTGCTTCTCACCAGGGTCTTTCTGAAACCTACTGGTTATACTCAGTGCATGAGCAACATCCAATCTAGTACATAACATAGCGTACATGATAGATCCAATAGCAGATGCATATGGGATTCTACTCATGTTGTCCCTTTCCTCTTTGGTTTTAGGGCACTGTTCTTTAGTCAAAGGAACTCCCAAAGCCAAAGGTATGTACCCTTTCTTTGAGTCTCCCATACTAAAACGCTTTAGTACTTTGTCTATGTACTTTTCTTGACTTAGTCCCAAAAGCCGATTCGATCTATCTCTATAGATTCGAATACCAAGTATTGTCTCGGCTTCACCTAAGTCTTTCATTGAGAAACATTTTCCCAACCATTGCTTAACCTTTTGCAATGTTGGAATATCATTCCCAATGAGAAGGATGTCGTCCACATATAGGACCAGAAACACTACTATGCTCCCACTAACCTTCTTGTACACACAAGGCTCATCTTCGTTCTTGATGAAGTCAAATTCTTTGACTGCCTCATCAAAGCGAAGATTCCAACTTTGGGATGCATGCTTTAATCCATAAATGGATTTTTGAAGCTTGCATACCTTCTTAGGATGCTTGGGGTTGACAAAACCTTCAGGCTGTGTCATATACACATCCTCAAGTAAATTTTCGTTAAGGAAAGCAGTTTTGACATCCATTTGCCATATCTCATAATCATGATATGCAGCTATGGCAAGCAAAATCCTAATGGACTTGAGCATGACTACAGGCGAAAAGGTCTCGTCATAGTCTATACCATGAGTTTGTCGAAAACCTTTTGCTACTAGTCTACCTTTGTAGGTCTTATCAGCTTTTAGTTTGAATAACCAATTGCATTCAATTACCTTAGCACCTTCTGGTGGATCAACCAAGGTCCAAACCTGGTTATCGTACATTGATTGCATCTCGAATTTCATGGCTTCAAGCCAATTATCCGAGTCTGGGCTTTCAATAGCTTCTCGATAGGTAGTAGGATCCTCACAATCTACTAACTCAATAGTGTCACTGTCAGTGATTAGAAATCCATATCTCTCAATCTCCTGATGTACCCTACCAGACCTTCTAGGTACTTGTGTAATGGGTTCTTGTTCCACAACTGGTTGTGAACTTGATCCCATTTCCAAACCATCCTCTATAGGAGCTTGTGGCACTTGAATTTCTCCAAGTTTTACTTTACTCCCACTGTCTTTCTTGAGAAGGAACTCCTTTTCCAAGAAAACAGCCTTGCGAGCAACAAATACTTTGTTCTCGGCTTGTGAGTAAAAGTAGTATCCCTTTGTTTCTTTGGGATAGCCCACAAACAAGCAGACAGTCGATTTGGACTCTAGTTTGTCAGATGTTAATTTCTTAACATGTGCTTCACAGCCCCAAATCTTGAGAAAAGACATATTAGGTTCTTTCCTAGTCCATACCTCGTATGGTGTCTTCTCAACTGCTTTAGTTGGAGTACGGTTCAATAGAAACGCAGCAGTTTCTAATGCATAACCCCAAAAAGAGATAGGAAGATTAGCTTGACTCATCATAGATCGAACCATGTCCAACAGAGTTCGATTTCTCCTTTCGGACACACCATTCCATTGCGGTGTTCCAGGAGGAGTGAGCTGTGAAATAATACCACACTCTTTTAGATGATCATCAAACTCTTGGCTTAAGTATTCGCCACCTCGATCTGATCGAATGGCTTTTATACTTTTGCCAAGTTGGTTTTCTACTTCGTTCTTAAACTCCTTGAATTTCTCAAAAGTTTTAGACTTGTACTTCATTAGATAGACATAGCCATATCTACTGAAGTCATCTGTGAAAGTCACGAAGTAGCTAAAACCACTTCTAGCTTGTGTACTTAATGGTCCACATACATCGGTATGTATTAGTTCCAATAAGCCATTAGTCCTTTCACCTTTCTTGTTAAAAGGACTCTTTGTCATTTTTCCATGCAAACATGGCTCGCATGTGTCATAAGACTCTAAGTCAAATGACCCAAGCACTCCAGTTTTGTGGAGTCTTGAAATGCGTTTTTCGTTTGCATGTCCTAAATGACAATGCCAAAAGTAAGTAGGGTTCAATTCGTTTGATTTAACCCTCTTTGTATTAATGTTGTATATCGACTCTTTGTTTTGTAAATCAAGGATATAAAGGCCATTTTGCAACATGGCATTGCCATAAGAAATGCCTTGGCGACAAATATGAGCATTGCCATTTTTAATAACAAAATCAAATTCATCATTATCCAAACATGAAATTGAAATAATGTTTCTACTCATAGCAGGCACATAATAACAATTATTCAAAACAATACAAAGTCCGGAAGGTAAAGTGAGGTGATAGTCGCCTATCTCCATGGCAGCAACTCGTGCTCCATTCCCCACACGGAGGTCCACTTCATTCTTTCCAAGTAACCGCCTATTTCTTAGCCCCTGCACATTTGAACAAATGTGAGAACCACAACCGGTATCCAATACCCAAGTGGTAGAAATAGAAAGGTTAATTTCAACAACAAAAATACCAGAACTGGACGCCTTGGCTCCATTCTTCTTTTGTTCTTCCTTGAAGAGAGCGCAATTCTTCCTCCGATGCCCTATCTTGTTGCAATGGAAGCAAGTGCTCTCACTCTCTTTGAGTTTTGGCGCCTTGGACTTGGATTGGGCCTGAGGTGCACTCCCACTTGACTTGGGTTTTGCCTTTCCCTTTCCCTTTCCCTTAGCGGGTCCCTTCTTAATTCCATTTTGAACCATTAGAACGGGATTGGTCTTTCGAATGTTCTCTTCAGCATTCTTAAGCATCCCATGAAGCTCAGTGACTGACTTGTTCATTGCATGCATGTTATAATTCATCACAAATGGATCATAAGCAGCAGGCAATGATCCTAAGATCAAGCCAGTGGCCAATTCCTTTGGCACTAGTACCTCAAGCTTCTCAAGAGTATCAAGATACCCTTTCATCTTGAGTACATGGGTACTAACAGGTGTACCCTCAGCCATCTTGCAAGAAATTAATGCCTTTGTTGTCACGAACCTCTCGTGACGAGCTTGCTCTTGGAACATCTCCTTGAGGTGCACCATGATCGCATAAGCCTCTTGGTCCATAAATTGCTTTTGTAATTCAGGCACCATAGTGGCCAGCATCAGACAGGTCACATCGTTGGAGTCGCTCTTCTTGGTCTCAAAAGTTTCCTTTTGAACCGCAGAGGCGTTCCTTCCTGGTTCTTCAGGCAAGGGTGCATCCAAAACATACGACTTTTTCTCTTGCTTAAGAACTATTCTTAAGTTTCGAGACCAGTCTATGAAATTGGTGCCATTTAATTTGTCCTTTTCAAGGACCGATCGCAATGAGAAATTGTTATTTGAAGATGCCATTTTCAATCTACAATAAAATTTATCAAGATTAAATGAGGTCTTATTTATGATCCCACAAACCGAATTAATATCCCTTTAAATAATTCGCGTTAGTGATTTAATGTGGGCCAAGATTCACTTTTCTCAACAACTTATTAGTCAAGCTGAGCTTGTACACCTAACAAGTTAAGTTACTTAGGTAGGAAAATTCCAATCATGTCTCGTACATGACTCTTGGATCAAATGGGTTAACATCTTAAGATGTTATAGCACAACCCATTTATTAGTTGCCTAGGTCCGGGCATCCCTTTCCATGATAAGTCCAACCTACATTCATAACCCATGCCTCACAAAGATAATCGGGCGCATCTAGGACTCCTAGTCTACGTGACCGATGATCGATGCCTTGACATGTTTCGAATTAGGAAGGCAACTTTGTGACTTACTATTTTTAGGGATTCATTTTATTACGGCTTACATGGCATACGCTTTGTCATCCATACATAGCATGCATATATATATAATTGCATAAAGTAAAGCGTGACAAACATGGGCCCAAAAACCTACAACTAAGATTCTATACTATTACATAAGAATCTTCGAGTTGGGCTTCTCCACTCCGGTGGGCTTCGTCTTGATTTACAAAGTCTTCAAATAAATTCTATTCTAAGAAATAAATGAAACTTTTACAATAAAATATAATGGCACGCAGACCATATTTAATTACAAAAACCCACGGTCCATGAATGCACCATGCATATCCATTCATCACACCAAACAAGCAAATAAATATACATAGCATTCATGAATCAGACAAAGTCCAATTTTAATCAATTTAGCCAAGCCCATTAATGAAAATTGTGTACTTGAACCTTTAAGAGAAGACCTCGTGATGGGCCTGGGCCGAAGCCCAATGGACTAAATCCTCTTATTGAATAAGTTCTCTTAAAAGCCCAAAACACAAACTAGTTAGATTTGTGCCATAAATCAACTCTAGTATAATTTCCAATTTTGCCATTTTTAATTTTATGTCATACAGCCCATAAACATTAAAAATACATATAATATGTGCTAACATGAATTAAAAATAAAATCATGAAGAACACATATAATAGAACACGGCATTCATGCAAAAACAAACAAACAACAAAACTAGTTGTTTAATGCTTATGTAATGCCATGAAATGCACAAACATTTAAATCAATTTTATGAGTCATTTAATAATCTAAATAAGTCCATAAATATTGATTTAATATTCTGTACCATTTTAATCTAAATGTGTTTTTACCATTTTAATCAAAACAAAGCAAACAATGTTGATTAAACATGTAACAAACACAAACTAGTCATTGTTTTAAGTGATTTTAAAATTAATCAATTAAATTATCATGGACCAGAATTAAAACCAAATTTAAAAAATGTCCAGACCTGATAATTAATCTTTAAATATCACTTACAAACATGCCAAAAACGTTTTTACATTTAATTTTGAAAACTAGTTGTTAAACTAGCAATTTACATGCCAACTAGCACCTAGTTTCATAATTAACATGTACCATCAGGTATAAATAATTAAATCCGACCATTACCAGCCCTAATAACATCTTAGGACAGTATATTAACATGTCATATTAATTACAATACCTATCTAATCAATTAAAATCGTTTTGACACCAAAACAATGCAAAAAACTCAAAACAGAAAATTTCAGATTTGCATGTTTTCAAAATAACGATTTTTAATTAATTTTTTCATGCATCTAAAGCACTAAAATAAGCATGTCTAGGCTCTGATACCACTGATGGAATATGACATGGTATGATAATCATGATAGGGCAGCGGAAAAATAAAAATTTTATCATACATACCATACATATCCAAAGATAGAATCGAAACATGCAATTTTAGGGTTATTGAACTTACAACTTTTGATGCCTTTTAAAACTTTTATTCCGATGATGACCAGCAACAAAGATGGCTTTGTCCGCCTTAGATCTCGATCACCAATGCCAAGGAATAGCCTTTTGCGCCACTCCCTCTATTCTCACACACACAATTACACCGTCGGCTTAAAAACGAGATTACTAGATCTCTTTTTCGGTATTGTGTAAGGGTTATAGTTTGAAGCTACAAAACTTGATTTTGTACTTCTTTAGATTGCTATTACTGCTCAATAACACAAGAGAATGAGGAACAATCCTTTCTCCTTATGAAAAATTGAACAAAAGAATTAAGAGAGAGAGAGAGTCACTATTCACGAGTTACTATTCACGAGTTACTATTCATGCCACAAAAAATTTGGTTTAGGGTTTTATTTCTTTTAATATATGTGCTTATCCTTTGGCAAGTCATTAATCTGAATTCAACTATCCTAAGATAATTAATTCAAACTCTATCACTTCCTAAAGATAAGTAATATATTTTGAATTAAACTCCTTTGAATTTAAATTCAAATTTGAAATAAAACATAAGACATTTAAATAAATGAAATCACTTAATTTAAATATATAGCATGTGCCGAAATTCCTTGATTTTCCTCTTGGAATTTCGGCCACATCATTAAATATATAAGTGATTTAATTTAATTTAAATTCCTTTAGGCTTTAATATTCAATTAACTTAATTAACACAAGATAATTAATTAATTGAAATTAAACCTTATGGGCTGAATTTCTCTCTCTCATGGACCAAAGCCCAATAGCAATACTATAACCCATTACATACATTAATTTGACTTTAATTAAAAGCCCAAATTAATGTCCAATACTTAATTTAAATATTTTAAGCCCAATGCTTTGTGTGCGATCCTATAGGTCCATTTAATGTTGGCAATGAATTAATAAATTAATTCAAAGGCTATATATATTCTCTAGCAAGATATTATAGCATTCCAAATTAAATGAAAATGCATATGGCATTTGGTGACCTAATGCAATTTCGCATAGTCCCTTACCCATAAATATCAGAATTAATATAAGGCATGGAACTAGTCATCCTTATATACATTAATTCATTTCTTGATATTCCAATGACACTGAATTCTCAGATAAATAATGATTACTCATTATTTCATCTCGGTATGGCCATACACTTCTCAGTTCACTGATCAAGTGGCCGGTGATATTTTTCTCTCTTATCGAGAGGGGTAATCCCTTCACTTCTCTCATGCTCTCTAACATGAATCAGTGCATACCCAATCATACCCGTACTTGTCACTCTGTTACGAGCACGTTAGGTGTATGTCAAAGTACACAGTAATTCATAAAGAGTTTCATAGAGATTTCAGGTCTAAGAACTCCGATACAAAACTTGCATATGAGAAACACTTATGACTTGTACTATGTAGTGTTCTCATGAGCGGATCGAATCCAGATACCATGTTCTTTAACATGTATCTATGATCTCTGATTGACACTCTTGTCCTAATGATCTGTAAGACAGAACTCATAAGATCAGAGAGAGCATACTAGTCTTAATTCATTTGTTATTCCCATAACAATGACTGACTAGGGATATTTAGAATGATGTCTCATTTGTTTCAAGGTCTTACAATCCATGTGCCTCACACATGATAACTTAAACCGAAACAACACTCTTGGATAGTTTTATCAATTGATATGCACAGGAATACAAAGGATAAAACAAATGCCTCATTTTATTAATTTCAAGTGTTTCGTTACAATGTATTGGGGCTAGGGCTTACACTAACATATATACCTATTCTATTTTGTATTATGAGAACAATGTTGTAGCGATAAATATATTTTGTTTTATATATAGTAGTATATGGATGAGGAATTGCAGAGAATGGATAGTATGCATGTGCTATTTAATGGTGTATGCGGATTAGTCATGTGATTGGATATAAACTGTTGTGCCTCAGAGAGGCTGTGGTAATGTCTGCTTTTCAGGGGGCTAGCTAAGAATATAGCTGTTATCTTGCCAAATTTTTGTAAAATGCATAGTATAAACTGGACAGTTATAGATTAGCGATTATTAGAAGTTAGGTGGAAGAAGGATATTAAGTTTTATTGGAAAAGCTGTTAGTTGGTTAAAAAAAAATTCTGACCATTCGCATAGTCCGGTAAGACTGTTACAGTAAGGGTGTTACATTAAGCCTACGGGTCTTTGCTCAGTTGTGGATTAGATAAGCATGCCTAAAGGGATATAGTTACAGCTGCCATAGTTGACCCTGTTTGGGTCCATTGTTTGTTCCTTTGATGGAACCATAGTTCGACCCCTTGGGTCCATTGTTTGATATCCTCGAAATATCCAATGTTTGATACTTTTAGGTATCCATTGCTCCCGTTATCCACCCTTTGAACTAGCACTTAGGAAGGCTATTAAGTTGAAGAGAATTGTTCAAAATAAGAAATACATGTATTGATTACTTCATTCATATAATGCATGCCTATTAAATGATTTATCACCATATTTTATCTCCATTTCCTTTTGGTTATAATTGTCACTTTAAGATGAATTCATGATATAAGTATGTTGATGTTTTATTGAAATGCTTGTGTAAAAATGTTTACCTTCGACTGCTGCTATTGGTCGACCATGTTATTATTTTGTATGTTATCTCCCTGCTAAGCTTTATAGCTTAACACGGTTGCTTTACATCCGTGTAGGTTTGACTGAAGGTCGCTCATGGATTTAATTCTGCATCAGTTGGCCAACAAGAGTCGATTCAAACTTCTAGATGTAGGATATTTTGTGGATAGTTCATTTTTGTCTAGTCTTATATTTTGCCATGATTTAATTCAGGAAATGTAATATGGAGGACCGTAAAAGTTACTTTAAATTACCTTTACTTGCATGTCCTTCTAGGTTATGATGGCTAATGTGTGATTGCCATATTATGACTATTTTACATGCCATTCCATGTTAAATTAAGGGATATGCATACACCTGATACATACATACATACATACATACATACATACATACATATATATATATATGATTATGTTGTTGAATGATTTATATGATTTATAATTGTTGAAGGCATGATAGATGTTTTGGATAGAAGACGGTGTTAAGGTGTGAAAAACCCGACGTTGAGGCCATTACAATTATCCTCTACTAAAACAAATTTCATCCTCAAAATTTACCTGATTCAAAAAGTAGAGGATATTGCTGTTTCATGGTCGCTTCTGGTTCCCAGGTAGCTTCTTCCACATTGTGATGGTGCCATAAGACCTTCACTAGTGGAACCTGCTTATTCCTAAGTTGTTTAATCTCCCTAGCTAGGATCCTTCTCAATTTTTCTTCATAAGTCATGTCAGTTTTCACTTGAATTTCTGATGAGGTGATCACATGGCTAGGATCAGATCTGTACCTTTTGAGCATGGATACATGGAACACATCATGCATCTTCTCTAACTCTGAAGGTAGCTTCAATCGATAAGCTACGAGATCCACTCGCTGAAGTATCTTATAAGGATCAATAAATCTCGGACTTAACTTGCCCTTCTTGCCAAATCTCAGAATTTTCTTCCATGGAGATACCTTAAGAAACACTCTGTCTATGACCTAAAACTCTATATCTTTCCTCTTCATATCTGCATAGGATTTCTGGTGATCCATGGCTTCTTTTAATCTACCTTTGATGATTCGTACTTTTTTTTTTCCGAATCACGAATCAAGTTAGATCCTACCAGCTTCTTTTCGCTCAGTTCTGTCTAGCACAAAGAAGTTCTGCACTTTCTTCCATACAAAGCTTCAAAAGAAGCCATCTTTATACTAAACTGGTAGCTATTGTTATAGGCAAATTCTATCAGAGATAAGTACTTTTTCCAACTGCTACCAAATTCTAACACACAATATCGAAGCATATCATCTAAAATCTGAATCACCCGTTCTAACTGGCTATCTGTCTGAGGGTGAAATGGTGTACTGAAGTGGAGTCTTGTACCCAAAGCTTCTTGTAGACTTTTCCAAAAACAGGAAGTAAATCTTGGAACCCTGTCAAAAATAATGGATGATGGCACTCCATGCAACCTCTCTATCTCATTAATGTAGATCTTTGCCAGCATGGTCAAAGGATAATCCATCCGTACTGGCAAGAAATATGCAGATTTGGTGAGTTTGTCAATAATCACCTATATAGCATCATGCTTCCTCTGAGTGATAGGCAATCTGGTGACAAAGTCTATAGTTACCCTATCCCATTTCCACTCTGGTATCAGAATAGGATGAAGCAATCTCGAAGGAACCTGGTACTCAGCCTTTACTTATTGACATATCAGATATTTATCCACAAACTCTGTCACATCCCGCTTTATACCTGGCCACCAATAATAAGCTTTTAAATCCTGGTACATCTTGTTACCTCCAGGATGCATGGCATAACTGCTATGGTGTGCTTAGGTAAGGATGTTTTTCTTCAATTCCTCTTGATCTGGAACACAGAGTCTTTTCTTGTAATAAAGGTTTCCATCATCATTTAATGAGTAATCTCACTCAGGCCTGTCTTTTAACTTGTTCATGATAGTCATTAATTGATTGTCTTCCTTCTGGGCTACTTTCACCCGATGCATAAAGATAGGCTTCACTTGCATTTCAGCTAATATCACTCCATCTGAAGCCAAACTCAAATTGAAATTCATAACCCGAATAGCTGCAAATACCATTATTAGTCAATAACATTTATTAATCACTTATGCACATTCATTGGATCATAATTATATTACCTGCATGAACTTCCTGCTAAGTGCATCTGTTACCACATTTTCTTTCCCCAGATGGTAGTCGATAAAGCAATCATAATCTTTAATCAACTCCAACCAACGCCTCTGTCTGGGGTTAAGTTCTCTCTGAGTAAGCAGATACTTTAAAGTCTTATGATTTGTATAAATGTAGCATATCTCTCCATACAGGTAATACCTCCAAATCTTTAATGCAAAAATAATAGCTGCTAGGTCCAAATCATGAGTAGAATAGTTCTTCTCATGAGTTTTGAGTTGCTAGGAAGCATAAATGATCACCATGCCTTCTTGCATCAGAACATATCCTAAATCATTTCTAGAGGCATCACTGTAGATCACATAATCCTTGCCTGCTTTGCGCTTTTGTCAATATACTTTTGAGCTTCTCAAAGTATTCCTGACATTTTTCGGTCCATATAAACTTGACATTCTTTTACAGTAGTCGAGTCATAGGAACTGCAATAGTGGAGAAGCCCTTTATAAATCTCCTATAATACTCGGCTAACCCCATAAAACTCCTCACTTCAGTAACATTTTTAGGTAGCTTCCACTGAAGAATCGCATTAATCTTTGAAGGATCAACCTTTATGCCCTCTGCAGAAATCACATGACCTAAGAAAGATACTTCGTTCAACCAGAATTCACACTTACTAAACTTGGCGTACAACTGCTTTTCTCTCAGAGTCTAAAGAACGATTCTCAAATGCTTGTCATGTTTTTTGGTGTCTTGAAATATACCAGAATATCATCATTGAATACCACCACGAACTGATCTAAATAAGGGTGGAAAATCATGTTCATTAAATCCATAAAAGCAGCCGGTGCATTTGTAAGTCTAAATGGTATGACCAAAAACTCATAGTGGCCATACTTAGTGTAAAAAGCTTTGGGCACATCAATATCTTTCACACCCATCAGATAATAGCCAGATCTCAAGTCAATCTTAGAAAATACACCAACTCCCTTTAGCTGGTCAAACAAATCTTCAATGCAAGGAAAGGGGTATTTGTTCTTTATAGTCTCTTTATTCAACTGTCTGTAGTCGATGCATAACCTGAGTATCCCATCTTTCTCTTTGACAAACAGGACCGGTGCTCCCTAGGGAGAAACATTGGGTTTGATAAAGCCCTTATCAAGAAGTTCTTATAGCTAAATCTTTAATTCTTTTAACTCAATAGGTGCCATTCTGTAAGGAGCAATGGAGATAGGTGAAGTGGCTGGAGCAACATCAATAGAGAACAACACCTCCCTATCAGGTGGTAAGCTTGGTAATTGCTCAGGGAAAACATTGAGGAACTCTCTGATAGTAGGAACTTCTGACACCTTTGGACTGTCTTTTTTTGCCTCCACTGCATAACACATATAAGCTATGCACCCTTTTCTGATCAGTCTTTTGGCAGCAGTAACGAATATCACATCAGATAAAAAGTTAGTCCTCATACCTACAACTATGATGTCCCTACCATCATCAAGCTTTAAAGTAACTCTCTTATTTTTGCAGTGAACTGTCGCTTGGTGGGCGGATAACTAATCCATCTTCAGAATCATATCGAACTCATGAAAGGGCAATTCTATCAGAATTTTCAGAAAAATATGATCCCGGGCACTAATCAGGCATTGTCTATATACTTTATTCATTACCACACTATACCCTAGAGGATTACTCACCAAGATATCATAGTCCAAGCATGCCTCTTTCATCCCTTTATCCTGTGCTAACACAGTGCTAATATAGGAATGTGTAGAACCAGGATCAATCAATGCATGAACTGAATCTGATAACATGAGGAATTTACCTATTATCACATCTGGAGCATCCTCCTCTTCTCTAGCTCTGGCAGCATAAGTCTTGCCTACAGCTCGCCTTTGTCCCTGAGATGCCTGCCCAACTGGCCTAAAATCTAAAGTGATAAGGGTAGCTCCCCTACCATGACCTCTCGATGCAGAGGAACCAGTACTAGATGCTGGAGAAGCAGCTGAAGTAGACTGAACTGCTGGATAATCTCTAATTTGATGATCTCTGGACCCATACTTGAAGCATGCAACAGTCAAATATCTGCACTCCCCAAAATGTGTCTTGCCATAATGATCAAAGACAGATGGTGTCCCACTATCTCTACCCCGAAGAGTACTAACCGCTGAAGTAGCTGGAGCTCCGCCACGTGATGCACTACCCTGATCTCTACCTGCTAGGACTGGAGGATGGCCCTGAGATGCTGGAGATCCCTTTATCTTCTTATCCTATGCTCTTTTACCATTGGACTGCCTCTATTTTTCTTTTGCTGGAATCGGGACTGTCTGTCAGCCTGCTCTACCTAAATAGTCTCCAAATTAATGGCTGCCTCAACCATAGCTCTCAAGGTAGGGTACTACTGGGTCCCTATAATCTATCTGAGCTCTGTATGTAGTCCTCTCTTAAATCTCTGTCTTAACTTCACATCTGTAGACTGACTCTCATCAAGATAAGCACTAAGGCACTCAAACTCGCGCTCATACTTAGCCATTAACTTATTTCCCTGTCTAGGCCTCTAAAAAGCATCATGCATCGCCAATTTATATTCAGACCCAATATATTTCAGCTTAAACTGATTCACAAAGAACCCCCAAGTCAGCTAATCTATTGGGGTATGTCTCCTGATAGAGTCCCACCAAACAAAAGTTGGTCGCTGCAGCAAAGCAACTATACCCTCCAATTTTTCTTCTGCCGAGCTATTCATAATCTCAAAAAGTCTCTTTATTTTAAACAATCAGTCTTCTGCTTGTGTTGGTGTCAGATGATCTATTTCAGAAAAATCTTCAGCTCTAAACCCCTTTAATTACTCCGGAATAGGTTTTCTTTTAGGTGGAGCTGGTTGTACCTGTGTAGCTGTATGTGAGGAATGTGCCTGACCTGTTTGTAGTTGCTATTGTATATAATCGGCCATCAAGTTAAAGAAGTCCAGCTATGGGGGTGGAGGTGGCACTGCTGGGGAGGAAGCTTGCTGCTAAGGGGCCCCCTGCTGCCCAGTACCTATGGATGCCTCACTTTTTCCATCCCCTACCTGCCTGTCACGATCTGATGACATCTTTTCACTATAAAACAGAAAAGAGAAAGTACATATTAAATTTCCATAGCATCTCTTTACCAACATTTGGCATGTATATACAAACATATCATTCACTTATTCCCACTTAGACCTTAGAACCGCTTAAACCACTGCTTTTCGATCTAAGAAAAAGGCCGAATTTTTTTTCTTGAAATTCATAATTTAACTTTACATTATTTAATAACCAATTGATACTTAACTCAAAACTTCTTATACCAAGTTCACCTGGTCAATGACCTATAATTATCCATTTTACTATTCACTTTACAAAATTTTGGCAATATAACAGCTATATATTGGACTAGCCCCCTAAAAAACAGACAATATCACAGCCCCTTGGGGGCACAACAATTCTATTCATAATATATTTCATCCAAACATTCTCGAATCATATCCACACATACAATCAATCCACAAGGTCAACTACACAAAACACACAAATAC
Source organism: Excoecaria agallocha (assembly GCA_037975025.1). Taxonomy (NCBI): domain Eukaryota; kingdom Viridiplantae; phylum Streptophyta; class Magnoliopsida; order Malpighiales; family Euphorbiaceae; genus Excoecaria; species Excoecaria agallocha. The sequence continues at coordinate 48,453,151 of CM075814.1, read as the reverse complement.
GGAATGCTGTAATATTACAGACCAGAACTCTGTCAATATCTGCACACAGTGAATTCTACGTGCTGAGCATTAAACATACCTAGTGGTGACTAAAAATCATAAAATTTTCCAAACAAACATAATTTCACAACTTATGCTACTTATTACTTTTTAGTTATCAAAAAGTATCTTTTAACCTTTTTAAACATTATTTCAATTTGTTAATGCAATTTTGGTAAACTTTTCATTTAAGTCCTTAATTTTTCAATTAATTATGAAAATACCCTTTTTGGCAATTATTTACAATTTTGCCATTATTTTCATTATTTTCTCTTTTTAATTGACTTTTAACATATAAAACAATTGAATATGCTATATTTTGACTTTTTGTGCAAAATTATATTTTAGTCCCTGTATTTTGCAAAATATCATTTTTGAACTGTTCGACCTTCAAATTACCATTTTGCCTTTACAAAATATTTTCTCGTCATTTTTGTTCACTAAAGGCAAGTTTTGGAAAAATTATATTTTTGCCCCTAAACTTTTAATTTCTTTCAAATAGGTCAATTTTCACTTTTAATTTTACATTTTAGATTTCTTTTTGCACTTTTAGTTTATTCTTGTCAATATGCCCCTGGTACAATCTCGACAGAAATTTTCAAACTGGATATGCGGGATGTGGACCCCACAGGACCATATACAAATTGAGAACTGATCCCAAATGACCAATTCTCACAGAGCACCGATCACTATCACTTTTCAGAGGCTATGAAAGATCAATGACTCTGTCATAGCAAAGCAAGTCGTCATGACTTGTACCGCGGTACAGAGATCCCTATGACGAGCCAATATATATCCCGAACTAGGTTTTGACTGCCTGACTATTACTAAGGACAAAGATTCATTTGATTACAAAACATGTTATAATTTTCTTTACCTTTTCAAAATAATACTTTTTAAATCAATCTTTATCGGACTTTACATAATTATGAATTATTAAGTCATAATTCACCATTTTCTTTTAGTTTATGAATTAATTCATATTAATTCATTATTTTCAATTACAATTAATTTCATTTTCAGACTTTTGATAGATTTTCTTAGTTAATTTACTCCAGAAAATATGTCAATCACATTTTCATACTTTTTTCATGATTTGTGCTTTATTTCATCGAAACTCACTATTTTTCATTTATTTACACTAATTATTTTACTAAAATTCAATAGTTGTACACTAACATATTCGCATATTTTCTTTAAAATATTCAAATAAATTTCATAAAAATACACTGGTAAATTATTTAATCAATTCTCGCATTAAATCACTATAATATATTATTCTTATTAGTTACATAAGCTATTATTTATTCTAAAAATAGACAAATAATTCCCATAAATTCTATAAAAAAAAATTTATGGACATGAATTTTCATGCTTATAATTATTTTAAAGCTTAAATATAACAAAATAACCAAAATACATAATATTTTCCCCAAAGGAAAATTCGGCCACCCTAATATATCCCACATATATGTTCCTAAAAGTTTATTTAAGCATTCTAATGAAGGTATTTAGGGTCCAATTACACTAATTTAAGGTTAATTGCAATTATACATGCATTTACATAATTTTTCCTAATTAACCTGAAGGAAAATCACGCTAATCAATGGAAAAGAATTGGATTTAAAGCCACTAACCTTATTCACTTGTCTTAGGCTTTCCTAGACCTAATTTTCTTTGCCTTTTACCTTGGAACTTTGGCCTTTAATGGGAGAACCTAGCATGGGTTATTATTCAAGCTATCAAAACACCATATATTTGTTCTCTTTTTCTAAAATAGACATCATAAATGCATTCTAAACTACCAAAAACATTAAGAACCACCTTTAAAAAATTTAAATCCTTAGATTTAACATACTTTAATTTGACACATAAACTTTAGCTCTTGATTTCTCTTGATTTCTTTCCTTTAATCAAAGATCAATGGCTTCTAGGGTGGTCTAAAGAGGCTAAATATACTATTCTATGCTTTGATTTGGTGAAAAATGGAAGAAAAATGGAAAAGAAAAGAGAGAAACTATGATGAGAGTAGTTCAACCAAGGGAAGAGGTGAAGATGCTGGTGGAAGCTGATGGATTTCAGTGTAGTTTCTGCCTTTTATATGGCCTCTCAATGGGCCTTGGGCTGGGCTTTTATGTGGCCTTAAACTATTTTTAGTTTAAGCCCGATAATTATTCGATAAACGGTTCTAATTAATTTTTTCCACTTATCAACTCCAAATCTCTTCAAATTTGATTCCATCATTCTTATCACATCAAAAATAGGCTGTACCTAAATTTTCAGCCCAATCGGAGTTCATTACTGATCTGATTCAATTTAATTGGTCCGATTCAAAATTATCAGTATTACTGAAAAATTTACTTTTTGCTACCAAAATAATCTACAAATTATTTTAGGTATATATATTATTTCTGGTAATTTTTAGACTTTATTTTCTATTTTTAACAATCCTAACCAACCTTAATCAAACATTTACCCTAAAATCCTAATTGCCTCATTTTCAGTACTTTTGACTATTGGAGGCCTATTTGATCTCAAAATCATTTTAAATTTCAACTTCGGACTACTCGTGATCAATATTTTCCGATAATGCAATAAAATATTTTTCACTTCCGAATGTACTTTACAGCCCGGAAGCACTGTTCACTATCGGAAAATACTGTTCATGGTTAATCCGATGTTGAGGCCATTACAAATAGTTTTTGAATAAAGTGTGTAACCTCACTTAGATTTTCTAAACCCTTATTTATAGAGGGTATGGAGAGTCAAAATCCTAATTTAACTCTTATGCCTATTTTAATTAAGAATCAATTATCTTAAACTAAATAGGATCATAATAGTAGAGTCATAGGTATACCCAAACTCTATCATCTTCCACTTACACATGATGGAATATTTTCCAGTCAATATCTCTATTCATACATGTAAATAAACTGTGTGATCAAGATACATCGAGAGTACTGATGCTACACACCAGTTAGTGATATGTAACATCTCGAAAAGTGAAAGCAAGATCTTTCTTTTTCCCATATGCTCAACCTTAGATTGACATTTCACATTTACTCTTTTAACTCACGATTTCATAAAAAAATTCATGTTCATTATTATGTCTGTACTCATAGAGATTATAATAGGCATGCCGGTGAACCATGAAATCATTAAATGTGATGAGAATGTTATCTTCTCCTTTTACTATATGCCATCCATCATGATTCAACTCGCTTTTCTAATTAGACTCGACAGGCCGAATTATTCCATAGCCTTTTAGAGAATAACTAAGTTAGCCATACTGAACCATATTTCAAGTATAAGTCAAAAGTTCTAAGAGTCGTTAATAAATCGAGTCTCACACTAGGAAAGTTGAGATAATTAACTTATGAAATTTTCATCTCTCGATCACATAAGCACAAATGGTATGAAACATGTGTTATGATGTTCTTTTATTCCCTTTAAAGAGTGTTTATCTTATAAAATGTATTTCAATACCATACGGAAGCATAAGGTTATGATGCACCAAAGCATCCAACCTTAGTCCTCTCACTTTAGGACTACTTCTAGCTTTAAGAACAAAATATGATAGTTACGTTTAACTTATCATAGGATTACACTTAATCCAAAGCATACAACCTTATTTATGTTTTTATTTTTCACCTTAACAAAACTAATCTCGTATTTTCTACAAAATGGTACTTGCACTTTGATCAGGCTCTCAAGTTTACCATATGTTTAAGAATTGCCTCATCTTAGTTTTTATCAACTCATTATCAAAATTAAGGTAAATACCTATGTGAGTGGGCTACTTCTCTGTCCGATATGCTCAATTATATAATAAATAACAGTAAATGTTCACATGTAAACATTCACATTCATGTAATGCCAAATAATAAATTTTATTATTACATAAATAATAAGGTTAAGGGACTACACAATAAAACAGTACAACTTAAATTCTACATAAACCTTGAGATCTAATGTGTTTTTAAATATATCTCTTGATACAAGCTTAGTCAGTGGATTTGTTATCATATATTGCATGGAAATATACTGTAAGTTTACTTATCCCTATGCAACTATTTCTTTCGTGTAATGATACTTAATTTCGATGTGCTTAGTTCTACTCTAAAATTTTGGATTTTTGATATAAGCTATTGACAACTGACTGTCACTGTAGATTATCACTGGCTCCTCTAAAGTAGTTACTCTTAAATGGTCTATAAACCTTTTTAGCCAAACTACTTCTTGTACTGTAACTGCAAAGTGATAAACTCAATTTCTATTATTGATAGGGCTATACATGTTTGTTTCTTACTACTCTATGAGATGGCACTCTTGCCAAGCAAGAAAATGAATTCCAAAGTAGATTTCCTCTCATCCACATCTTTTCCCCAGTCAGCATTTGTGTATCCTCTCAATCATAGATCCTTACCTTGATAACAAAGAAAATAGTCTACGATAAATTTAAGGTATCTAAGTATCCTTTTCACTGTTTTTCAATGTACTTTATCTGGGTTGAACTGATATACCCACTGTATAGCGTATATTAAATCTTGTACACAATATTGCATACATCAGATAACCCATAACGATGGCATATGTAATGTTCCTCATGCGTTCTATTTCTTTTGGCATCTCAGCTCGCTAAGAAACTGATTCTTAGCAATGGGGTTATTAGTGGGTTTGCAAATTTGCATATTAAACAGTTTAAGGACTTTGTTGATATATGTCTCTTGCGAAAGAGATAACAACCTTTTCAAACGATCTCTTGAAATCTTAATTCCAAGAATGTAGTCTACTTGATCCATATATTTCATTTTAAAGTTAGAGGACAACCAATCTTTGATTTCATTTATTTACTCTATGTCATTTTCTGCTATTAGTATGTCATCTACATACAAAGTCAAAATGACAAATTTATTTTTAGAGCTTTTATGATAAACATAAGGGTTTCCATCAATCATGTTGAATCCATTCGACATGGTTGTCTCATTAAATCTCAAATACTATTATCTTGAAGACTGTTTATGGCCATAGATTGATCTTTTAATTGGTAGACCTTGTGTTCGCTACCTTTTTTAATGAAATCAATAGGTTATTTCATGTAGATTTTTTCATCTAATCCTCTATTAAGGAAAGCAATCTTTACATCTATTTGAAGTAGCTCTAGGTTTAAACTAGCCACTAAGGCTAGAATAAACCTTATAGATGTAAATCTTACAACAGGTGATAAAATCTCCTCATAGTCAGTTATTTCCTGTTGCGTAAACCCCTTTGTGACTAATCGAACTTTATATCTTTTGATGCTTCCATCGACTTTTCGTTTTGCCTTGAAAATTCACGTATTCTCAGTTAGTTTGCATCCTTTGGGTAGATCAATTAGCTCCCAAACATGGTTTAATATCATAGATATCATTTTTTTCTTCTATTGCCTTAATCAATTTATCTTTAGTTAGGCATGAAAGTACTTTTTGAATATTTTTGGGCTCTTTTTCATCTTATAGGGTAACTAAAAGGGCTTCATTCAAGCCTTCGATCTCAAATCATCGACGTTAAATACTTTTTCTTTTAGATTTTTGCAATTTCAATTCTTGATAAATATATTTCATATATTCATCGTAGTTCGAAATGTTTCCACTGGGATTGAGATCCATGCTCCTACTGGAGCCAGGAATACTTCCACTCAAGTAAAGGTCTTAAATTTCTATGCTTCCACTGGAGTCAGGAATACTCCTATTGGAGTAAAGATCCTGAACATCCAGATCATTAAAAAGAGGGTCTTGACATTCTTCTTCAAATTCCCTCCAACTCGGATGGAGTGATCCTAATGGTTTTTCTTTTTGAGTTTCATAAAAAGTGAAGTCTTGACTCACTTTGCCTAAGTTTAGAAATTCATTTTCTAGGAAAATGATATCTCGTGATTCAAATTCTGTCACTATGCTATTTTTTACTCACCCATGAATACTTATCCTTTTGATACTTAAAAATATCTTATAAAGATACTCTTTTCACCTCTTGGTCCCAATTTAACAAATTTGATTAAGGTATCATGGACATAAGCAGCACAATCCTAAAATTGTAAACGGCTGAGGCCAGATTGTCGATTAGTCCATAATTTATAAGGAGTACATATGACTAACTTAGAGGGCACTCGATTCAGAACATATGTGGTTGTTAATAGAACATCTCTCCAATATGAAATTGATAAATTTACCTCAGTCATCATAGATCTTACCATATCTAAAAGAGTCATATTTCTCCTTTTCGTAACATCATTTTATTGTTTAGCTCTAAAAATAGACAATTGATGCTCAATTCATTTTTCATCTTACAAAGCTTTAAATTCATCAGAAAGATATTCCCGACCTCTGTCAGTTCTTAAAGCTTTAATCTTTCTATGTAATTGATTTTCAACTAAGTTTATATAACTTTTAAAGCAACTCAATGCTTTTGATTTGCAAGAAATCAAATAGACATAACCATATCTTGTATAGTCATCTATAAATATGATGAAATAGTAGGCCTATGCCTTGCCCTCACATTCATCAGACCACAAACATTGGAATGGATTAATTGCAATATAAATTTAGCCCAAGTTCTTTTTTAAATAGTTTCCTAACTAGTTTTCCTTTTAGGTAATGTTCACAAGTAGGCAAATCAATTTTATTAAGGTTACTTAATAAACCTACTTTGGCTAACAAACTCATTTGATCTTGCTTAATGTGATTTAACCTAGCACATCATAATTTCACATTATTCTCATAACTATGTAAAGTAGAATAATAAATTAAGGAAAAACTAGTATTATACAAATAATCAGGATCAATAACCATAATAATAAAATCATTTGAAACAAAACCAGAACCATAATAAACATTATCCAAACATAAATGTATATTATCATCCTTAAAGTGCAAATTAAAATCAAATCTCATCAAGGCTATGACAGAAACTAAATTCCTACGAATCTCTGGTGTATAGAGTACATTATGTAGGAGTAGGGTTCGGCCTTTATGCAAAACTAATCTGCATGTGCCAATCCCTTTAACTGCCACTCTAGCATTAATTTGACAAAGACATCTCGATTCCTTATCATATTATCCATTGCTTTTAAGTTTATCACCCACAGAAGATGAAAATCAGTTAGAAAAATAAAAATAGATACATAAATTTTACTAAATCTCGAGTCATAATAGTGTACCTATTTGGGTACAGTGCAATCTTTTACATAGTATCCTTTTATGCTGGAAATTGAAGTACTTCATTCTTGAAATGTTCACTTTCTTCTTGCCTTTGGAACTGTTAGCATTTTATCTCACTTTTTGCTTCTTAGGCTCTTTAGTCTTGTCTTTACCCTAATTCCTGAACCATTTTATCTTGTTATAGTTAGAACTTTTTCCACCAGAATATGATCGTGCCACATGCACTTCGACGTTGACCTTAATTGCCGTTAGATGGTCCTTTTCGAGTTTAAGATGATGAGCAACATCTCTAAATATCTTTATGATGTCCATATAAGTCAGTTGCATCTTCATATGCTTCCAACTTCTAGATAAAGAGTGGATGACAACCTGTATCTGTTGCTTATCGGTCAACTTATGATCAGCCTCACTAAGTTTAGAAATTATATTTTCCATCTCTCTCAGATGTTTTCCAATGCTATGATGAGAATTTCTCAGATAAGTATCAAACTTGATCGTCAATGATCGAAACTTAGTCAGAAACACACCTCTAAACTTTTCTTGTAAAGAGATATATAGATCTTTTGCATTTTGATACTTGTGAAATTGCTTAGTGATATCACCATTCATTACACTAAGCAAGATGGTGTAGGTAATTGAATTCTTTTTTTTCCATGCCATATATGTAACACCCATATATCACAGTACTATACGTATAGTGATCAGATGTTAACACACTATGACAGTTACAAATTCTATTACAAACAGTTCAGTAATTTTTTTCTTTTGTAAAACATCAATTAATATCATACCGGTAATATTCAATTGACAGTAACAATAATAACTTATAGATACTCTGTACAGAATAGTACCAATACTTATACATGAAACACATAACTATCTATACCTAAGTTAGTTGCTTTGCTTGAACATATACATGCCATGTTTATACTGTCATTCTTGCTTTGCATCACTGTTTTTGATCAACTCTAGCTTACGGCCTTTTTAACTTCCTACTTCCATAACCTGCACGCAGTAGTGACACTACGTATTGAGCATTAAAAATATTGTAAATATATACAATATTTATTTAATCCTAGTTATTTCTAGTATCATTCTTTAAGTCTACTTTTTATCTTCATTTGTATTTTCGGAACAATTACTTAACCTTTATTTTACATTGTATTTTTTTAGTTTATTATTACATAAATTGACTTTTATCTTACTTTATATTTCAATTATTTTTCAGAATATTTTTAAGAATTATTAATTATTACCTTTCTTATTAATTCAGTTTGTTATCACACTTGAATCATTTACATTAATTATAACATATTCAGTTGTAACTATTTTTACTCTATTTCAGTTACACTTAATATATTACATCCATTATGTTAACGGTAGTATTAACTTTTGTTACAGTTATAGTTATTAACTCCAGTGTCATTTATTTCGATTGAATTATGTTCTTTAAATTAAATAAACTTTTTACTTTAAATTACATTCATTTTCTTTATATTCCTTTTAGTATTAATCTTTCTTCGGACCATTAAACAATATACAGTTTGCATGCATTTATTTTTTCCTTATACTATAGTACTTAAGCTATTTGCAATTCTTTTGTTCATTTTTTGGTTTACAGTCACATAACATTTTTGTTGTCAATTTCATCATTACTTATATTTTTAAACATTAACCTTTTTTTTTACAGTTATGTTACTTAGTGTTTGCTTATTCCAGTCATTATGTTGTACTATACTCATTATTGAATTTTCTCTATATTTTATTCTCTTAATAAATGCCATGTTTTTATCAATTTCAGCATTACAGTTGTTATTTACTCACACTGCTACACTATCCAAGATTATCATTATCCATTATACTTACTTTCTTACTTTTATTTTACCCTACATTTCAATCCTTTAATTAAGGTCAATTTGCGATTTAGTCCTTGAAATTTCATTAAATTATATTTTGGTTCGATTTTTATTTCAGTATTTAATTCTTTTCATTTTAATTCATTATTTTGTAGGCACCATTTTTGATTGGTTATCTATCATTTGTTTTACTATCACAATATTGTCCTTGTACTGCTACATCATTAATTAGCTATTTAGTAATTTATCAGATAATCTAATATAACATTTATATTTTATGATTTTTCATTCCTTTATAAATAATTCATCTCAATTTTCTTTCTTTGGGTTGCCCCTAGTATCATTCCTGTAATAATTTTCAAACCGGATATACGGGATCAATATATTCAGAGTAATTTTGAAGAACCACTAATACATTTTCATTTCATATTTCAACATTTCATTCATTCAGTAGACCGTCAATGGCCTACTAAAGCGAGTCACCATGATCCGCGCCGCGGTTATACATTTAATATTCCTCTGGCTAGTCAACTATATCATGTACTAGATTTAACTACCAGATTACTACTAAGGGCAATTCAATTGTTTACTTAATACATAGTACAATATTATCATTCCAATCATTCAATACTAATTTAAACTTTCAAACAGTTTTTATACGTTCGATCAATTATCCATTCACTCATTCCATAATACTTATTTCCTTTCAGTTTGATTTATATCATTTTCTTTTTTACTTGATTTATCATTTTCATAGTATTCACTTTAAACAATATATATACAACTTCAAATTCATTTAAATACACACACACATATATAGCTTATTTATATCCAATAAACTCAATATTTTGTTTATTGATTATTATCGTTATTGTTTTAAAATTATAGTTTTTCATCATTATTATTGGTCTAATCATTAATCTTGCTATTTTTTTATTAATTAGTCGTTTATTGTTCAACTTTTCTAACAATTAATTTAGTAATTTACACAAATATTTTTAATTACAATTTAATCCTTAAATTAGACACTTTAGTATCTTTTTACACTTTAGTTCCTAAACTTTCATTTATTTACAATTTCATCCTCCACTTCTATTTAACTTACATAAAGTCAATATTTAAATACCTTTTTATACTTATTACATTATTTACTTTCAAATTATTTTTTATTCCTCTAAGCTAGTCAAATTACCATTTAGTCCTTTTTTTGTTCAATAAATTACTAAAATGCCCTTTTATTCATTTTATTTATAATTTTGCCACTAGTTATACATTTTAACTATAAATTCAATATTTATTTTATAAAATTTCTGTTTAGTCCCTAAACTTCATTTCATGCTTAAATTTCATTTCGTACTCATTTAAATATCCGTTTACCCAGTAATCTTAAGTTTGCCTAAAATTACCATTCTACCCTTTTACTTCCATATTTTATAAAATTACCTTTTTGCCCTTCTACTTTTAAATTCTTTCATTTAAATCACCTTTTTTTTTCCTTAACACTTGAAAAAATTAACAATTGACTTCTAAACTTTTAATTTCTTCCATTTAGGTCAATTTTCTCTCTAATTATACCATTTTTCATTGTTTTCATTATTTCAACTTTATATTATGAAAATTAATGTTCATATACTTTTAGTATTCATTAACATTCAACATAAACCTTGGTATTATTTTTATTTCTTTTAATTAAATTCATTTTGCTCTATTTCTTTAATTGCCTTCTTTTTAAACCCTTTTATTTTATTTTTACCGTTTTTTATTCCAATTAACTAATTAGTTAATATTGTTTTCATTTATACAATAAACTCAATTTATTTCACTAAAATCCAATATTTTCATTGCAAACATAATATAAAATTCCACTTAAAAATATTTTACTAAATTCCAATTAAATTAATATACCCCCAAAACTAAATCTACATACAATTTATGACCTTAATTTAAAATTTAACCAAAATATACCATCACACACACATGCACACACCCAATTCGGCCACACATTATTCATCCACTTAATTTTATTTTCTTCCATATTTAACCATTCAAAACATCACTTATAATCTTTCCAATCATTTTTATAATAATTATTTCAATTATACAAACATTAATCACATACATATATAACATATATAATCTTAAACCAACTCAATTAAATGGAAAATAGGGGATTTTGTATCCACATACCTTAGATTCACTTTCTCCTCACTTCAATCTCTCATTCCATAGCCTTTAACCCATAAAACATCTTCCTCCAAGATAAGATCCTACAGTGGCCGAATATTCACAAGGAAAATGTTATCATTTTCTTACTTCATTTTTCCAATCCAACTACATAATCTTACTCTACAATCTTAGATTTACCTATACAAATCCTTAAATTAAATTATAGAACTAAAATCACTTACCTCAATTTTGGTACATAATCTTTTCTACTTATTTTCTTCCACTTATTTCACTTCAAATGAGCTTTAGAGATGCTAACCAACGAAAAGAGGGATTGAATATTATCTAGGAAGCTTGATTTTGGTGAGAATTTTGGAGAGAAAGAAAGAAAAATGGAGAAGAAGAGAGAAAAATGGCTTAAGATTAAGAAGGAAGGAGAAGATGTAGGAATTCTAGAGCTTTCTCTAGAAATTCTGATATTTTGGCCTTTAAATAGTCTGAATTTTGGGCTGAACTGGTCCAACCAAGGTAGTTGGGCCTAATTCAAGCCCAAAATTGATTTTAAGCTTATTTATATACTCTAAATTATTTCTCTCTCTTTCCAAGCTTAAATTCACTCAAAATTAGTTTCATAATTTTTAAAATAATAAATTAAGCCTTTATAAATTTTTTTGGCTCAATCGGAGTCTGTTTCTGGACTGATTCACTCAAATCGATCCGATTAGTCAATTTTTGATGTTACTGTAAAATTTATTTTTCATCATCAAATAATTCTAAATACTAATTAGAGTTCAACTGGAAATTCCTGCAATTTTTGAAAATTATTTGCTATTTTTAAAGTCTCGATCAATCGATTACTATTTAAATCAAAATCATCATTTTTCTCTTACTTCATGTGTTCAAACCTCCCTAAAAATACTTTCAAAATTTTTAAATTATATTAATTAGGCTTCATGAATATTTTCAGGTCAATCGGATACTATTTTTTGATCTGATCCACCTTTACCAGTCTGATAGCCCAATTTTTCCTATCGCTGAAAAATTATTTTTTCTTTACCATATGATTATAGATCTCATTTAATGTAGATTTGAAAATTCTGGCATTTTTAGAGGCCATTTGCTATTTTTAAAGTTTCGATTAAATTTTAGTCAACTCAGATACTATTTGAACTGAAACTGTGACTTTTTCCTTATTCTTGACTTTTGATGACCCATTTGACCTAATTCTCAGTCAAAATTATATTCTTGGACTCATGTTAACCTCATTTTTTCAATGGTCCAATAAAATATTTTTCAACTCCGGAAGATACTATTCACCCCAGTGTCACTATTCACCATCGAAAAATACTATTTTCAATTAATCCGGTATTTGGACCATTATAATGTAAGCATCTTGATTCCACCTATATTGGATAGTGGTGTCGTCCTTAAGTTTAGCTATAATCGATCATAAGGGTTTTAGGGCCTCTTTCTCCTCAAACACATACTGAATTTTCATACTCCATATCTCATAATTATCACAATTTAGTTTCATATCTTTGTTCAATTCAACAACAATATATTTGGAAGTAGTGGCCATTTTTGGATCCTCTAATCTCTAATGGAATAAAAATTACACGTTATTAAAGGAGAATTAGGTAATACACGATATTTACCATGCATTTGAAAAGTAACCTAATAAAGTTATCTATTAGGCCTAAATTCGAAAAAGGCTATCTATTGTATCCAATTACTTTTTAAGTGCTAATGTCTAACTTTACAGGTTAAAATTTCATGCATATTAAAATTTAATTGTTGGATATTAAGTTCTTAAACTTAATTGAAGAATATTATACACTAGATAATCTAAGTCTCAACTCAATTATCATACAATCATTTTACTCATAGAATATTGCAAATAAAGTAGCAATTAATAATTAAACAAATACATTTATAATAAAAGTTAAATGCCAATATAATATCTAAAAGATAAATAAACTCATTTATTTAATCAAACATAGACATCCAACAATCTCAAAAAGAAACATATTAAAATAAGACACATTTGTCTTAAAATAATAATGGAAAATATAAATCATATCTCCAAAAATTTGCTAACCAATAATAAATTTGACACTCATGTCAACTACTCAAGGATACTAATACGTCTCAAAACTAGCCTCGTAATTGAAAATGAAAATTTGACCATCCTATATAACTGATAAGAAATACCATAAACCCAATCATGTAACCATGGACGATACATAATACGTCCACTCCTAAGCACCATTTTAGATTTAATGTTGCTTCTCAAAAGTCAACACTCCTCTCTTGGATACCTTGACCAAAAAATGGACAATTAATCTTCTATAATTTTCATTTTCTAATTTCCAAGTATCAACCATCAAGTTCCTCAGATCTGGATGGTGACCAAGGGAGTTTTTCATCACTTTAATTAAGGTCCTGCCATTATATCATTTATCCAAATGACCAACCCAAATGCACTCTTGCACTTGTTCATACATGTATATTATGTGATACACTATTACATCTATATGATCAGCTCGATCTTTCTTGCCCATCCTAATATTGTGAACCTTTTACACTTTTACATTTGTTTTAGCAATGCCCTGAGAAATTTGTGGACAATCAGGAGTTTTTATCATCACTATTTTTGTTACACATAACAGAAAATAAACAGCGAGTACACTCTTGTACAAATATATAGGATTGAAACTCTTTTCAATCAAAAATAAGGACAAATCCATATAATATAATTTTCAAACAAATTTGAAAATTTAAGAAGCCAGAATGGAATAAAAAATATTTTTATCAATTTTTTATAACAATCTTATTTGAAAAAAATCCAAAAAAATATTTTCTGATCTTCAAAAAATGACCAAAAAATCAGAAAAATTGAAAAATCGGACTAAAAAATTTTAGCTGATTTGGTGATCGAAGGATGGCTCACACACCACTACATACCGGCGAGAATGAGCCTCACGTGCCACACCCGTGATAAACTCACCACGCTGCCACATGGCGTGGCCCCCCATTGGGCCATGTGTCACCATATCAAACCATTGCATGACACGTGGTGACCAGTCATTGGTCCACATGGATGCCGCATGATATTCAGATGGATTGACATGTGCCATATGGCATGACCACAATGGTCCATATGTCATGCCTTGATTGGGTCACATGTCAGAGTGACTTATCACTCTATCAAGTTGCCAGTGTGTCAGGGACATGCACCCTGCGTAGGTGGCGTGTGCACTCCACGCATCGCCTTAGAGGCCGATTAAGGCTTTTCGATTTCATCCGGTGGGGGATTTTTAGGGTTCAGAAACACGACGGTGAGATCAAAAATTTAAAAATACCAATTTTTAATTTATGATTACGGACTTTTCACACAATTTTCGGTGTACATATACACACAAAAAAATATTTCGAAAATAGCATGAAAAACAGTTAAAATTAAAATTTTAGGTGTTCATGCTCGCTATTCAGATATACCAAATTACATATAATTTATAAATCTAAAATCATAACATGATAGAATGCAAAAAAGTTATGATACCAATGTTAGCATTTATGCACCTAAAATAGCATAAATCGAATAATATGGGTAAACGTATTTACCTCTTGTAGCGCATAATTCTTTGACACGAGCGAAATCAGAGAATCTTTTCCTTTCACATTACTGATACAGACTTTCGACTATGAGCACGTACATAGAGAAAAAAGTGACTAACCCACAGTCTAAATGCCCCTTTGAGAGATATTGAGAAAGATGAATTGAGAGTAATATTTTTTGCGTAGAGAGTGTGTAACCTCAGTTAGATTTTCTAAATCCCTATTTATAGAGGGTATGGAGAGTTAAAACTCTAGTTTAACTTTTATTCCTATTTTAATTAGGAATCAATTATCCTAAACTAAATAGGATAATAATAATAGAGTCATGGAAGCACTCAAACTCTATCAATAATAACTATATATAATTACGTTATTAATTTACATACTCATATGGCTATTTTGCTAAAAATAAATGAGTAATGGTTAAGTGATACTAAATGTAAAAGAAATTAATCGATGAGATGATTATATACTCATACAATTATATGAATTAGTAAATCTCATTATATGTAATAATAGTATACAATTACATTACTTATTTATATATTTGATTATTCAAATAGATATTGTATCAAAAATAAATGCGTACTAATTTATTGATGCTAAGAGCAAGCTAAAAGTAAATAAAATTAATTGACAAGATAATTATATACTATATGTAATTATATTGTGCTAAAAATAGGTGAATGCTAATTAAGTGATCATAAAAGTAAATAAAATTAATTGGTAAAATGATTATATACTATATGATAAAGATTAGCATGGACCGATTAACCGATCTATTAACAATTTTCTTAAACCAGTCCATTACTATCGGTTAACCGTTATATCGGTTCGGTTTTGGACCAATTTTTCGGTTAACCATGCTCATCCCTACTATATGAATTGTTAAATTTCGTTATATACAATAATTGTATATAATTACAGCCTTATTATAACTTATATATAAGGGATCGAAATTAACTTGTCATACATATGATTCGCGTGCATGACTGAATAACAAGGCTAACAAACGCACTAAAAAGGGATATAACTAGTAAAAGATAATATAAATTATCTAGTTTCATTTTTAGGCTTAGTTTTTCAAACGTTTATCTTCTCTTTTTTTTGTTATATGTATTTTTTTTAATCTTTTGAAACACTAGCATGCTTTATTATTATTATTATTATTATTATTATTGAAGGATTTCATGCATGATAAATTGGATATAACATATTATATCAATCAAATAAAAAATATATTTATAAATTTTGAAAGCAGAAGTGATGAATTTTGTTTCATATCACTGATTAAGCTTTTATCCACAAACAACGGATGCAAGATAAAAACAACAATTTCTTGTACTAAATATATCTTGAAAATCGGTAGTTTATGAGGGAAAAAAAGAATATTTAATTCTTTTTACGAAGGAGGTATCACATTTAGGTAATACAGTCAGTGGCTTTAAAACTGATTTATGATTCCTTTAATATAGAAGTATAGTAGAATTTTTTTTAAACATAATTCAGACTTTTTATATGAGATAAATTCAGACAGTTTTAATTAAATAAAGATACTTATATTTTTATTTGATTAGAATTCATCCAATATAATTATGTACATATCCAAATTTTATCAATTGTAACAAATCATACAATTAGTTTTGCCAATCAAAATGGATCAGGTTGAAAACGAATCACCATGAAATGAATTGCATTAGGTGGACCAAATTTTACCATCTCGGTTAATATGTTTTTTAATCGCTTTTATGTATTAAAAAAGATGAAAATATAAAATATGATTATATCATTTAATTTAAAGAAAATTAATAAAATAATTTAGGACTCTAAAACTTGGTAACTTACGGGTTATAATGTGTTTAACTTTAAAAGGCAATGAGTTGAATGAACACATATTGGTAATTTTTTATTAAAAATTTAGATAATCATAATAATTATTAAGAGTCCATTTCACCCCTGATCATTGAACTTACTCCTAATCGTTCAAATTTAATTAACTTATCTTTTGTGACTTAAATGTCACTGAACTTATTATATTTTTGCAGAAAAATCATTTTGATCGATTTTTTGATATTGATTTTTGCTGAAATACTAACGTTGTATGTTATATCATATGTCTGAACGCACGTGACACGATACATCAGCAACCACGTCATTAGAAAATGTCACATCACACGACACATCAGCATGCTATGTCATATATCTTGATCCACGTGACTTTTTTCGATGAAGTGACTGTTGACGTGTCATACCATGTGTATCTAATCATATAGCGGGACGTGCCACATCAAAATTTTGGCAAAAATCATCGCCGAAAATCGGTAAAGATTAATTTTCTGCAAAAATATGATAAGTTAAGTGGCATCTAAGTTACGAAAAATAAGTTAGTTACTTTTAAGCAATTAGGCATAAGTTCAGTGATCATATATGAAATTGACTCTAATTATTAGTTTATACCAGGCTTATATATATATATATATATATATAGCAAAACTTAAATTTAGAATTTAATTTTTAAATTTTAGGTAAAAATTATTAAAAAAATTAAATGGACTAAACGGGAACTATATTCGTATAGATCATTTTGGACTGACTTACGGATCAATCAAATCCGTCCAAAAATTTGCAGTCAAATATACCGGCTCATAAATAGATAATTGGATCAATCCATTTGTCACCTGAAACAATTAGTCTAATTCAGAGTTCTTTTTTGCTTAGTTTTCTTACTTGTGAAAGTTTTTAATTATTCTTAAAGCTCTTACTAAATTGACTAAATAAATAGCAAACTATAATAAATAATATTTACTCTTTAATATATGCTGTAACTGTTCCAAAATTAATTTGTTAATTTAATTCTTACTAAATTGGAAGAGAAATACAATTATGTAATAAAAATTTTACTAATTAATTTTTTTTTGTTTTTATAAATTATTATTATTATTATTATTATTATTATTATTATTATTATTATTATTATTATTATTATTATTATAATATTATTGTACTAGAGTTAATTCATTTATATTAGTTATAATTTTTATAAAAAAAACACGAGTATAACACTATAATTGTACAGTTCAAATGCACAAATGCTTGGTTTTAATGTGATAAATTTTAAAAGAAAGAAAAATAATGTTATAAAACTTGATTTATTTGTGAGACTCGTAAATAACCCAATTCATTTGTAATTCTTTTAATAATAACATGTTTGGATTATGACCAATTTGATCCAACTTGACTTGTTTGTGACTTGTAAAATTTTGGTCATTTGTGATTCAATAATTTGATTAGTCCACCTAATCCGCTGTGTTTACCCCCTATAATTGTTTATTAGTACCAATATTTTGTTCAGTTAATAATTTACTATGACATAAGAATTTTTATATAAACCTTAAACTATAATTTTTTAGTCAGCTAAATAATAATCTATCTCATTATTGTTATTATTATTGTTTTCCTCGTTGCTGCTGCCATTAATACACTCGACAATAATCCTCATTAATTTAGGGGTGTTTATCAGGTGCGTTCGGATCAACCGAATAATCTGAACTTCGATTTTTTCTGTATATCCTAATCCTACCCTACCTTACTCTACAAATAATTCAGATCATACCCGAATCACCTGTAAAAATTCGGATCCCATCCGAATAATTCGAATTTATTTTTTAAATTAAAAAAATCTTTTACTTTATATGATAAAAAATTGGAATTCTCCGACCCAAACCCGTTCGATGAATACAGGCACACAAAATGCTGCATCTTAAATGGAATAAAATGCATGTGTTGTTCGGACGGATCAGATTTATAAGGGTTTAACCTGATATGAAACCCGAAAAATCTCAAATTTTCCAATCCCATCCGAATATCTAATTTGGTTCGAATATGGTCGGATTTTGAACACCCATACTTATTATGCTGTGCTAATACTATTTTTTTTCAATACTGACATAAATTTTAATTTTACTCCATGTACAATTCACCATGCCTGATGCTTTTCTTAACGATTTTTTCTTTTCATTTTTACCATTAAATTAGTATATTCACAGCATAAGTAATTACCGAACTATTAATTTGTAAAATTGTATTTTTTTTTCCTTAAATATTTCCCACAGGCTAAAGACATGAACGTATTTTTTCAGCAACTAATTAATATATTGTTCCCGCGAAAGACACGTTTCCTTCACATTATATATTCCTGACTCCCTGTGACCGTACACACGTATGGCGTGGTTCCAGGCCACCGTTATTAACTTCCTCACGGCTCACCCGATACAGCCAGTTACTCTCCTTTCAATGTATGGCCACTATCTTGCTGCGTGGGCAAAAAGATGTTACATAATTAATTATTACCGGTACTCTTTTCGTTATATTTTAAATTATTATTTTTATTTATTTTGATTTAAGTATTATTTTAAAATAATTACTTATTAAAATGAAATGGATAAAGTAATAAATATGATATTTTTTGTGAATTATTTTTATAAATGTGCCGAATAAGAAATACCCATCATGCCTGTATCAAACTCGTTTTATAAAAAATTACATAAATTAAACCACCAATAATATGGCTCGTATAATATGCATTACAAAAATTAATTTGTTCAATTAATTATTCAAATTCAATTACAATAATGTATTTATACAACAGCTCTAGAGGTCTTATCTTGTTTAAATAAACCAGCTGCAGTAACAACCTTTGTGTCCCCAATAGACTTATTGATGCATTTAAGTCCTATATATATGTAGGGAAAGATGTAGAAAGAAAGAGGTGAACTGAAAGACAATATCATTTTGTATTGCGAAGAGATTATGTGGAGGCTTAAGATAGCAGAGGGAGGGAAGAGTCCGTACATTTACAGTAAAAACAATTTTCTGGGAAGGCAAACATGGGAATATGATCCTGATGCTGGTTCTCCTGAAGAGCTTGCTGAGGTTCAACAAGCTCGTCTTAATTTCTGGAACAATCGGTTCCAGCTCAAGTCTAGCTCCGATCTTCTTTCTCAATTTCAGGTATGTTTATATGTGTGTGTATATATATATATAAATAAACTTATATATATATATATATAAGTTTATTTTTATATATATACAAGATGGTTTCAACTGCATGCCGCTAAATGCATATTTTTAATTCAACCGAAAACAACGTATTTTATAAAGTTGAACCACTTAACAATTAAATTTGTCAGTTTTGTTTTTATTTTTTTATGCATTTGAACTTCTGAATCAAGAATGAAAATATTCTTAAGCTTATACCCAGGCTCTTGATGTTCATTTTCTTAAGAGATACAATTAATATGCGTGCCTGTGGTTGTCGATCTTCAAAATATTAAGAACCGATTGAAAATAAAGAAATAATTCATCTGACATCAAGAACTAATCTATAAATATTTTACGTAGAAAAAAATAAAAAAGAAAAGAAATTAATGTATAAATTATGGCAAGGGAGAAGGACTCTAGGGCAACAACGTTATCGTACATTAATAAATTCCTCCACAGGGCCACGCCACCCAATAAATTTTCGTCGCACATTTTTTATTTAGCTTATTTTCGCATTTGCAATAATGAAATTCAGAAGAAATGAGACCCTATGTTGTACGAAAATCAGACAGAGTAATTGTAGAAAATTGACTTAAAAATTTTGATTGAAAATAAATAAAATGTTTGATTAATTTCTTTGTAATTTTTCCAATTATTTGACGTGAAAATGAATAAAATAAACACAGTTAATGTGAACGTGTTGATCTGTCAATAAAATACAGTTACTAAGAGAGAAGAAGTTCAAACAAACGATTCAAAAAGTGAAGATTGAGGAGGATGAGGAAATTACAAAAGAAGCAGCCGCAGCTGCTTTAAGGAGGACTGTCCACTGCTTCTCAGCCCTGCAGGCTCCTGATGGCCATTGGTGTGCAGAAATAGCTGGCGCTTTGTTCTTTCTTCCTCCATTGGTCATTATCATTCACTCTCTTCTTTTTCCCAATTAATTTCTTTTTTCTGATCACAAAATTTATGATTTCTTTAATTTCCACTTTGAAATCCTTTTCTTTTCTTTATTTTTTTAATTAATGAAATATTTTCCTTCCAAATGCAGATATTTTCTCTATACATTACAGGTCATCTTGATACAGTATTATCTAAAGAGCATTGTAAAGAGATCCTTCGTTACATATACTGTCACCAGGTAAAATATAAAAAATCAGAAGCAAGAGTTATTGTTTTAAAATTTACAGTTATATTAATGGAAATTATGCATATATAGAACAAGGATGGAGGGTGGGGATTGCACATAGAAGGACACAGCACAATGTTCTGCACAGTGCTGAACTATATATGCATGAGAATGCTTGGAGAAGGGCCTAATGGAGGAATCGAAAATGCTTGTGAAAGAGCAAGAAACTGGATTCTTCTTCATGGCGGTGCTACTGCTATTAGCTCCTGGGGAAAGACCTGGCTCTCTGTATGCCTTTTATTTATTCCTATATATAATCTTTATTTATCCAATTATCAATTTTCATGATTTTGTATTTGGAGTTTATGAATTGACATTTGCAGATACTCGGTGTTTATGAATGGGATGGAACCAATCCCATGCCTCCTGAGTTTTGGGCATTTCCTACCATTTTTCCCTTTCATCCAGGTTTTTAATTTTCTTTTTTAAAAATTTTCTAGTTTATTCCATATATTAGCTGGTCATAAGTAGGGATGAATATGGACGGGTTAATCCATCTATAAGCAAAAAAAAATTAATCAGTCCATTAATATCAGTTTTTAAAATTACTAATCATTAATCGGTCCGTTACATTCAGTTAACCAGTCCATCGATTTAGATTTTTCAGTTTGGTTAATCAATATTTTTCGTTTAACCAATAAAATGTATAACATAAAATTATATAAAATTAAACAGCATTCAATTCAATTTTTAATGTGTAAAATAATTTAATATAAAAATTACGAAACAAACATAATTTAGTAGCCAAAATTTATATTTTATAAATTATTAGCTAATATTATAAATAGATTTGATATTTATTAAAAATTACTATATTTGATTCCAAATCAAATAAAATTTTGGATAATAATGTAATTAAATGCTATTAAGTAAAATATGAACATCAATATATGATAAAAAAATATATAAAAGTTAATTATATACTATATATATAAATATTGCTATATAATTAAAGAGAATGATATAATATAAATTTAATTTAAAGTATTATATAAATTTTATAGAAAAATATAAAAAATTAAGGTATAAAAATAAAAATATAATTTAAATATATTTTAAGATATTATTTTATATAAATTTTAGAAAGAAATAGAAAAAAATTGAATATATATATGAACCGGTTAACCGTGGATTAACAGTTAAACGATACTTAAAAATCTAAATCGTAACCAACAATAAAAAATGTAAAAATTAAAAACCGTAATCGAATTAATCAAATCGGTTAACTATAAAAATTAATTTAATTTCGGATCAATTTTTTAATTAATCATATTTTCTATTTTTTTTGTTAACCCCTTATCATAAATATAAATTTCATTTACAGTGGCAATTAGTGTTTTTAATTATTTTTTAGGTAAAAGGAATTATTTGTTTCTATATTTACTTTTACAGCAAAAATGTTTTGCTATTGTCGGGTGACCTACATGCCTATGTCATATTTGTACGGGAAGAAATTTGTTGGTCCTGTCACGCCTCTCATTTTACAACTAAGACAAGAAATCTACAATCAACCTTGTCACAAAATCAATTGGAAGGGTGTGCGCCATTTATGTGCAAAGGTAGGTGAATGAAATTACAAATAAATCAAAT
This sequence comes from Excoecaria agallocha, assembly GCA_037975025.1. Lineage (NCBI taxonomy): Eukaryota > Viridiplantae > Streptophyta > Magnoliopsida > Malpighiales > Euphorbiaceae > Excoecaria > Excoecaria agallocha. The sequence continues at coordinate 48,430,457 of CM075814.1, read as the reverse complement.
CAACCATAAATTGTTACATTAAAAAAATTAATAAAAGTGATATTTGAATGATAACCACGATATTAATTTGATCATAAATAATTTTTTTCGTAAATTAAAATAGGATGTAATTGCGTATGTTATAATTCCAGGAGGATAATTACTACCCTCATACTACGATACAAAAATTGATGTGGGATGCTCTTTATACATTTAGCGAGCCTCTTTTCAACCATTGGCCCTTCAACAAATTGAGAAAAAATGCTCTCAAAACAACAATGGATCATGTTCATTATGAAGATGAAAATAGTCGATACATTACCATTGGATGTGTCGAAAAGGTAATCAAGAAATCAATATCAATTAACCTATGCATTAATATATAGTATTAATCTCTAATATTGTCAAACTGCAACAGCCACTGTGTATGCTTGCTTGTTGGGTTGAAGATCCCGATGGAGATGCTTTTAAGAAGCATCTTGCGAGGATTCCTGATTATTTATGGCTTGCAGAAGACGGGATGAAGATGCAGGTTAGTTTTCCACACATAATGCCTACGACTTTTTTTAAAATATCCTTTATATTTGCATTCTTTTACCACGTAATCTATAAAATCGGTTTTCGTTTAAATTGCAGAGTTTTGGGAGCCAAGTATGGGATACTAGTTTTGCTCTTCAAGCCTTGATAGCCAGCAATCTTTCTGAGGAAATAGGACCTACACTTAAGGAAGGGCACAGCTTTTTGAAGAATTCTCAGGTTTTTACTTAAATTCTTATTATCAAAGATAGCAGAAAGCTAATTAAAATAATTATCACCTTCATTGATTTGTTTTTACGTTATTAAATTTGAAAGGTGACTGAGAATCCTTCGGATGACTTCAAGAAAATGTTTCGTCATATATCGAAAGGAGCATGGACATTTTCTGATAGAGATCATGGATGGCAAGTTTCTGATTGCACTGCTGAGAGCTTGAAGGTAATTACATTAGCATAAATTTGTATTATATATTAAAATAATTGCAATATTTATTAAAAATTTTCTCTATTTATCTGCATAGTGTTGTTTACTCTTCTCAATGATGTCCTCTGAGATCGTTGGAGAGAAATTGGAAGCTGAGAAACTTTACGATGCTGTTAATATCATACTCTCTCTTCAGGTGTGGATTATTAGACAATTTAACTTGACTGGTTTTTCACGAAGATATGTTCAGCCAAATTGTTGTTCATTAATTAATTATTATTGCAGAGTGAGAATGGTGGTGAGTCAGCTTGGGAACCTGCACGAGCAAATTCACTGTTGGAGGTACGTACCCAATTGAAAGAAAAAGAAAAGTTTAAAATCAGAAATCTTCAATTTTTCCTCTCCTCGTGAAAATTTGTGTCTAATTTTGAAATTTTCTTTCGTTGTTTTTGAAAAAATAGTGGCTGAATCCTGTGGAATTCATGGAAGATATTGTGATTGAGCATGAGTAAGATGAACTCTTAGACCATTTTCCTTCTGAAGTTGAATTTATCTTGTTTAAAATTCAACCACAACTTTTTATGAATAAAATTATGTCTTTGAAAAATTTTTACATGATAGAATAAATTATTATAACTTTGAATTAAAATGTCATAAATTTTTTGGAATCATCAGGTATGTGGAATGCACTTCATCATCGATTCAAGCATTAAGTCTATTTAGCAAGTTGTATCCTGGGCACAGGAAGAAAGAAATTGATAATTTCATAGTAAAAGCTGTACGGTTCATTGAAGACATGCAAAAACCTGATGGTTCATGGTACTTATTAATGGTTTTATATATGTAGCACAGGTGTAATATATAAAATAATAATGAAATTGAAAACAGGTATGGGAATTGGGGAATATGCTTCATATATGGAACATGGTTCGGCATAGGAGGTTTAGCAGCAGCTGGCTACACTTTTGAAAACTGTGAAGCTATTCGTCGAGCTGTTGATTTTCTTCTTCATTCTCAAAAACCTGATGGTGGTTGGGGAGAGAGTTACCTTTCTTGTCCTAAAAAGGTTTTCTTTATTTTTCTTTAAATAAAATTAACAATTAAATGTCTATTAATCATCTATTAAATTACAGGTATATGTCCCTCTTGATGGAAACCGATCCAATTTGGTACATACTTCACTTGCTATGATGGGTTTGATTCTTGCTGGACAGGTCTGTTTCCGATTTTTTTTTTTGGTTTTAAATCCCAGTTACCCAAAGTTCTAAGTTCTGTTTTATTTAATTACCAGCCCAAGAGAGACCCTACTCCTTTACACCGTGCTGCTAAGTTGTTGATCAATTCTCAGACAGAACTTGGTGATTTTCCTCAACAGGTAATTACTGAAAAATTCTCAGCTAAAACTTCGTCCGTTTTTTTTTTTAATAGTCTCTAGTCTTAAAATATATTTATCCCAATTAAGATGAATGGACCTTGATAAAGCCTGAGACGTTTTTATATGAAGTAGAGGATTTGTGGCTACGATTCCCAATCGGATGCTTTGTCCTGCAAGGTGGAGTGCCCGGTCGGATTCGGTCGTTAGCACTCCGAAACTTAAATTAGTAGTTTTTAGAGAAAGAATGCTTAGAGAGAGAGTCTCAGATATTCAATACTTGGAGTCATTATGTTTTAGGCTATTTATAGGAGTTCTTTGGAGGGGTACTCGAGTACCTTGGGACGTGATAACCGACAGTTAGAGCAGGTGAGCAACGATGTGACAGGAAGCAGGTGGAGAGTATGGGCATTGGCTTGTGTCAGTGAGCTGACAGACCGTGTTATCCCATCAGTCCGATCGGACATCACACCTTCCTATCTTATCTTCCAGCTCACGCTTTGCCTTTTTGTTATTGGGCTTGTGCCATGCCAAGTCTTTCGGGTCCTTCTGCTCTTCTCGTTCATCTTCTTGGGCCAGTTCACCTTTTGGTGATTTTTCTTGATCCAGATCAATACCTGTGCAGAATTGGTGTTGAGCGGAGTAAAAGTTCGAGCCTGCTGGCCACTACCCCATTCGGACCTGAATCGCTCTGCCTCCTTTCTTTTTCCCAAATTTCTCGAAGTGTAGGCTCTCTCGGGACTCCTTGCAATCTGCTCGAATATTGGAGCTTGGTTGAACGACCGTCCATCTGGGTGCTGGAGCTAGGGATGCTCACAGGGCGGGGAATCCCCAACCTCGGCGGGGACCCATCCTGAATGGGGCGGGGATTCCCTGATTTTTCCCCCCACGGGGATTAAAAAATCCCCGAGATGCATTTCGGGGCGGGGACGGGGAATGGGATATCCGCCCCGCGGGGATCCTTGCCCCGATGTATATTATTACCCTTAATTTTCTAGTTATTTACATATGTGCCATTCTATATAAATATCTCTAATTGAAACCCTAACTTCAGTTTCTTTCATTGCCGTTTTCTCTCTTCTCCCTCACATCTACACAGCTGGTCCTTGCTTCTTTCTCTTTGTCTCTCTATCTACTCTTTCTTGCTTCTTTCTCTTTCTATATACACTCATATATATATATATATATATATATATATATATATATATATATATATATATATATATATATGAGGACAAGGCCAAGGGACAAAATCGGAAGAGAAGCGAAAATAAGCCACTATAAACTTAAAGAAGAAATCTAGAGCATGATGTGCAGGCACCGTCAAGGGAAAGACCAATTCGGATGTGGAACTTACAAGTTTTGCAATCGGAGCAGCAGTTAATTTTTATTTGCACTCCCATACTTATGGTGCTTACCAAATATATATGTGGCATTGTGGCTGTTTCTGGGATTATAAATAGGGGGCATGGGTTTCTCTCTCTCTCTCTCTCTCTTTCTCTATATATATATATATATATATATATATATATATATATATATATATATATATATATATATATATATATATATATATATATATATATATATATTATCAGCAAATTGAAACCACCAGCTGCAGTAAAGTATATAAACTTACAAAGATCTAAATCAAATGTTTCATTGTGATTTGACCAATTTCACGCTTAATTATTCTCCCTTTTCCTTTTTTTTTTTCAAATCAGCATCTCATTTTTTTTTCATTTTGTATGATATTCATCTCATTTATTCATTTTCAATCTTTTTTTACCGACATTTGTGAAAATTAAATCAATTGATCTTGCTATAATATAAACTGACTATTTGGAGATTCTTGTATACCATACATAATAAATTTCTCTTTCTCGTTTTAGGTTGATTTTCTTTTTGTTAAATGGCTTAGATGCCTTGCTTGGCTACTCAGAAAATGATTTATGAGGTTTGATGAAAATTTTTGTTAATTTTTTTTTTATGGGGGACGAGGATCCCCGCGGGACAGGGACGGGGGAACTTCCCTCCCCGATATTGGGAACGGGGGCGGGGAATCCCCGCCACTGGCGGGGCAGTGAGTGGGGGAGCAATCCCCGACCCCACCCCGTGATCATCCCTAGCTGGAGCCTATCCATGACGTTGCTCCTTTTGCCTCTGTTGGACCTTAAGACGTCATCCAGTTGGATATGTTACTTAGCTCTTTCCATTAGATCGGAAAAGCTAGTTGGCGACCTTGTTGTAATTGATTCAAATAACGGCCTATCAACAGTGCCGTTGGCTAAAGCGGTGGATGCCATCTCCACGCTTACATTTCTCACCTCCAATATTGTAACTTGGAATCTGTCGATGAAATCTCGAAGACTTTCATCGATCCTCTAATAGAGGTTGCACAGGTCGTTCACAGATTTTGGAGCTCGCTCTGTACAATTAATTGTGTGATGAATAGCTTCTTTAGTTGTCGAAAAGAGATGATCGACCCCTACAGGAGCTCGTGGAATCACGTGAGGGCATCTCCTCTCAAGGTGATGGGGAATATCCTGCAGACAACCCTTTCATCGTAGGTGTACACCTGCATTTTCATTAGATATTCTGCAAGATGAGAGGCAGGGTCAGTCTTACCTATATACCTGTCCATTATCACGTCTTTCCACCTGGAAGGTAGTTCTGACTCCATGATTTCCTTGCAAAATGGGGAGGCTGTGTTGTCGCAGGTGTTTCCCTTGAACACACCTTTTTTGGAACCTGTCAAGCCAAACTGCTTGAGCTTCTGCTTGAACCATTTGTCCTCCCTGCTTATGGCTGTTGAGGCAAATTCGTCTATTCGCCCTTTAGTACGGCTGCGATTTGGCATGCACATGAAAGACAAATCGTCTCCAATGAACGAGGTGGAAGATCTACTGGGGATGTATGGAGAATCTCTGCTTGAGGACATTGTCCCCTTACCCTTGTCGTTTCTACTCGGGGTTCTAGCCCCCACTCTTCTACCATCATGAGCTCTTGGCTCGTTGATGAAACTTCCCTTGTTTCTTCTTCTTTCGAAGTGTTCGACCATGAAGTCCATTTCATGGCCTCCTTCAGAAGTCCTGGGCATTTTTTTCTTCTTTAGAGTTTGGACTATACTCTTAGTAAAGTCACTAAGAATGGTGCGCATGTCCCTAATAGTAACAGAGGTATCTTTCGATTGTCGCATGAATACGTCGTTGAAGTTTGGGAGGAGGTTACCCCTAGTAGGGGATCTAGGAGATCTTTCTCTTCTTTTTGAGGGTCTAGATCTGTCCTGGCTGTTGCGATCACAATCTCCAGAAGCTTCGTTTGCGTTGGATCTTGAACTCGCTATCGCCTCTCAACGAGAGCACCCAATGATAAAGCCTAAGATGTCTTTATCTGAAGTAGAGAACCTGTAGCTACGATTCCCGATCTGATGCTTTGTCCTGCAAGGTGGAGTGCCCGGTTGGATCCGGATGTTAGCACTTCGAAAGTTAAGTTAGTAGTTTTTAGAGAAAGAGTACTTAGATAGAGAGAGTCTCAGATATTCAATACCTTGAAGCGTGATAACCGGCAGTTGGAGCAGGTGAGCGGCGATGTGACATGGAGCAGGTGGAGAGTATAGACGTTGACTTGTGTCAGTGGGCTGACAGAACGTGCTGTCCCATTAGTCCAATCGGATATCACGCCTTTCTACCTTGTCTTTCAGCTCACGCTTTGCCTTTTTATTATTGGGCTTGGACCATGTTAAGTATTGTTGGACCAACCCGATTGAATCTTTGAAGATGTATTTTTCATAGTTAAAAGACCTATTTGAAACAAAATCAATGTAGAAATAGCTGGGTTCATTTTCTTTAATTTTGAAATGTTAGTTGATCTAATTTGATTGTTGACAGGAAATAGTAGGAGCATTTATGAAGAATTGCATGTTGCAGTATGGAGCATATAGAAATATCTTCCCTTTGTGGGCGCTAGCTGAATATCGCCGACACGTTCCTTTGTATTCCAGAAATAATAATTGTTAGCGGACAGAAAATATATGTTGGAATGAACGAATGAAGGAAATAATGCTTTATAATTGTAAGTTCACCGAAGATTGAAACAGACAAACTGCAAATATCATATTTATACACACAGAATCCTCTTTTCAAATAATATCACTATTAAAAGTCATTCCCTGGGTTTATTTTATTCGGTTTGATATGAAATCTATTTGTTATTTGAAATTGTTCCAGATGATTTTGTTTATTTTTCTGTAAATTAAAAAAAATTAGAAAAATAGTGTAATTGAAAGAATAATTAAAAATTTAAAATGTTAAAAAATGATACTTTTAATTGCCGTTTTCTGACCACGTGGATTCATCCGTCGGATTGCAAATTTTGTATATAAAATAAAAAAGTTGGTCAAATATGTAGGGCCCATATCTGTTAAAATAAACCTCAGTTTGACTTTTGTTTTTTTAAATGAAAAAGTTTTTTATTAACGTAAACCAGATGCTTGATCTACAGTACAAAACAACGCTGACACATAAACACGTCTGACTCTAAATTTATATATATATAAAACTAAAATTTAATCAAATTACCGTTTTCCATATATGTTGCTGCTTATCAAATAAATCAAGAACAATGAAGAATTCAACTCCAATTCTGATAACCATCATCATTCTTCTTGCTATTGTTCATATCTCGAGTTATCGTCACCTTGACACCATAAAAGAAGATCGAGCAGACGAAACTGTAAAATTTTCTTGGCATTTTCCTGCAAACGAGCTCCATCACCGTCGGCCAGAGTGCAGATCAGCCCTGTCTATGGATTTTTTTTTATAGAAAAACTGTTATGGAGTTTTTTTTTATAGAAAAACTGTTACATCTCAATTTAGATGATAATTAAATCTTGAATAAAGTTTGTCAAAACTCTATTTAAATATATTTTATTTCAGATGATCTCCGTTAAGTATGAAAAACAATTCCAATCTAATGAACGAAGAAACTTCAAGTTGTTCTACTCTATGAAAAATTCAAGAAATTAGGGTACTAATTATATAAAATATTTTGAGGTGCTTCATACTCATAATCATGCATTATAAAAGTGTTCTAAAGTATTAAAATTAATTTAGTCAAAAATTGTTTTTAAAAGTCACTAAAAGTACGTTTATCAGAACTGATTTTAGAAAACGTTTTTCTATTATAGTGCATTAAAAATGTTCGCCAGAACTTACAGTTATACTTTTTACTAAAAGATAAAATAACGGTTAGTTTCAGATTTTTGATAGTCTGTCTTAACTCTAAAGCTAGATTTTATTTTCTAACGATTATAATTAATTTTTTGCTATAAATACAAGTTATTTTGAGTCCTTCGAAAAAAAAAGAGAAGTCGGAAAATCATTTTATTTTTTGAGATACAAATCTTACACATTTTCTAATCAACTTTTCACATCTTACACTTCATACATTATCATCATCCTCGACTAGATTATAATATTTCTGTTGTAATCCTTTTGTGAGGAATATTTGTGATAAGATTGTGAGAAATGGTTGGCTAAAATCTTAGGAACTCTAATAAGTTTTTACATCTTTTTCTTGAAAAAAAAAATTGTAGGTAAAATATACTAAAATTATATATTGATTTTGACTCTTGCCTATTAAAATAGTTGTTAGCGGAGAGAAAAACTCAAGACGATGTCTTGGAGAGTGCATGTAGGTATAAAGGCCGAACTACGATAAATTTATACGTTGCTCTACTCTATTTCTCCCCTCTTCTCTATTTTGCTTCTAAAATTATTTTAACAAAACTAATTTATTGAAAAAGATTGTTTTATAAAAAAAGATTTATGTTAAAATTGTATTTTGTATATATTCTGATATCTGTAAACTGAATTTACCTTAAAAAAGATTTTAAAAAATTAATTTTTATTATTCATTATATTCTTCATAATAACCAGATTTACTTTACCAAAATATCATTCATTCTGATTCATCAAAATTTATTCTGAAAAATCGAGTGATATTCAATTCATTGCATTTTGTGTGTTTTGGGGACCAACAAAAGCAACATGCGGTGAACATAAGTTTTTTATTAACATAAAGTCTAAAAGTTTCAGTTCATCAATTTATTAATTAAATTATTTTATTTTCTTTTAAATATTTTCTCTTCCACTGCACCATCATTATCTACGGTAGCATTTACCGGTCGCAAAAGTTAATTAATGAACTACCCGTTTAAATTCCCACTGAAACTTAAAAGATGTTTATGTTGCAGGCTTCTGAATTTCTCGTTTCTCCAGGAATTATTTATTTGCAACGGAAAAATAGACTCTAAGCTCTACAGCTGCAGCTTTTTCATTTAAAAAAAAAAAAGTCCAACGAAGGTGGCCTTTTTTAACAGATGTGGGCTCCACATATCTGATCACTTAGCTTCAAATGTCATCAGAAAACGGCATCTCAGTGTGCCGTTTTCTACGTGTGGGTCCCATGGTTAGAACAGTTTTCAAAAAGGCACCCTTTGAATTTGTCAAAAAACAATATGTAGCCGTACTGTTTTATATATAAAATTTGCGATATGATGACGGAGCAAGAAAGGATACGGATGAAAAAAAAAATTATATATATATATATATATATTATATTTTTATTTTTATATTTTTAATTTTAATTTTTTTTTTAAATTTATATAAAATAATATTTTAAAATATATTTAAATTATATTTTTATACCTTAATTTTTTATATTTTTTTATAAAAATTATATAATACTTTAAATTAAATTGATATTATATTATTATTTTTAATTATATATTAATATTTATATACAGTATCTGATTAATTTTTATATATGTTATTTTTTTATCATATATTGGTACTTATATTTTACTTAATAATATTTAATTATATTTTCTTATATTTTTTAGAATTTATGTTATAACATTTAATATTATCCAAAATTTTATTTGACTTATAATAAAAAATAATAATTTTCAATAAATATCAAATATATTTTATAATATTAGCTATTAATTTATAGAATATAAATTTTGGCTAGTAAATTATGTTTGTTTCATAATTTTTATATTAAATTATTTTATACATTTAAAATTGAATTAAATTTTATCTTATTTTTTTATATAATTTTATGTTATAAATTTTAATAGTTAACCAAACCGAAAAATGAAACCGATGAATTGATTAACCGAATTTAACTGATTGATTAATGATTAGTAATTTTGAAAAATCGATATTAATGGAGTAGTTAATTTTTTTTATGAACTGTTTAACCGGTTCATGCTAAATTTAATTAAGGACACCATTTTTTAACACTTTAAATTTTTAATTATTTTTTTGTTACCCCATTTTTCTAAATTTTTTAAATTTTACACTCAAACAAAAAAAAAAACGATTCTCTACGCCCCCATACAATCTATATTCCAAGCCTACCCTTTCCTAACTGGCTTTATCAAAATTCCATCTGCTTCTAAGAATCAGCCGTCTATTAGCTTAAGTTATTTCGCCTCTCCATTAGGATATTAATATGGGGTTTGTAAGACCTAATTAGCTCCCTTAATTAGAGCATAAATTCCAACTTCGGATCCCTGTGGTGGCTTGAAGCTATCCAGTACCAATCCTCATTATGTTGGAAATAAAACGCCATTTTTTTTATAGGTAAATCTAATACAATTAATTAAATTAAAAAATTGAAAGAAATAAAAACACAAATAGAGCAAGTAGAATAAATATAAATTTATACTATTTTTTAAAATTTAAAATGCATTATACTTAAATGTGCTGATATAATAACACATCATATAAAAATTAACAAATATCCTTCAAAATTAACAAAAAAAAAATTTATTCTATTTCCAAATTCTTCCAATTTTAGAGTACATGTAGAATATGAGTTTTTATTACAATGATTCAAATGGCATATTGATTTAATTAAGTGTTATGTACTCTAATTTTTTTTAAAAAAAATAAATTTTTATATTTATTATTTATAAAATTGACAAATATAGATATTCAAGATGATATTATTAAAATTTAAGTATAAAGTGAAATTTAAGTGTCTCTATCTATATTAAGCTTTTTGATTTTGATTAATCTTTTTCTTGGATCCTTTGAATTTTGAAACATCATATCTTTGGTAGAGACAATAATGGAGTCGTGTAACGATCCATATCCATCCTTTGGTCATTTTCTCATTTGCCCATCACCCATTATTTTTACTTTTTTTTAAAGTTTATTTATGTATTTTTTAGCCCCTTATTTGCAAAAATATGTAATTAAAGCCCCTTAATTGAATAGTCAACCTTAATTTTTGTCATAATTTATAGCTCTAATGTAACTGAAAATTTGTCCCATTGAGTTCTTTGAATAGAATATTACTCCTTTGCTTCTGTTCTTGAACAGAATATTATTTAAATATATATTGAATTCAAATAACAATTTAATAAAATAAAAAAAGAATTAAAAAACTAGATGTAAACTATTATTTTAGTCAAATTCGAAAATTCTGAATTTAATGCAGAAAAAAATAATAAAAAAGTTAAAAGAATTCAATGGATTCAAATGAGAATTTAAAGATTGAAAAGTAAAAAGATATATAAATTAAGGAATGGGAGTGGGTTTTACCTAATTAAATAAACAGTGATGCAGTGTGCACGACATAAGATTGGATTGACAAACGCAGTTCAACTATAGCTCAATTTCTTCCAAAAAAAAAAAAATCTCACATTCTCACATAATTACAAATTAAATTGTGAGTCTAAAAATATAAAACTTCTAAATAATCAAGTTGACAAGAATTCTAAATTATCGAAAATTCCTATTTAATATAGGAATAAGAAAATTTTTATTTACTTCAAACTAAAAATAAAAATTGTTAAGAAAAAAAAAAGAAGAAATATTAACGTGTGGTACAATCCAAACTAAATTTCAAATCACATCTCCAACACGTCATTATCAATCATAAAATCAGTTTTTTTTTTCCTGATAGACTCTTGGTTAAATAATTGGAAGTGAAAAAACTTAATGTATTTTTTTAAATTTAAGAAATAATTTAAAGCATTATCTTATTTTACACTTTTTATTATGAAAAAAGGTGCAAAAATATCCCTGAAGTTGAAGTTGTCAACGAGGAGCTTAAATGCCCCTAATCTTTTTTCTGTAACAAAAATTACCCTCAACCCAAAAAATAAGTACAAAAATGCTCCTCCATCTGTATTTTGTTACTTTGTGAATAATGATGCTGGCGTGGTTAATGATGTAGATATGGCTCAAGATGACGTGACGGATATATATGCAATACATTTTGCACCACGTGAATGCCACATCATCGTGGATCTCACCATTAATTTTTTTTTCCTTTCTTCTCTTTCTATCTCTCTCTACCTCTATCCCAAAGCACTATCCATGCTCTCTCTCACTCTCCTTTGAGTAACACGTCATTGGTGGTAACGAGTGGTGTCAGAACAGTGAAAGATGAATCCAAGAAATTAATTATTCTTTATTTGGGGATAGGAGTTTCTGGTGGTGAAGGCAGTGCAAGAAATGGACCATCTTTGATGCTTGGTGGGTCTTTTAAAGCTTATAATAATATAAAGGATATATTGGAGAAAGTTGTTGCTCAAGTTGAAGATGGGCCGAGTGTGACTTATATTGGTAAGGGAGGTTCTGGGAATTTTGTTAAGATGGTGCGTAATGGGATTGAATATGGTGATATGCAGCTCATTTCAGAGGCCTATGATGTGTTGAAGGATGTGGGAGGATTATCAAACACTGAATTGGCTATTCAGATTTCACTTAATGTTATGGCTTATTTTGTAAGGGCTAAAAGCTAAAAAAAGAAGCATGAAGCTAAAGTTAATGGCAATCGCATAACATAAAATAAAGAATGATAAGTAACTTGATTCTTGTTTAATGAATGAGATTTGATAGGATGGTTACAAGTGAGTTGGTTTCTTATAGGGCCAAAAAAAAGTACAGATCGTGTTTTGGGAAAAATATAGGGACTTTTTTAAATTTGGGATTGTTTAAGTTTGGGAGTTTTACAAAACTACCCAAAAAAAAAGATGTTAAACTTAAAAATACTCACTTCTTTTTTCCTCTTTCAAAAATACCTTTTTTTAAATTTTTATTTTTAAAAATACTACTTTTTTCATTTAACTTAGACTCCCCATGTTTTCACGCCTCATTTTCCTCCTCCTCCTCCTTATTCTTATCAATATATATATATATTTGTAATCTAACTTTGCACAGTTGGCACGATAAGACAGAGAGCTGTATTTTTATGGGTTATATATATTTGTATACAATTATACAAAGCAATGTATTTGTATGAGTTGAGTCTAAAATACCCATAATTGCCAGTTTAATTTGCCTACCAGAACAACATCCAGTTGATATTATAATTAACAGGAAGCATAGAGATTTATGATTCAAAGAAACTTGATATAGAGTTAAAAAAACATAATTTAATATAATTTATAACAAAATTCAAGGCTAATTAATATATGATACATACACAATTAACGACAAACTGCATCAGACTACAATCCTTAGTCCAAAGAAATTCCAGATGATCCCTTGTCAACGTATAAGCAATTTAACTAGGTTGTCAGTTAAATAAAGCTTGTGAATCAAGCTCTACAATGGCAGCAAACGTAATGCCGCAGTGTAGTGGTCAGGTGATAGATTTCTGGTAGACCGTTTGACCTGGACGTTGGTGGCTGGTGATTAATATATGTCTCCTTGTGATGGACCGGTGATTAATACATGTCATCCGTCTTTCTCTTTCCTTTTGATTTTTTTTCGTAGTAATCAATACAGTTAGTTAGAATTCTTGTAATACTAAATGTGGCAGAAATTGTATACTACCTTAGTAAGAGAATGAAATTGATAGTTTATGTTAATTCTGCTCACAAAATTCGTTAAAGTTTGATGTAAAAAAAAAATAAATTCAGTATTACGAAATAATTACTCAAAAAATTTAATTTAATTAATCTTGATAAAATTTAAGGTTTTACAGAATAGCTGTAATAAATTTATATAAAGAGAAAAATTAGTAAGTAATTTGGCGGTCGTGTAATGTCATAGTCAAGGCAACACCATGTGATGACATCAAAATTTACATAATAAATCATTAAAAGAAAAACACATTCACAGACTACAACTTAATATAACATTAACATGAATTTGCATTTTTTCAAACTTTGATATACCTGATATACCAACGGTATACCATGTATACCGTTGGTATATCATAATCCAGAATACCATTTTTAATTCTGGATTTTGGTATACCTGGTATACTGATGGTATACCAAAATTCAGATTGGCAATCTCAATTCTGGATTTTAGTATACCGATAGTATGCCTGGTATACCAAAATCCAGAATTGAAAATACTATTTTAAATTTTGGTATACCAACGGTATACCTGGTATATCAATGGTATACCAAAATAAAAAATAAAATTTAATTTTAATTATCATTCAAAAAAATAATATATATATATACCGTGATATACCATTGGTATACTGGATCTACCAAGTGGTATACCGTGGTATACCATGACATACCATGTATACCAAACGTTATACCATTGGTATACCATGTACACCGGATGTACCATGTGGTATATCATGTATAACAGATGGTATACCATAATATACCAGGTATACCATTGGTATACTGGATCTACCAGGTGGTATACCATTCAGAGTAGTCAGACTTTCTCAATTGACCAAAATTCGAATATCATATTTTTCTAGTTCAAATATATATATATATATATATATATATATATATATATATATATATAATATATATATATATATATATATATATAATCTACTTGTGGCTACTTTTTATGTTAGATAAGGGACATCAATTCGATAAACTGTGCTGTATATATGATGTCCAAAGTCTTACGTGTAAGATACAACTACTATTTCCGCTGGCTTTAAAAAGGTACAGTTGATCTTTGAAATAAATGAAGTAAAATTACTTATGTTACAAAAGTAAACATAATGCAAAAAGAATACACAATTAACAAAAATTGAATTAGTAAAAAATGCAGGTATGAAACAGATTTATAAAATAAACGGATTGATCTGTGACCCATTTGATCTATATGTGACCTGATTCATTTACAATTTGCTCTGCTTACGACCACTGATAATCAAGGCCATTGTAAGAAGGACCAGCCCAGCTTCATGGGTAGGGCTGACTGCTGATCTTTATCATAGAACCTAATTTTGGATAATAATGCTAATTTAGGATAATGATATGCAATGGCTATCCCTAAAATTGTCCATTTGAGGTGAAATAATAAAAATGAAATTACCTCAAGAACTCCTCCTGTGGAATATTTTAAGACACGAAGAAATGCTTTAGTCCGTGTAGCCTTTGATTTTGCTGCACAAACCAAATGCTATTACTGACAGTGCAATATGAGATGATCCAACATGATCTAAGAAAACATTTTCAACCAGGTCACAAATTGAAGGAGAGGATAATCACTTGTCTCTGTGTTCAATTTTTGGCCAGTACAGCTGCTAGGATATAGCTGAGGGCATCAATCAATGGACCTTTGAGATCCATGTCATAATATGCCCTAAGAATTCTTAAAATAAATTGACTGGCAACTTATCCCAAGATTCTTAATCTTTTCCATTCTGTAAATCTTAAAAATTAACAGTAAGCACTTGGAGCATTCAAACAAACGGAAAGAACCAATCGTCCCAAGCTAAGATGACAAACCTGGCTCTTGTATTCATTCGACACAAGTACCAAGCCCCAAGCTGCATTTTTAACAGTAGCTGTGAATGCCCCAATGGACTTAACTCTAATTCTCCGATAGCTTAGTGACCATAATAATTAAAAAAAAAAGAAAAGTAAAAAAGAAATAAATGAGGAAGATCATGTGCAAGCAAAAATGCGAAAAGATGAATAGGAAAGCAAAACGAGAAAAGATGAATTAACGTATTGGACAGAGCGAGAACCCTAGGATTAGCCATTTGGCGGCCCAATTTTTCAGATTTGCCTCAGACTCCTCTACTCTTGGCCACGCGGATCGACATAACGATCTTCTGCTTGGTTCCTTCAATTGCTGCCTCGCAGGCTCTCCGAAGCTCCTCATCGTCGGCGCTAGATTTTTCCATTGCCCTTGTGGTTTCAGTTCCTTGGCTAATAGAGATTGAGAAATGGACATGGGAAAGATCAGCAAGCGTGTCCAATTTTGTTTGTTGCTTTTTCTAATTCATTATTGCTAGTTTAATTTTTTTTTTATCTGGGATAAAAAAATGGCATTTAAAAAAAATTAAAATAAGGTATTTTTAAATATTTTAAAAGTTTTGCCTGCATTTTTTAAATTGGGGGTTAAAAAGTGGTAAAGCGTGTAATTTCCTCTTTAAGTTTTTATTTGAGAAAATAGGGCTGTTTTTTTAACTATTTGGATAAATGGGATCTATCAACCCATTTTCGCAACAACTCACTGCGAAAATAGACATATGAGGCCGGCAAGAGAATGAGAGTTGATGATGGTGGGGCTCACTTGTTTATTTCTGCAACAAGGGGCTGCAAAAATGGATATATTAATTATCCATCCCATTTATAACCGAATAGTTGCTTTACCATAATGGTAAAGTTGCACAATAATAAACCCAAGGTCTTGGGTTTAATTTTCATGGACAGCAATATATTAAATTTCTTTTTCTTTTTTTTAAGATTAAAATTTACTATTAATTTTTATACATTAATTAATTAAAATTTATAATTAATTTTTTAAATTAAATAATATTATAATCAATTTAAATTATTTTATATTATCTTTATTTTTTTCAATTTTTTAAAAATGAAAATGAAAATGGTAAAATTTAGCTCTAATTAATTGTGGAAATAACTAAAATTTCAACTATTATTCAAATAGGAGATTTTCTGGTTTAAAATTCATTATTTAGATAGGAATTTGTTAATAATCTCATCATTATTTTTTTAAGGATCTAATTAACAGTTTAATCTCCTATTTGAATAATAGTTGAAATTTTAGTTATTTCCACAATTAATTAGAGCTAAATTTTACCATTTTCATTTTTAGAAATATAATTAAAAAATTAATTAAATTATATTATAATAGATGATATAATGGTAAGTTGATTTAGAATTAAACATAATAAAATTTGCAGATTAATATGTAAAATGTGGAGTTTGTATAAATAAATTATGTAATTGGTGAAATTGAGTCTAATTTAATTTTTATGTAGCTAAAGTGCTAAACGATGCAAAATATGGAGTTTTTTTATTACTCGCTGCAAAATGTGAAATTGACTCAATTAAATTAAATTAGACTAATTTAATTTTCAGTGTAAATTAAAATTTATAATTACTTTTTTTTAAAAATTGAAAAAAATAAAGATAATATAAAATAATTTAAATTGATTATAAAATTATTTAATTTAAAAAAATTAATTATAGATTTTAATTAATTAATGTATAAAAATTAATTTTAAATTTTAATCTTAAAAAATAGAAAAAGAGATTTAATATATTATTATCCATGGGTTGGAATTAAATCCAAGACCTTGGGTTTATTATTGTGCAACTTTACCATTATGGTAAAACAACTATTCGGTTATAAATGGGATGGGTAATTAATATATCCATTTCCGCAGTCTTTTATTGTGAAAATGAACAAGTGGGCCCCACCATCATCAACTCTCATTCTCTTGCCAGCTCCACATGTCTCCAAATTTAAAAAAGTCCCAAAAATATAGAGAGAGAAGAGTGAGAGGGAAGATGGAGAGAGAAGATAGGAAAAGAAAAAAATAAAAAAATTAATAGTGAGATTCACAATGATGTGGCGCTTAGGTGGTATCAAACCTATTGCGTGTCCGCCACGTCATCTTGAGCCATGCTCAAATCATTAGTCACATTGGCATCATTACCCACAAATTGAAACGAATTGGCGGCCTTTTGAAAACTAAAACAAATGACACTAATGTGCACAAATATGTGATATTTGTATTGTTGTGTTAAATACATGGGTTCCACATGTTCAATGATACTGACGGAAATTAAAATGGAAATGAATTTTGTTTTTTTATTTACTTCGATAAATTTTTTATTATTTTTGATATTTTGCAATGTTATATTAATAATATTGAGTGTCATGCTTTTTAATTCTGTAAAAATAGTATAAATTTATATTTATTATTTATAAAATTAACAACTAAAAATATTCAATAAATTATTGTTAAATTTTAAATGTTTAAATAAATTGTGAAGTCAAATTTAAATATTAGTATACTTAATAAGGCTTCATAAAATAATTAATGATGGAGTATAATCTAGTCATATTTTTTTAAGAGAATTGAATGTTATTTAATTATTTTTATTATCTATAACTTTTTGATAGATATGGCAAAATTGATCCAAATTCAAAATTCAATCCAAATACGTCAAAAAAAAATCCAAACCAATCAAACCCAAATAAGTATCCAGTTGGTCAATTCAAAACTGATGCATTTTATTTTTCAATCCAATCCAATACCTATTGGATCAATTCAAACTGATCCATTTTATTTTTTAACCTATTAGATCTGTACCCAATAAATTTTTTCTAAAATTCATCTTTTTTTTTCCTTTTCATCTTTTTCCAAAATTCTAACCTATTGGTCGAGGAAAACCCTATTAAAACAGTAATACGACAATAAGGATGCCACGTGCATTTAGGCAAATGACGTGGCATGCTATGTCATCAATCCGGCAAGGATCCTTGCCGGAAACTAGTGAACATGACTTTTATGCAAAAATGTGATAAGTTTATTAATTTTTAAGTTGCGAATAAAAAGTCAGTTACTTTCGGGTGATAAGTCGTAAGTCCAATGACCGTGTGTGAAATTGATCCGAATTATTAAGAAAGCTAGCAAAAATTGAAATTATGGAAGATAGCACAAGTTTGCACTTTTGTTATTCTATACAACAATTTGGCATGTATGTAATTCTATCCTTTCTCATTTTCCTATAACAATAAC
Source organism: Excoecaria agallocha (assembly GCA_037975025.1). Taxonomy (NCBI): domain Eukaryota; kingdom Viridiplantae; phylum Streptophyta; class Magnoliopsida; order Malpighiales; family Euphorbiaceae; genus Excoecaria; species Excoecaria agallocha. The sequence continues at coordinate 48,412,126 of CM075814.1, read as the reverse complement.
ACTAGCTTACAGAGGAAACAAAGAATGACAAGTAAAAACTATCTCCTCTGGAAATTAAAGGACTTAATAGATACAGCAAAAATGGTTGCAAAAAGCACTGTAATTCCTACAATGACACCTGCAACTACTCCCAGAAAATCATGCTTTATACCATAATATTCTCTGATAAAATCTCCCACTGTTTGGCTTCCACCCTCAAATGTATCTTTAATATCTCCAAACTGTGATCCTATTAATCCGTATAATGTCCACGAAACTGGACATGCCCAGTAGTACCATCTCCACCACACTGGCATCCTCTGTTATTGCCATGAACATTATAACAGTATAAGCCTACTACATAACCATACAAACAACAAATCTATACCAATTAAAAAAATCAACAACACATACCGTTCGGGGGACGATAAATCCTGAAAAGAGGTTCCATATTCCATAAAATGCTGATGAAGTTATGGATGCAATATGGTGGTTTGGTGTCACGGCTACAGCCATCATTCCGTAGTAGGTGAAGTATAACAATGTAAAGTACATGAAGAATAGATACCAGAAGAACTTAACAGCAGTCCAGTGGAATCCAATCATCGAATATGTTAGAATACCATAAACAACAGCTTGAGCAAAAATATATGGAAGCTCAACAAGGACCTGTCACAAAGGATGAGCTTTGTTAACCAAGTGTGGAACGTTTTACCTAATAAGAAGTTAGATAAAACTTGTATAAAAAGTTTATCACCTGCGCATAAGCATAGGGAAAAGCTGAATACATTCCTGCAGCTCTCTCTCTATAGAAGACGGTTCTTTCGACTGCCACAACTGGCTGCACGGATGCTGCATTTTGCACACCAAGGAAGAGTACTGCTGTGTACATTGAACCTGTAGCATTAAAAATATCTTGCTGCCGTGTACTGCAGCTCATAAAATTGAAATAAGATGGGACGGCTTAAACAAACCATATTAGCTTGAAATCTTTAAATTCTTTTAGTACTGCTATGTAGCTTACCCTTTGGCGCCAAGATCCCAGAACATCGTCCCAAACATTAAAGCAATGACAGTTGTGAATAGAAATCTCACAGCAGTATATGGTGGATTGCGCCAGTATGATAAGCGTTGCTTCCACAAGCAAGCAATACATTGGGTTAAAAATGGTTGTGAGTACTGTGTAGGGAAATAGAGGTCCTTCGAACCAGGAGCTGGTTTGCTTAAATCCACGATCATTGTTTTGTTTCTCCTGATAATGTGCAAGAGGTTAGCAACAAATCAACTACGATATTATATTTCAACAGAACATAAATAGAGGGGGGGGGGGGGGGGGGGGGTGGGTTTGAAAGATTCTTCAGTTAAACCAACTTAGGAAATTAGTGCTAGTATACCTGTAGAGTTCTGAGTTCTTGTAAACAGCAGCAAAATCAAGGCCCAAAGACATCTCTTGTGCAGAGCTGGAAACTTCCAACATCCAAGTTGCTGGATTGTAACCATCCTTAATTTTACTTACTCCTTCAATTTCCTAGATTTGAAGAATCAACACAAAATCAGCACTAGTTGCACGTGATTTGTTTTCAATATTATGGTATTTGCTTTTTGTATCACCTCAAAATATTTAATTAGATTGCAAGAATGGCGTCCTAATGGCCCCACATATATTTCTTCTCCTCCTCTCTTCATTAAGAATAACTGCAATGCCATGAAAATTATAAGTTAACAAACGCAGAGCCAAAATAAACCATAATAATTCCATCGATCTTTCAAACATTGCTGACCTCATCAAAAGCTTCAAATATATCAATACTTGGCTGATGGATGGTGCATACAACTGTTCTTCCTGTGTCCACGGTGTTCCTGACTGTTCTCATAACAATTGCAGCAGCTCGTGCATCTAGACCTGAAGTTGGCTCGTCCATGAATATTATGGAGGGGTTTGCCACCAGCTCAACAGCTATTGTTAACCGCTTTCGCTGCTCAGTAGATAGACCATTCACACCAGGCAACCCAACCAGCGAGTGCCTCAAGGGATTCAATTCCACAAGCTCCATTACTTCTTCAACAAACATCTACAACAAGGTTGTACAACATGAAGTTAATTGCTGGCCTACTGAAAATTACTTCCTATTCATGGGTTATGGAAAGCTAAGCTGCATCCAAGATGGAGATTATATTTATTGGAATTCTAAGCAAGAGAACAGGTTTTCTTTAAAGTTGAAATTGGTTGCCTGTAGGACACAAAAGCGCTGGTTGTGTCCTATGCCATACCAAGTTTGGAAAGGGGTGCGGCACTCTTAAACAATGCCTTACCACATTAAATTGAACTCAGTAGCTCCAAATAGCAAGCACGAGGTGTCAACATTTGAAGCATACAGATTTTATTTAGAATAGGACTTCTAAAATAGACTTACCTTTCTGGTTTCAGAGTTGACTTCGGTGGGAAGACGGAGCCAAGCAGAGTAGAGCAAGGATTCATAGACAGTAACATGTGGAGAGTGGATGTCATTTTGCTCACAATATCCTGAAATTCTAGCAAAGGTCTGTTGGTTCTTGGGATAACCAGATATAGTGATATTCCCCTCGATGTATCCACCGGTTTTCCTACCAGCCAGCACATCCATCAGAGTAGTTTTACCCGCGCCGCTAACACCCATTAAGGCTGTCAGAACCCCTGGCCTGAAAGCACCACTCACACCTTTCAGAAGCACCAATTTGTCATCAACAATTCCCTGATTCTTCATTTCCTGCAGAGTTGAGTTTAACAAGTTCAAATTAGTAATTCTTTCCAGTGTGTCACACTCTAAGAATTTACTATTCAATTTCTTAACTTCTAATACCTGTGGCATGTCAACAGAGTATATAATGTTGTCAAACGTGATCGAATGTGGTTCAAATGGAAGAACCATTCCTTTCTTCTTGTTATGGTTTGCTTCATCAGTTCCCCCCGTACTAATTTCATTTCCATTCTCTATATGCATGTTAAAGTCACTAAATTAGAAAAGAAAAGAAAAAAAAACGAAAAAACAAATGGCAATTGACTTGTAAAGGATTCAATATCAATAGTTCTGTTACCAGTGTTTGTCTGATGACTGCTTCCTGTTTGTGATAATCGAATGGCTCCCCCACTTCTGTCGTTTTGTTCAGGGTCATCAGGTATGACAGCTTGAGGCTTCTCAAATTCTGCCAAAATATCATTTGTGAGATACTAGGATGTGCTTTCAATTACAGAAAAGCATTAAGTTGAGAAGATGAGGATACTCACGGCCAAGGAAAATAAGAGCCAGGGTGAAAAAAACATTGAATAATAGCATGAATCCTGTCAATGCTCCTACACCTATCCAATACCAATACGCATCTGGGAAGAACCCACGAGCTTTCAAAATTTGAATTCCAAGGGATTCTGTTGACGTTGAATTCGCCGGAATCTGTAATTTGTAAAGTAAATTAGGAATTCTGTCAATTACTGAGGCAAACGTATAAATATAAAATAGCAAGTTCCAGAAAATTACATGATTCCAGCTTTTCCCAAGAAACTCATTGGCTACAATTGCGTTCTGCCCGTACATCATTGGTGAGATCCAATAACCCCAAATCCACCATTTCTTAATTTCCTCTGTAACATCAAACAAAGGAAAAATCAAGATTGATTCACGTTTGTGTTTAAGTCTATCATATACATATGTTTACCAAGTATATGTACCTCGTGATAAGACCATGCCTCCTAAAGCAAAAAGTACAAGTAGTGCAAATGACCCAAAGGTGTTGGCAACAATCATGTTCCTGCCAGCTGCTGCAATAAATCGAAATAGTCCAGAGGCCATCTGGTTAACAAATAAGAGCAGAAGGTATTGCTTCAATAACCTGCAGTCATTGACATTTTTCGCCAGCTAAGTCAGAAGATATTGGTCTACATGGCTCTTATTAGCACAAGTCTTTTGTTGTCCATTTATTTTATAGTCATTCTTACCTTCCAATGTTAGGATCAAATCCAATGACATAATAAGTGATGAACACCCAAACAGCAACTTCTGCGAATGCAATGGGAATTTTAAGAATCCATGTGGGAAGAGCGTATGCCCATGGAGGATAGAATAGAAGGTCCCTTTGCTTGTAGAATACAGGAAGCTTTGCAATAGTCATGGATAGCTCTGCCATACCATTGAACATGATCATGACCAAGGTGAAAAACAAAGCACCTAAATATATTCCTCCATCTGTGGTAGTTTCTCGATGCATTTCAGTTCTCAGGAAGAGTGTCATAGCAATGATTGCCATGAAAGTAAGCTAGCCGCCAAAAAGAAAAAATAATTCATTTTAGAGAAAGGAATCTGTCAAAACATATGCAAAATTCAGAGCTGATTATTGATAATTACTTGGGTCAGCTTGAAGATATAGACAAATGAATTCCTCTTCATGAGCAAGTACTCCCTTGAGAAGCAAGCTTTAAGCAGCTCTGTTTTTCCAACACCATACTTTTTGGTGGCCAAAGCAGCTGGGTGGCTCTTGCTCTTATCAAAGGGAGTTGAAAGGTCTTCTCCAATTCTTCGACCCACATCATATGATAGAAATGCCTCGGCAAATTCTTGGACTGTGACAAAACTGTAGGGCTGATCTTTACGTGCCCAATACTGCTTTTGATCCTTCTTTGAGGTAACCTGCAATGGACTCATAATTATTATGCAACTTCACGTGTACACATTTTTTAATGAAAACTGTTCTGCTTATGCTTACTTCTTGCAAGAAATCAGCCACGCCTTTTCTCTCAGGACACTTGAAGCCCATATATTTGAAAAACCCAAGCACGTGTTCACGAGGACCCTGGTACACAATTTGGCCATCTGATAGCAGAATAATGTCATCAAAGAGGTCATATGTCTCTGGCGCTGGCTGGAGAAGAGAAATTACAGCAGTTCCATTAAGAATATGAATGGATTGCTTCAACGAGTTCACAATCTGGAAAGTTGTTGAGCTGTCCAAGCCAGTGGAGATTTCATCCATAAAGAGTGCCCTCGCAGGCCCAACCAACATTTCACCTTCATTTTGATAATCGAGATGTTTCAGACACTTATTTGAAAACTGTGAATTTTATTTAAATCTCATTTGGCATTAGAAACAGAGTGCTAACTGAAATATTTACCTGTTGTAACACGCTTTCTTTGTCCACCAGAGATACCTCTTAACATTTCATCTCCAACCAGGGTGTCTCCGCACACTTCCAATTCTAACATCTGAAAATTAAGTAGAATAAACACAATTAGTAAATCAGAGGATCTGTGAAGTGAATATTATGAAGGCATTTCATGGTTTTTTCCAGTAATGTTGAGCTGATAATACCTTCAAAATATAATCAGTGACCACATTAGCTTCCTGACCTTCTGTTGATATAGCCTGTAAATAAGGAATGTTAGAAAATGAAAATCAATCTCCATGATTGCAGCTCGTTTAAGAATACGAATTCTTATTTAAAAGAAACCAAATTGCCAATCAATCAGACCTTAGAACTTAATTTTCATCATATCAAAATATAACAATATGTGTTCACTTAATATTTCTTCTCTTACCTTCATAAAAACGTCAACATCTGGATCGGGTTTGATGTTTGCTGCTTTCTCTCGTCTAGACAATTCTGCCAACATCTCTGCAATTTGCCAAAATATTCTTACGATTAGCTTCACCGAGATTATGAATGTCTATGATGAAAAAGCATCACAAAAATAATGTAGAATAGAAAAGATCAAGTAACCTAACCATGTCGGGTTCCAACTCCTTGGCATCTAGCAGAAAATGCCAAAGTTTCCCTGACAGTCATTTCTCCAATATGAAGATCATGCTGACTGATATACGCAGCTGTTCTTTGTGGTATGAACTCATTCATCCCATGACCATTGTAAGTTACATTACCAGAAAACTGCAGGGGAAATTCAGTATCTTCTCAAGTTAATAACGATAACCAATAAGCAAAAAATGATTGTTAGAGACTAAAAGCCGATGAAACTTATAAGGCTATGAGTATTTATAATCACCTTCAAACTAGGATCAAGCTTTCCTGCCAATGCCAACAAAAGTGTTGTCTTTCCAGAACTTGGAGGACCCAAAAGTAAAGTCATCCTGGAATATAAGAATGCCCCAAAGAAACAATTAGGAAATAGATACAAAATATTTTCGATACAAATCACAACAGCTTAAGAAATCATAGCTTGGATCAAGTCCATTTTACCTTGATGGCTTAATGACTCCACTAACATCTTGAAGGATGGTCAATGGTTTCTTTCTACTTGGAAGGATATGAAGAGAATTCAATAAACCCTTGAAAATCAAAGGACAGATTAATTTACAACAACAAAACAGCAAGCTAGATAAAGATAAAGACTAACGCCAAACTTTTGCAACTGGTTACCTCTATAATATGAAAAGAGAAGTTAAAAAATGTGGGCAGAGCTCCGCTTCCTACAAAAGCTTCTGCTTCAATTTTCAGATGTTCAAATCGAACTTCAATTGTTGGAAGTTCAATTCCGACCCTAAAATACCAAGAAACCAGAGAAAAATTACACAATTATCAAGGAAAATAACCATTATTGTCCGCCAAAGATAAAATTTTAAAAATCCAATCTTTTTTTCTTTCCAGTTTTCTTGAATTTTCATGTAATTTTGCCCATATTAATGAGGCACAATCTCTTATAAACAGAAATGGAAAATGGCATATCCAAAATCCAATAACTAATTAATTGAAGAACTTTTACCTATCAATTCTGTTCTTGAGCTTCAACAAGAAGAGTTCATTATCTTCTTCAGTCGCTCTCACTAATCTCTCAAGCAAACCTTTTCTTTCATGGAATCCAAGATTGTCAATTTCAATCTCATTTGCTCCACCTTTAGATGTACTAATCAAAATACCTTTCCTCAAACGATCATAAGTAGGCAACTTCTCAAGTGCAGCCCATTTAAGAGCTTCCTCATCATCTTCGTCTCTAGATGATCTTGAAAAAACATCTGCACCAGTATTTCTCCATATAGAAGAACTTCTTGTTCTTAAGCTACTACTTGCTTTATAAATGTCAGCACCCTCCATTTACGGATGAATTTAGTTAAATTGTAACCCCGCCAAAACCAAGATATTGTTTCCAATTTTCTTAACGATTTTGGAACTTCAATTGCAAAACTTTAAAAAGTAATAATAAAAATGGAAGTTTTATTGAGCTCTTGAACTAAGAGCAGAAAAAAACTGAAGGACATGTATTTGCTTGTGAACATGAACCATTTATAGGGATGGGAGGGAGCAGCGAACGGCGAACGGTTTGGGCGGCATTTGACCGTCAAAATTTATTGACCTTTGAAAAAAAAAAAAGATTTCGAACATTAATTGTTTGGCTGGAATATTTATTGATGCTGCCTAATTGTTTAACTGACTAATTGCTAGGGGGTGGCAAATGGACGAATTAGATGAATTTGAGTTGGATCATTAATGGATTATATTATAAATGGGTCAAAAAATATGAATAATAAATGGGTTAATATCAAAATAAATTTGATGGATTTGGGTTGACCCATGAATTTAATGTAAATTATTATAAAATTTTTTATTACTTAATTAATAGATCCGATAATAATAATATTCTATTGAAAATATAAAATAAATAATAAGTTAAAATATAAAGAAAATAAAATAAATTTTCAGCAAAAGAAATGAAAAAAAGAAAAATTTTATGCAATCTAATTAATCATGTACATTCATAACAACATGCTCGAGCAGCTGCTAGTATCTTCCTTGTAAGCATTTACTTGAGATAATCAAAGAAATACAATTCTAGGATTGCTTTGCTGCATGTTACATATATCTAGCTGGAATTGACATATAGTTTCACCCAGTTTTTCTCATTGCACTTCTGGGTACAATGATGAGAATATATAGGTTTTGTGAGATCTTGTTACATGATCAAATGGGTTGAAAAATGAAATGAATCAGTTTTGGGTTGATCAAATACATATTGAATTAGATTGAAAAATAAAATAAATCAATTTTGGGTTGATCCAATGGATATGCGTTTGTGTTAGGTTGGATTTTGATTTTTTTTGGACGAATTTGTATTGAATTTTGAATTTGGGTTAATTTTGCTGCCTCTACTAATTGCTCATTCGATAAATCATCCTTTAACTAATTATCTATTCGCACCTTAATCATCAATTTTTTTAAAAAAATTGCAAAATTAATTTTACATTGGACTTTTAGTTTTCAAAAGTCAAAATCGTATTCATTAACAACATTACTGGTATGATTTCAAGATATTACATTAATTAACAAAATTTAATTAATTTTTTAGGTAAAAAAAACTCAAAACTTTCAAATAAATAATCTTATAATATACTTAATATATATAAATGAGTTTGAATTAGCAGGTATCGGGACACTAAATTTAGTCTCTTTTCAAATTCACAACAATTTTTCTTTTTTCATATTCAAACCTGTCTAAAATTCATTTAAAACTACCAATATTGTCAATAAACAAAGCAGATAATTAAAAAAAACCATTCTGCTAAATCTGATAATTTTTAATTTATAAGAAAACTCAAGATTGACGCTTTTACTATTACAATATAAAAAAATAAAAAAATAAGAAACTAGAATTTGACTGCCCTCACAATAAAAAACAGGATAACGTTGTCAATCTCAATCGTAATTCCTAACAATAAAGACATAACTAAGAAACAGAAAAATCAATAAGACATTAGCAATGACGTCACATTCGGCTACCAGAATTATGGGTATGCTGGTTATGTATAGGTCGATTAGTTGACAAAAAGGGTTGGCTGATAGTTAATACATATGTGGGTGATATTTAATCATTAAATTGATTTATGAAAAATTTTATAGATCAAAATTTAGATAAAAAGATTTCGACATATTTTCTTTTATCTGTCAAATAATAGAAATATAATTCTAGATTTATTGTATGTATCAAATTTGACACTTAAATGAAAAATAAAATATACTATTACTTTTTATTCAACTATAAAATTACACAAAAATTAATTACAAAAATTACATGTGAAAAAGCATGCACGGTGTTGTTTTTTTTTTTTTTTTTTTCTTCAAATGCACGTTACACATGTAAGTGCATGCGTGTTGGGCAGTGCCTTCCTTTCTAGAAAAGAGGACCACGTTTTTTTGGTCAAAACCTTGAAGGACATGTTTACACTATTTTTCTTCTCAATTTTAATTGCGTTCGCTGTATTTGAAATCATTAGGTTTTCTTTTAAATAAGTTTAGAATTGTTCATCAAATGTTATTTTTAACAGCTAATAATCGCTATATTAATTTACAAAAGTAAATGTTTTATTAGTAAAGAAACCAAAAAACGTTACTTTGTGTCAAAATTCAACTATTTTCTCTTAGGTAAGAAAAAAAAATTAAGCAAACTCTCATTTTTATTTCTATCTTTTTCGTTTTTTCTTTTTCCCGTATAGATATTCTTATTATTATTTTTTTCTTTTCACGTGATATTATTTTTATTATAAACTAATCGAAGTTTCATTGTATTGAAGAATTAATAACAAGTACCCCGTGATGGATTTAGATTTATAATCATATATTTCATCTGGGAAAACTGGAAAAGTAACTAAGGATATTAAGCTTCACACTCAACATTCAGTTTTATTTTTCCTCACCCAAAGCTAAAAATCATAGAGAATTAGTATTCGAAGAAACATTTTAATTAGCAGTAAAACTGATCATTATGTAATGGAGACGTTTCAAATTCAGTTTACGGCCAAAAAAAAAAAGGTTTGATACTCAAGATTCAGTTTTTTTTTTTTTTAAAGCTGAATTAATCATATTGATTAATATTGAATTAGTATCAAGAAACGAAGAAGAGGAAGAAGAAGAAGGAGAAAAAGAAAATGAATATTGCTTCACACTAACGCAAAACACGTGAATCAGTCTATTTATACAAGGATTAAAAGATGTTAACCAAACCAAAAATAACTAACAACTACTTATGGTTAACTTAACTAAAACAATTAACTAGACTAAAGCAGTTAAATAACAAACTTCTATATCCCCTCCTCAAGTTGGATCTTGGTGATAATCAACAAGAGCTAACTTGTAAGAAATTTTGGAAAATACAGGAAGAGACAATGGCTTGGTAAAAATATCTGCAACTTGATGACTTGAAGAAACATGTTGTGGATCAATGAAACCAGCCTTATATTGATCTCAAACAACATGACAGTCAATATTGTCTAAATGCTTTGTCCTCTCATGAAAAAAAGGGTTAGAAGCAATATGTAAGACTGCTTTACTATCGCACCATAAAGAAATAGGAAGTTGAAGGGGAATTTGCAAATCAGCAAGGAGATAAGAAATCCATTATAACTCACAGACAATGGAGGCCATAGCACGATATTCAGACTTAGCTGATGAATGAGACACGGTAGTTTGCTTTTTAGATTTTCACGAAATAGGACAATAACCAAGGAAAACAATAAAACCAGTTAATGATCTTCGAGTATCAATACACGAAGCCCAATCAGCATCACAAAAAGCAATCAAGTGCAAAGAATTATCTGAAGGGAAAAACAAACCAGAAGAAGGAGAATGCTTCAAGTATTTAAGGAGATGGTGAGCACATTTGAGATGAGAAGCTCTAGGTTGATGGACAAACTGACTTAATTGCTGAACAGAGTATGTAATATCAGGTCTGGTGAAACTTTGATAGAACAACCTGCCGATGATTCGCCTATATTCATGAGGATCCGCAAGTAAAGTTTCACAATCAGCTGACAACTTGACATTAGATGGTAGAGGTGTAAGCTTTGGTTTTGATCCAAGAAGACCAGTATCAGTGAGTAAATCCAATACATACTTCCTTTGATTAACAAATAACCCATGATAATCTTGAATGAGTTTTAAGCCAAAAAAATAATGAGCATCTCCTAGATCTTTGATAGTAAATTTGACATCCAGAGCAGTCTTAAGCTGAGCAATCGCCATATAAAAAGTGCCACTTATAAGCAAATCATCTATATAAACTAGCAGTATTAAAAACACATCACCCCGACGAAGTGTGAACAAACAATGATCATGAGGACTCTAAATAAAACCATAATTAAGAAATCAAAAAATTAGTTAACTCAGAATTCCACTGCCTGGAAGCCTGCTTCAACCCATAAAGACTTCGATTGAGCTTGCACACCATATCGGTCACAACTTTTGAATAACCTAGTGGTGGATCTATGTAAATTTCCTCATTTA